>JBAIAA010000094.1:1800000-2238877 GCA_037893245.1 Crossaster papposus
CATGAGTCTCACGGTTTGGGTTTTTTCCAGTGAGAAATTTGGCAATATTTTGGCTCCGATGTCGAGCTGGTGAGTGTCTCGTCATTCTCGAACAACGTTGAGGTTCTCAGCTCAGATATAAGTCGAGAAAATTATCCTCATTCGCAGCCACCTTTTCTTATGTGTATGTTTGTACACGTGTATTGCCGCATTGGCCTATGCCGCCAGTGCCCTGACGCATGAGTCTCACAGTTTGGGTTCTTTCTATTGAGAAATTTGGCAATATTTTGGCTCCGATTTTGAGCTGGTGAGTGTCTCTTCATTCTCGAACAACGTTGAGGTTCGCAGCTCAAATATAAGTCGATAAAATTATCCTCATTCGCAGCCACCTTTTCTGATGTGTATGTTTGTACACTTGTATTGCCGCATAGGCCTATGCCGTCAGTGCCCTGACGCATGGGTCTCACGGTTTGGGTTTTTTTTCAGTGAGAAATTTGGCAAGATTTTGGCTCCGATGTCGAGCTGGTGAGTGTCTCGTCATTCTCGAACAACGTTGAGGTTATCAGCTCAGATATAAGTCAAGAAAATTATCCTCATTCGCAGCCACCTTTTCTTATGTGTATGTTTGTACACGTGTATTGCCGCATAGGCCTATGTCGCCAGTGGCCGGACGCATGAGTCTCACGGTTTGGGTTTTTTCCAGTGAGAAATTTGGCAATATTTTGGCTCCGATGTCGAGCTGGTGAGTGTCTCGTCATTCTCGAACAACGTTGAGGTTCTCAGCTCAGATATAAGTCGAGAAAATTATCCTCATTCGCAGCCACCTTTTCTTATGTGTATGTTTGTACACGTGTATTGCCGCATTGGCCTATGCCGCCAGTGCCCTGACGCATGAGTCTCACAGTTTGGGTTCTTTCTATTGAGAAATTTGGCAATATTTTGGCTCCGATGTTGAGCTGGTGAGTGTCTCTTCATTCTCGAACAACGTTGAGGTTCGCAGCTCAAATATAAGTCGAGAAAATTATCCTCATTCGCAGCCACCTTTTCTGATGTGTATGTTTGTACACTTGTATTGCCGCATAGGCCTATGCCGTCAGTGCCCTGACGCATGGGTCTCACGGTTTGGGTTTTTTTTCAGTGAGAAATTTGGCAATATTTTGGCTCCGATGTCGAGCTGGTGAGTGTCTCGTCATTCTCGAACAACGTTGAGGTTATCAGCTCAGATATAAGTCAAGAAAATTATCCTCATTCGCAGCCACCTTTTCTTATGTGTATGTTTGTACACGTGTATTGCCGCATAGGCCTATGTCGCCAGTGGCCTGACGCATGAGTCTCACGGTTTGGGTTTTTTCCAGTGAGAAATTTGGCAATATTTTGGCTCCGATGTCGAGCTGGTGAGTGTCTCGTCATTCTCGAACAACGTTGAGGTTCTCAGCTCAGATATAAGTCAAGAAAATTATCCTCATTCGCAGCCACCTTTTCTTATGTGTATGTTTGTACGCGTGTATTGCCGCATTGGCCTATGTCGCCAGTGGCCTGACGCATGAGTCTCACGGTTTGGGTTTTTTCCAGTGAGAAATTTGGCAATATTTTGGCTCCGATGTCGAGCTGGTGAGTGTCTCGTCATTCTCGAACAACGTTGAGGTTCTCAGCTCAGATATAAGTCGAGAAAATTATCCTCATTCGCAGCCACCTTTTCTTATGTGTATGTTTGTACACTTGTATTGCCGCATAGGCCTATGCCGTCAGTGCCATGACGCATGGGTCTCACGGTTTGGGTTTTGTTCCAGTGAGAAATTTGGCAATATTTTGGCTCCGATGTCGAGCTGGTGAGTGTCTCGTCATTCTCGAACAACGTTGAGGTTCTCAGCTCAGATATAAGTCGAGAAAATTATCCTCATTCGCAGCCACCTTTTCTTATGTGTATGTTTGTACACTTGTATTGCCGCATAGGCCTATGTCGCCAGTGGCCTGACGCATGAGTCTCACGGTTTGGGTTTTTTCCAGTGAGAAATTTGGCAATATTGTGGCTCCGATGTCGAGCTGGTGAGTGTCTCGTCATTCTTGAACAACGTTGAGGTTCTCAGCTCAGATATAAGTCAAGAAATTTTCCTCATTCGCAGCCACCTTTTCTTATGTGTATGTTTGTACACGTGTATTGCCGCATAGGCCTATGCCGCCAGTGGCCTGACGCATGAGTCTCACAGTTTGGGTTCTTTCCATGGAGAGATTTGGCAATATTTTGGCTCAGATGTCGAGCTGGTGAGTGTCTCTTTATTCTCGAACAACGTTGAGGTTCTCAGCTCAGATATAAGTCAAGAAAATTATCCTCATTCGCAGCCACATTTTCTTATGTGTATGTTTGTACACGTGTATTGCCGCATTGGCCTATGCCGCCAGTGCCCTGACACATGAGTCTCACAGTTTGGGTTCTTTATATTGAGAAATTTGGCAATATTTTGGCTCCGATGTTGAGCTGGTGAGTGTCTCTTCATTTTCGAACAAGTTGAGGTTCGCAGCTCAAATATAAGTCGAGAAAATTATCCTCATTCGCAGCCACCTTTTCTGATGTGTATGTTTGTACACTTGTATTGCCGCATAGGCCTATGCCGTCAGTGCCCTGACGCATGGGTCTCACGGTTTGGGTTTTTTTCCAGTGAGAAATTTGGCAATATTTTGGCTCCGATGTCGAGCTGGTGAGTGTCTCGTCATTCTCGAACAACGTTGAGGTTCTCAGCTCAGATATAAGTCAAGAAAATTATCCTCATTCGCAGCCACCTTTTCTTATGTGTATGTTTGTACACGTGTATTGCCGCATAGGCCTATGTCGCCAGTGGCCTGACGCATGAGTCTCACGGTTTGTGTTTTTTCCAGTGAGAAATTTGGCAATATTTTGGCTCCGATGTCGAGCTGGTGAGTGTCTCGTCATTCTCGAACAACGTTGAGGTTCTCAGCTCAGATATAAGTCGAGAAAATTATCCTCATTCGCAGCCACCTTTTCTTATGTGTATGTTTGTACACGTGTATTGCCGCATTGGCCTATGCCGCCAGTGCCCAGACGCATGAGTCTCACAGTTTGGGTTCTTTCTATTGAGAAATTTGGCAATATTTGGCTCCGATGTTGAGCTGGTGAGTGTCTCTTCATTCTCGAACAACGTTGAGGTTCGCAGCTCAAATATAAGTCGAGAAAATTATCCTCATTCGCAGCCACCTTTTCTGATGTGTATGTTTGTACACTTGTATTGCCGCATAGGCATATGCCGTCAGTGCCCTGACGCATGGGTCTCACGGTTTGGGTTTTTTTCCAGTGAGAAATTTGGCAATATTTTGGCTCCGATGTCGAGCTGGTGAGTGTCTCGTCATTCTCGAACAACGTTGAGGTTCTCAGCTCAGATATAAGTCAAGAAAATTATCCTCATTCGCAGCCACCTTTTCTTATGTGTATGTTTGTACACGTGTATTGCCGCATAGGCCTATGTCGCCAGTGGCCTGACGCATGAGTCTCACGGTTTGGGTTTTTTCCAGTGAGAAATTTGGCAATATTTTGGCTCCGATGTCGAGCTGGTGAGTGTCTCGTCATTCTCGAACAACGTTGAGGTTCTCAGCTCAGATATAAGTCGAGAAAATTATCCTCATTCGCAGCCACCTTTTCTTATGTGTATGTTTGTACACGTGTATTGCCGCATTGGCCTATGCCGCCAGTGCCCTGACGCATGAGTCTCACAGTTTGGGTTCTTTCTATTGAGAAATTTGGCAATATTTTGGCTCCGATGTTGAGCTGGTGAGTGTCTCTTCATTCTCGAACAACGTTGAGGTTCGCAGCTCAAATATAAGTCGAGAAAATTATCCTCATTCGCAGCCACCTTTTCTGATGTGTATGTTTGTACACTTGTATTGCCGCATAGGCCTATGCCGTCAGTGCCCTGACGCATGGGTCTCACGGTTTGGGGTTTTTTTTCAGTGAGAAATTTGGCAATATTTTGGCTCCGATGTCGAGCTGGTGAGTGTCTCGTCATTCTCGAACAACGTTGAGGTTATCAGCTCAGATATAAGTCAAGAAAATTATCCTCATTCGCAGCCACCTTTTCTTATGTGTATGTTTGTACACGTGTATTGCCGCATAGGCCTATGTCGCCAGTGGCCTGACGCATGAGTCTCACGGTTTGGGTTTTTTCCAGTGAGAAATTTGGCAATATTTTGGCTCCGATGTCGAGCTGGTGAGTGTCTCGTCATTCTCGAACAACGTTGAGGTTCTCAGCTCAGATATAAGTCAAGAAAATTATCCTCATTCGCAGCCACCTTTTCTTATGTGTATGTTTGTACGCGTGTATTGCCGCATTGGCCTATGTCGCCAGTGGCCTGACGCATGAGTCTCACGGTTTGGGTTTTTTCCAGTGAGAAATTTGGCAATATTTTGGCTCCGATGTCGAGCTGGTGAGTGTCTCGTCATTCTCGAACAACGTTGAGGTTCTCAGCTCAGATATAAGTCGAGAAAATTATCCTCATTCGCAGCCACCTTTTCTTATGTGTATGTTTGTACACTTGTATTGCCGCATAGGCCTATGCCGTCAGTGCCCTGACGCATGGGTCTCACGGTTTGGGTTTTGTTCCAGTGAGAAATTTGGCAATATTTTGGCTCCGATGTCGAGCTGGTGAGTGTCTCGTCATTCTCGAACAACGTTGAGGTTCTCAGCTCAGATATAAGTCAAGAAAATTATCCTCATTCGCAGCCACCTTTTCTTATGTGTATGTTTGTACACGTGTATTGCCGCATAGGCCTATGTCGCCAGTGGCCTGACGCATGAGTCTCACGGTTTGGGTTTTTTCCAGTGAGAAATTTGGCAATATTTTGGCTCCGATGTCGAGCTGGTGAGTGTCTCGTCATTCTCGAACAACGTTAAGGTTCTCAGCTCAGATATAAGTCGAGAAAATTATCCTCATTCGCAGCCACCTTTTCTTATGTGTATGTTTGTACACGTGTATTGCCGCATTGGCCTATGCCGCCAGTGCCCTGACGCATGAGTCTCACAGTTTGGGTTCTTTCTATTGAGAAATTTGGCAATATTTTGGCTCCGATTTTGAGCTGGTGAGTGTCTCTTCATTCTCGAACAACGTTGAGGTTCGCAGCTCAAATATAAGTCGATAAAATTATCCTCATTCGCAGCCACCTTTTCTGATGTGTATGTTTGTACACTTGTATTGCCGCATAGGCCTATGCCGTCAGTGCCCTGACGCATGGGTCTCACGGTTTGGGTTTTTTTTCAGTGAGAAATTTGGCAAGATTTTGGCTCCGATGTCGAGCTGGTGAGTGTCTCGTCATTCTCGAACAACGTTGAGGTTATCAGCTCAGATATAAGTCAAGAAAATTATCCTCATTCGCAGCCACCTTTTCTTATGTGTATGTTTGTACACGTGTATTGCCGCATAGGCCTATGTCGCCAGTGGCCTGACGCATGAGTCTCACGGTTTGGGTTTTTTCCAGTGAGAAATTTGGCAATATTTTGGCTCCGATGTCGAGCTGGTGAGTGTCTCGTCATTCTCGAACAACGTTGAGGTTCTCAGCTCAGATATAAGTCAAGAAAATTATCCTCATTCGCAGCCATCTTTTCTTATGTGTATGTTTGTACGCGTGTATTGCCGCATTGGCCTATGCCGCCAGTGGCCTGACGCATGAGTCTCACAGTTTGTGTACTTTCTATTGAGAAATTTGGCAATATTTTGGCTCCGATGTTGAGCTGGTGAGTGTCTCTTCATTCTCGAACAACGTTGAGGTTCGCAGCTCAAATATAAGTCGAGAAAATTATCCTCATTCGCAGCCATGTTTTCTTATGTGTATGTTTGTACACGTGTATTGCTGCATAGGCCTATGCCGTCAGTGCCCTGACGCATGAGTCTCACGGTTTGGGTTTTTTCCATTGAGAAATTTGGCAATATTTGGCTCCGATGTTGAGCTGGTGAGTGTCTCTTCATTCTCGAACAACGTTGAGGTTCGCAGCTCAAATATAAGTCGAGAAAATTATCCTCATTCGCAGCCACCTTTTCTGATGTGTATGTTTGTACACTTGTATTGCCGCATAGGCATATGCCGTCAGTGCCCTGACGCATGGGTCTCACGGTTTGGTTTTTTTTCCAGTGAGAAATTTGGCAATATTTTGGCTCCGATGTCGAGCTGGTGAGTGTCTCGTCATTCTCGAACAACGTTGAGGTTCTCAGCTCAGATATAAGTCAAGAAAATTATCCTCATTCGCAGCCACCTTTTCTTATGTGTATGTTTGTACACGTGTATTGCCGCATAGGCCTATGTCGCCAGTGGCCTGACGCATGAGTCTCACGGTTTGGGTTTTTTCCAGTGAGAAATTTGGCAATATTTTGGCTCCGATGTCGAGCTGGTGAGTGTCTCGTCATTCTCGAACAACGTTGAGGTTCTCAGCTCAGATATAAGTCGAGAAAATTATCCTCATTCGCAGCCACCTTTTCTTATGTGTATGTTTGTACACGTGTATTGCCGCATTGGCCTATGCCGCCAGTGCCCTGACGCATGAGTCTCACAGTTTGGGTTCTTTCTATTGAGAAATTTGGCAATATTTTGGCTCCGATGTTGAGCTGGTGAGTGTCTCTTCATTCTCGAACAACGTTGAGGTTCGCAGCTCAAATATAAGTCGAGAAAATTATCCTCATTCGCAGCCACCTTTTCTGATGTGTATGTTTGTACACTTGTATTGCCGCATAGGCCTATGCCGTCAGTGCCCTGACGCATGGGTCTCACGGTTTGGGGTTTTTTTTCAGTGAGAAATTTGGCAATATTTTGGCTCCGATGTCGAGCTGGTGAGTGTCTCGTCATTCTCGAACAACGTTGAGGTTATCAGCTCAGATATAAGTCAAGAAAATTATCCTCATTCGCAGCCACCTTTTCTTATGTGTATGTTTGTACACGTGTATTGCCGCATAGGCCTATGTCGCCAGTGGCCTGACGCATGAGTCTCACGGTTTGGGTTTTTTCCAGTGAGAAATTTGGCAATATTTTGGCTCCGATGTCGAGCTGGTGAGTGTCTCGTCATTCTCGAACAACGTTGAGGTTCTCAGCTCAGATATAAGTCAAGAAAATTATCCTCATTCGCAGCCACCTTTTCTTATGTGTATGTTTGTACGCGTGTATTGCCGCATTGGCCTATGTCGCCAGTGGCCTGACGCATGAGTCTCACGGTTTGGGTTTTTTCCAGTGAGAAATTTGGCAATATTTTGGCTCCGATGTCGAGCTGGTGAGTGTCTCGTCATTCTCGAACAACGTTGAGGTTCTCAGCTCAGATATAAGTCGAGAAAATTATCCTCATTCGCAGCCACCTTTTCTTATGTGTATGTTTGTACACTTGTATTGCCGCATAGGCCTATGCCGTCAGTGCCCTGACGCATGGGTCTCACGGTTTGGGTTTTGTTCCAGTGAGAAATTTGGCAATATTTTGGCTCCGATGTCGAGCTGGTGAGTGTCTCGTCATTCTCGAACAACGTTGAGGTTCTCAGCTCAGATATAAGTCAAGAAAATTATCCTCATTCGCAGCCACCTTTTCTTATGTGTATGTTTGTACACGTGTATTGCCGCATAGGCCTATGTCGCCAGTGGCCTGACGCATGAGTCTCACGGTTTGGGTTTTTTCCAGTGAGAAATTTGGCAATATTTTGGCTCCGATGTCGAGCTGGTGAGTGTCTCGTCATTCTCGAACAACGTTGAGGTTCTCAGCTCAGATATAAGTCGAGAAAATTATCCTCATTCGCAGCCACCTTTTCTTATGTGTATGTTTGTACACGTGTATTGCCGCATTGGCCTATGCCGCCAGTGCCCTGACGCATGAGTCTCACAGTTTGGGTTCTTTCTATTGAGAAATTTGGCAATATTTTGGCTCCGATTTTGAGCTGGTGAGTGTCTCTTCATTCTCGAACAACGTTGAGGTTCGCAGCTCAAATATAAGTCGATAAAATTATCCTCATTCGCAGCCACCTTTTCTGATGTGTATGTTTGTACACTTGTATTGCCGCATAGGCCTATGCCGTCAGTGCCCTGACGCATGGGTCTCACGGTTTGGGTTTTTTTTCAGTGAGAAATTTGGCAAGATTTTGGCTCCGATGTCGAGCTGGTGAGTGTCTCGTCATTCTCGAACAACGTTGAGGTTATCAGCTCAGATATAAGTCAAGAAAATTATCCTCATTTGCAGCCACCTTTTCTTATGTGTATGTTTGTACACGTGTATTGCCGCATAGGCCTATGTCGCCAGTGGCCTGACGCATGAGTCTCACGGTTTGGGTTTTTTCCAGTGAGAAATTTGGCAATATTTTGGCTCCGATGTCGAGCTGGTGAGTGTCTCGTCATTCTCGAACAACGTTGAGGTTCTCAGCTCAGATATAAGTCAAGAAAATTATCCTCATTCGCAGCCATCTTTTCTTATGTGTATGTTTGTACGCGTGTATTGCCGCATTGGCCTATGCCGCCAGTGGCCTGACGCATGAGTCTCACAGTTTGTGTACTTTCTATTGAGAAATTTGGCAATATTTTGGCTCCGATGTTGAGCTGGTGAGTGTCTCTTCATTCTCGAACAACGTTGAGGTTCGCAGCTCAAATATAAGTCGAGAAAATTATCCTCATTCGCAGCCATGTTTTCTTATGTGTATGTTTGTACACGTGTATTGCTGCATAGGCCTATGCCGTCAGTGCCCTGACGCATGAGTCTCACGGTTTGGGTTTTTTCCAGTGAGAAATTTGGCAATATTTTGGCTCCGATGTCGAGCTGGTGAGTGTCTCGTCATTCTCGAACAACGTTGAGGTTCTCAGCTCAGATATAAGTCAAGAAAATTTTCCTCATTCGCAGCCAACTTTTCTTATGTGTATGTTTGTACACGTGTATTGCCGCATAGGCCTATGCCGCCAGTGGCTTGACGCATGAGTCTCACAGTTTGGGTTCGTTCCATTGAGAGATTTGGCAATATTTTGGCTCAGATATCGAGCTGGTGAGTGTCTCTTCATTCTCGAACAACGTTGAGGTTCGCAGCTCAAATATAAGTCGAGAAACTTATCCTCATTCGCAGCCACCTTTTCTGATGTGTATGTTTGTACACTTGTATTGCCGCATAGGCCTATGCCGTCAGTGACATGACGCATGGGTCTCACGGTTTGGGTTTTTTCCAGTGAGAAATTTGGCAATATTTTGGCTCAGATGTCGACCTGGTGAGTGTCTCTTCATTCTCGAACAACGTTGAGGTTCGCAGCTCAGATATAAGTCGAGAAAATTAACCTCATTCCTAGCCATGTTTTCTTGTGTGTATCTATGTACACGTGTATTGCCGCATAGGCCTATGCCGTCAGTGCCCTGACGCATGAGTCTCACGGTTTGGGTTTTTTCCAGTGAGAAATTTGGCAATATTTTGGCTCCGATGTCGAGCTGGTGAGTGTCTCGTCATTCTCGAACAACGTTGAGGTTCTCAGCTCAGATATAAGTCAAGAAAATTATCCTCATTCGCAGCCATCTTTTCTTATGTGTATGTTTGTACGCGTGTATTTCCGCATTGGCCTATGCCGCCAGTGCCCTGACGCATGAGTCTCACAGTTTGTGTACTTTCTATTGAGAAATTTGGCAATATTTTGGCTCCGATGTTGAGCTGGTGAGTGTCTCTTCATTCTCGAACAACGTTGAGGTTCGCAGCTCAAATATAAGTCGAGAAAATTATCCTCATTCGCAGCCATGTTTTCTTATGTGTATGTTTGTACACGTGTATTGCTGCATAGGCCTATGCCGTCAGTGCCCTGACGCATGAGTCTCACGGTTTGGGTTTTTTCCAGTGTGAAATTTGGCAATATTTTGGCTCCGATGTCGAGCTGGTGAGTGTCTCGTCATTCTCGAACAACGTTGCGGTTCTCAGCTCAGATATAAGTCAAGAAAATTTTCCTCATTCGCAGCCAACTTTTCTTATGTGTATGTTTGTACACGTGTATTGCCGCATAGGCCTATGCCGCCAGTGGCTTGACGCATGAGTCTCACAGTTTGGGTTCGTTCCATTGAGAGATTTGGCAATATTTTGGCTCAGATATCGAGCTGGTGAGTGACTCTTCATTCTCGAACAACGTTGAGGTTCGCAGCTCAAATATAAGTCGAGAAACTTATCCTCATTCGCAGCCACCTTTTCTGATGTGTATGTTTGTACACTTGTATTGCCGCATAGGCCTATGCCGTCAGTGACATGACGCATGGGTCTCACGGTTTGGGTTTTTTCCAGTGAGAAATTTGGCAATATTTTGGCTCAGATGTCGACCTGGTGAGTGTCTCTTCATTCTCGAACAACGTTGAGGTTCGCAGCTCAGATATAAGTCGAGAAAATTAACCTCATTCCTAGCCATGTTTTCTTGTGTGTATCTATGTACACGTGTATTGCCGCATAGGCCTATGCCGTCAGTGCCCTGACGCATGAGTCTCACGGTTTGGGTTTTTTCCAGTGAAAAAATTGGCAATATTTTGGCTCCGATGTCGAGCTGGTGAGTGTCTCGTCATTCTCGAACAACGTTGAGGTTCTCAGCTCAGATATAAGTCGAGACAATTTTCCTCATTCGCAGCCACCTTTTCTTATGTGTATGTTTGTACACGTGTATTGCCGCATAGGCCTATGCCGCCAGTGGCCTGACGCATGAGTCTCACAGTTTGGGTTCTTTCCATTGAGAGATTTGGCAATATTTTGGCTCAGATGTCGAGCTGGTGAGTGTCTCTTCATTCTCGAACAACGTTGAGGTTCGCAGCTCAAATATAAGTCGAGAAAATTGTCCTCATTCGCAGTCACATTTTCTTAGGTGTATCTATGTACACGTGTATTGGCGCATTGGCCTATGCCGCCAGTGCCCTGACGCATGAGTCTCACAGTTTTGGGTTCTTTCCATTGAGAAATTTGGCAATATTTTGGCTCAGATGTCGAGCTGGTGAGCGTCTCTTCATTCTCGAACAACGTTGAGGTTCGCAGCTGAGATATAAGTCGAGACAATTATCCTCATTCGCAGCCACCTTTTCTTATGTGTATGTTTGTTCACGTGTATTGCCGCATAGGCCTATGTCGCCAGTGGCCTGACGCATGAGTCTCACGGGTTGGTTTTTTTCCAGTGAGAAATTTGGCAATAGTTTGGCTCCGATGTCGAGCTGGTGAGTGTCTCGTCATTCTCGAACAACGTTGAGGTTATCAGCTCAGATATAAGTCAAGAAAATTATCCTCATTCGCATCCACCTTTTCTTATGTGTATGTTTGTACGCGTGTATTGCCGCATTGGCCTATGCCGCCAGTGCCCTGACGCATGAGTCTCACAGTTTGTGTACTTTCTATTGAGAAATTTGGCAATATTTTGGCTCCGATGTTGAGCTGGTGAGTGTCTCTTCATTCTCGAACAACGTTGAGGTTCGCAGCTCAAATATAAGTCGAGAAAATTATCCTCATTCGCAGCCATGTTTTCTTATGTGTATGTTTGTACACGTGTATTGCCGCATAGGCCTATGCCGTCAGTGCCCTGACGCATGAGTCTCACGGTTTGGGTTTTTTCCAGTGAGAAATTTGGCAATATTTTGGCTCCGATGTCGAGCTGGTGAGTGTCTCGTCATTCTCGAACAACGTTGAGGTTCTCAGCTCAGATATAAGTCAAGAAAATTTTCCTCATTCGCAGCCAACTTTTCTTATGTGTATGTTTGTACACGTGTATTGCCGCATAGGCCTATGCCGCCAGTGGCTTGACGCATGAGTCTCACAGTTTGGGTTCGTTCCATTGAGAAATTTGGCAATATTTTGGCTCCGATGTCGAGCTGGTGAGTGTCTCGTCATTCTCGAACAACGTTGAGGTTATCAGCTCAGATATAAGTCAAGAAAATTATCCTCATTCGCAGCCACCTTTTCTTATGTGTATGTTTGTACGCGTGTATTGCCACATTGGCCTATGTCGCCAATGCCCTGACTCACGAGTCTCACAGTTTTGGGTTCTTTCCATTGAGAAATTTGGCAATATTTTGGCTCAGATGTCGAGCTGGTGAGCGTCTCTTCATTCTCGAACAACGTTGAGGTTCGCAGCTGAGATATAAGTCGAGACAATTATCCTCATTCGCAGCCACCTTTTCTTATGTGTATGTTTGTTCACGTGTATTGCCGCATAGGCCTATGTCGCCAGTGGCCTGACGCATGAGTCTCACGGTTTGGTTTTTTTCCAGTGAGAAATTTGGCAATAGTTTGGCTCCGATGTCGAGCTGGTGAGTGTCTCGTCATTCTCGAACAACGTTGAGGTTATCAGCTCAGATATAAGTCAAGAAAATTATCCTCATTCGCATCCACCTTTTCTTATGTGTATGTTTGTACGCGTGTATTGCCGCATTGGCCTATGCCGCCAGTGCCCTGACGCATGAGTCTCACAGTTTGTGTACTTTCTATTGAGAAATTTGGCAATATTTTGGCTCCGATGTTGAGCTGGTGAGTGTCTCTTCATTCTCGAACAACGTTGAGGTTCGCAGCTCAAATATAAGTCGAGAAAATTATCCTCATTCGCAGCCATGTTTTCTTATGTGTATATTTGTACACGTGTATTGCCGCATAGGCCTATGCCGTCAGTGCCCTGACGCATGAGTCTCACGGTTTGGTTTTTTTCCAGTGAGAAATTTGGCAATATTTTGGCTCCGATGTCGAGCTGGTGAGTGTCTCGTCATTCTCGAACAACGTTGAGGTTCTCAGCTCAGATATAAGTCAAGAAAATTTTCCTCATTCGCAGCCAACTTTTCTTATGTGTATGTTTGTACACGTGTATTGCCGCATAGGCCTATGCCGCCAGTGGCTTGACGCATGAGTCTCACAGTTTGGTTTTTTTCCAGTGAGAAATTTGGCAATATTTTGGCTCCGATGTCGAGCTGGTGAGTGTCTCGTCATTCTCGAACAACGTTGAGGTTATCAGCTCAGATATAAGTCAAGAAAATTATCCTCATTCGCAGCCACCTTTTCTTATGTGTATGTTTGTACGCGTGTATTGCCACATTGGCCTATGTCGCCAATGCCCTGACTCACGAGTCTCACAGTTTTGGGTTCTTTCCATTGAGAAATTTGGCAATATTTTGGCTCAGATGTCGAGCTGGTGAGCGTCTCTTCATTCTCGAACAACGTTGAGGTTCGCAGCTGAGATATAAGTCGAGACAATTATCCTCATTCGCAGCCACCTTTTCTTATGTGTATGTTTGTTCACGTGTATTGCCGCATAGGCCTATGTCGCCAGTGGCCTGACGCATGAGTCTCACGGTTTGTTTTTTTTCCAGTGAGAAATTTGGCAATAGTTTGGCTCCGATGTCGAGCTGGTGAGTGTCTCGTCATTCTCGAACAACGTTGAGGTTATCAGCTCAGATATAAGTCAAGAAAATTATCCTCATTCGCATCCACCTTTTCTTATGTGTATGTTTGTACGCGTGTATTGCCGCATTGGCCTATGCCGCCAGTGCCCTGACGCATGAGTCTCACAGTTTGTGTACTTTCTATTGAGAAATTTGGCAATATTTTGGCTCCGATGTTGAGCTGGTGAGTGTCTCTTCATTCTCGAACAACGTTGAGGTTCGCAGCTCAAATATAAGTCGAGAAAATTATCCTCATTCGCAGCCATGTTTTCTTATGTGTATATTTGTACACGTGTATTGCCGCATAGGCCTATGCCGTCAGTGCCCTGACGCATGAGTCTCACGGTTTGGTTTTTTTCCAGTGAGAAATTTGGCAATATTTTGGCTCCGATGTCGAGCTGGTGAGTGTCTCGTCATTCTCGAACAACGTTGAGGTTCTCAGCTCAGATATAAGTCAAGAAAATTTTCCTCATTCGCAGCCAACTTTTCTTATGTGTATGTTTGTACACGTGTATTGCCGCATAGGCCTATGCCGCCAGTGGCTTGACGCATGAGTCTCACAGTTTGGGTTCGTTCCATTGAGAAATTTGGCAATATTTTGGCTCCGATGTCGAGCTGGTGAGTGTCTCGTCATTCTCGAACAACGTTGAGGTTATCAGCTCAGATATAAGTCAAGAAAATTATCCTCATTCGCAGCCACCTTTTCTTATGTGTATGTTTGTACGCGTGTATTGCCACATTGGCCTATGCCGCCAGTGCCCTGACGCATGAGTCTCACAGTTTGTGTACTTTCTATTGAGAAATTTGGCAATATTTTGGCTCCGATGTTGAGCTGGTGAGTGTCTCTTCATTCTCGAACAACGTTGAGGTTCGCAGCTGAGATATAAGTCGAGACAATTATCCTCATTCGCAGCCACCTTTTCTTATGTGTATGTTTGCGTTTGTTTATGGTGTAAATCGAGGACACATACCTGGCGACACGAAGGTGAATTGGGGTTAGGGTTAGAATCGAGGACGACCTCGATTGAGATTCATGTACAAAACCAATGAGAGCCGTCGAAAAACGTTAGAGTACAAACAAAGGAAATTTTCGAGAGGAACAAAGGAAACTCCTCGATTTACACCATAAACAAACGTGTATGTTCACGTGTATTGCCGCATAGGCCTATGTCGCCAGTTGCCTGACGCATGAGTCTCACAGTTTGGGTTCTTTCTATTGAGAAATTTGGCAATGTTTTGGCTCAGATGTTGAGCTGGTGAGTGTCTCGTCATTCTCGAACAACGTTGAGGTTATCAGCTCAGATATAAGTCAAGAAAATTATCCTCATTCGCATCCACCTTTTCTTATGTGTATGTTTGTACGCGTGTATTGCCGCATTGGCCTATGCCGCCAGTGCCCTGACGCATGAGTCTCACAGTTTGTGTACTTTCTATTGAGAAATTTGGCAATATTTTGGCTCCGATGTTGAGCTGGTGAGTGTCTCTTCATTCTCGAACAACGTTGAGGTTCGCAGCTCAAATATAAGTCGAGAAAATTATCCTCATTCGCAGCCATGTTTTCTTATGTGTATGTTTGTACACGTGTATTGCCGCATAGGCCTATGCCGTCAGTGCCCTGACGCATGAGTCTCACGGTTTGGGTTTTTTCCAGTGAGAAATTTGGCAATATTTTGGCTCCGATGTCGAGCTGGTGAGTGTCTCGTCATTCTCGAACAACGTTGAGGTTCTCAGCTCAGATATAAGTCAAGAAAATTTTCCTCATTCGCAGCCAACTTTTCTTATGTGTATGTTTGTACACGTGTATTGCCGCATAGGCCTATGCCGCCAGTGGCTTGACGCATGAGTCTCACAGTTTGGGTTCGTTCCATTGAGAAATTTGGCAATATTTTGGCTCCGATGTCGAGCTGGTGAGTGTCTCGTCATTCTCGAACAACGTTGAGGTTATCAGCTCAGATATAAGTCAAGAAAATTATCCTCATTCGCAGCCACCTTTTCTTATGTGTATGTTTGTACGCGTGTATTGCCACATTGGCCTATGCCGCCAGTGCCCTGACGCATGAGTCTCACAGTTTGTGTACTTTCTATTGAGAAATTTGGCAATATTTTGGCTCCGATGTTGAGCTGGTGAGTGTCTCTTCATTCTCGAACAACGTTGAAGTTCGCAGCTCAAATATAAGTCGAGAAACTTATCCTCATTCGCAGCCACCTTTTCTGATGTGTATGTTTGTACACTTGTATTGCCGCATAGGCCTATGCCGTCAGTGACATGACGCATGGGTCTCACGGTTTGGGTTTTTTCCAGTGAGAAATTTGGCAATATTTTGGCTCAGATGTCGACCTGGTGAGTGTCTCTTCATTCTCGAACAACGTTGAGGTTCGCAGCTCAGATATAAGTCGAGAAAATTAACCTCATTCCTAGCCATGTTTTCTTGTGTGTATCTATGTACACGTGTATTGCCGCATAGGCCTATGCCGTCAGTGCCCTGACGCATGAGTCTCACGGTTTGGGTTTTTTCCAGTGAAAAATTTGGCAATATTTTGGCTCCGATGTCGAGCTGGTGAGTGTCTCGTCATTCTCGAACAACGTTGAGGTTCTCAGCTCAGATATAAGTCGAGACAATTTTCCTCATTCGCAGCCACCTTTTCTTATGTGTATGTTTGTACACGTGTATTGCCGCATAGGCCTATGCCGCCAGTGGCCTGACGCATGAGTCTCACAGTTTGGGTTCTTTCCATTGAGAGATTTGGCAATATTTTGGCTCAGATGTCGAGCTGGTGAGTGTCTCTTCATTCTCGAACAACGTTGAGGTTCGCAGCTCAAATATAAGTCGAGAAAATTGTCCTCATTCGCAGTCACATTTTCTTAGGTGTATCTATGTACACGTGTATTGGCGCATTGGCCTATGCCGCCAGTGCCCTGACGCATGAGTCTCACAGTTTTGGGTTCTTTCCATTGAGAAATTTGGCAATATTTTGGCTCAGATGTCGAGCTGGTGAGCGTCTCTTCATTCTCGAACAACGTTGAGGTTCGCAGCTGAGATATAAGTCGAGACAATTATCCTCATTCGCAGCCACCTTTTCTTATGTGTATGTTTGTTCACGTGTATTGCCGCATAGGCCTATGTCGCCAGTGGCCTGACGCATGAGTCTCACGGTTTGGTTTTTTTCCAGTGAGAAATTTGGCAATAGTTTGGCTCCGATGTCGAGCTGGTGAGTGTCTCGTCATTCTCGAACAACGTTGAGGTTATCAGCTCAGATATAAGTCAAAAAAATTATCCTCATTCGCATCCACCTTTTCTTATGTGTATGTTTGTACGCGTGTATTGCCGCATTGGCCTATGCCGCCAGTGCCCTGACGCATGAGTCTCACAGTTTGTGTACTTTCTATTGAGAAATTTGGCAATATTTTGGCTCCGATGTTGAGCTGGTGAGTGTCTCTTCATTCTCGAACAACGTTGAGGTTCGCAGCTCAAATATAAGTCGAGAAAATTATCCTCATTCGCAGCCATGTTTTCTTATGTGTATGTTTGTACACGTGTATTGCCGCATAGGCCTATGCCGTCAGTGCCCTGACGCATGAGTCTCACGGTTTGGGTTTTTTCCAGTGAGAAATTTGGCAATATTTTGGCTCCGATGTCGAGCTGGTGAGTGTCTCGTCATTCTCGAACAACGTTGAGGTTCTCAGCTCAGATATAAGTCAAGAAAATTTTCCTCATTCGCAGCCAACTTTTCTTATGTGTATGTTTGTACACGTGTATTGCCGCATAGGCCTATGCCGCCAGTGGCTTGACGCATGAGTCTCACAGTTTGGGTTCGTTCCATTGAGAAATTTGGCAATATTTTGGCTCCGATGTCGAGCTGGTGAGTGTCTCGTCATTCTCGAACAACGTTGAGGTTATCAGCTCAGATATAAGTCAAGAAAATTATCCTCATTCGCAGCCACCTTTTCTTATGTGTATGTTTGTACGCGTGTATTGCCACATTGGCCTATGCCGCCAGTGCCCTGACGCATGAGTCTCACAGTTTGTGTACTTTCTATTGAGAAATTTGGCAATATTTTGGCTCCGATGTTGAGCTGGTGAGTGTCTCTTCATTCTCGAACAACGTTGAGGTTCGCAGCTGAGATATAAGTCGAGACAATTATCCTCATTCGCAGCCACCTTTTCTTATGTGTATGTTTGTTCACGTGTATTGCCGCATAGGCCTATGTCGCCAGTGGCCTGACGCATGAGTCTCACGGTTTGGTTTTTTTCCACTGAGAAATTTGGCAATAGTTTGGCTCCGATGTCGAGCTGGTGAGTGTCTCGTCATTCTCGAACAACGTTGAGGTTATCAGCTCAGATATAAGTCAAGAAAATTATCCTCATTCGCATCCACCTTTTCTTATGTGTATGTTTGTACGCGTGTATTGCCGCATTGGCCTATGCCGCCAGTGCCCTGACGCATGAGTCTCACAGTTTGTGTACTTTCTATTGAGAAATTTGGCAATATTTTGGCTCCGATGTTGAGCTGGTGAGTGTCTATTTATTCTCGAACAACGTTGAGGTTCGCAGCTCAAATATAAGTCGAGAAAATTATCCTCATTCGCAGCCATGTTTTCTTATGTGTATGTTTGTACACGTGTATTGCCGCATAGGCCTATGCCGTCAGTGCCCGGACGCATGAGTCTCACGGTTTGGGTTTTTTCTAGTGAGAAATTTGGCAATATTTTGGCTCCGATGTCGAGCTGGTGAGTGTCTCGTCATTCTCGAACAACGTTGAGGTTCTCAGCTCAGATATAAGTCAAGAAAATTTTCCTCATTCGCAGCCAACTTTTCTTATGTGTATGTTTGTACACGTGTATTGCCGCATAGGCCTATGCCCCCAGTGGCTTGACGCATGAGTCTCACAGTTTGGGTTCGTTCCATTGAGAAATTTGGCAATATTTTGGCTCCGATGTCGAGCTGGTGAGTGTCTCGTCATTCTCGAACAACGTTGAGGTTATCAGCTCAGATATAAGTCAAGAAAATTATCCTCATTCGCAGCCACCTTTTCTTATGTGTATGTTTGTACGCGTGTATTGCCACATTGGCCTATGCCGCCAGTGCCCTGACGCATGAGTCTCACAGTTTGTGTACTTTCTATTGAGAAATTTGGCAATATTTTGGCTCCGATGTTGAGCTGGTGAGTGTCTCTTCATTCTCGAACAACGTTGAGGTTCGCAGCTCAAATATAAGTCGAGAAACTTATCCTCATTCGCAGCCACCTTTTCTGATGTGTATGTTTGTACACTTGTATTGCCGCATAGGCATATGCCGTCAGTGACATGACGCATGGGTCTCACGGTTTGGGTTTTTTCCAGTGAGAAATTTGGCAATATTTTGGCTCAGATGTCGACCTGGTGAGTGTCTCTTCATTCTCGAACAACGTTGAGGTTCGCAGCTCAGATATAAGTCGAGAAAATTAACCTCATTCCTAGCCATGTTTTCTTGTGTGTATCTATGTACACGTGTATTGCCGCATAGGCCTATGCCGTCAGTGCCCTGACGCATGAGTCTCACGGTTTGGGTTTTTTCCAGTGAAAAATTTGGCAATATTTTGGCTCCGATGTCGAGCTGGTGAGTGTCTCGTCATTCTCGAACAACGTTGAGGTTCTCAGCTCAGATATAAGTCGAGACAATTTTCCTCATTCGCAGCCACCTTTTCTTATGTGTATGTTTGTACACGTGTATTGCCGCATAGGCCTATGCCGCCAGTGGCCTGACGCATGAGTCTCACAGTTTGGGTTCTTTCCATTGAGAGATTTGGCAGTATTTTGGCTCAGATGTCGAGCTGGTGAGTGTCTCTTCATTCTCGAACAACGTTGAGGTTCGCAGCTCAAATATAAGTCGAGAAAATTATCCTCATTCGCAGCCATGTTTTCTTATGTGTATGTTTGTACACGTGTATTGCCGCATAGGCCTATGCCGTCAGTGCCCTGACGCATGAGTCTCACGGTTTGGGTTTTTTCCAGTGAGAAATTTGGCAATATTTTGGCTCCGATGTCGAGCTGGTGAGTGTCTCGTCATTCTCGAACAACGTTGAGGTTCTCAGCTCAGATATAAGTCAAGAAAATTTTCCTCATTCGCAGCCAACTTTTCTTATGTGTATGTTTGTACACGTGTATTGCCGCATAGGCCTATGCCGCCAGTGGCTTGACGCATGAGTCTCACAGTTTGGGTTCGTTCCATTGAGAAATTTGGCAATATTTTGGCTCCGATGTCGAGCTGGTGAGTGTCTCGTCATTCTCGAACAACGTTGAGGTTCTCAGCTCAGATATAAGTCAAGAAAATTTTCCTCATTCGCAGCCAACTTTTCTTATGTGTATGTTTGTACACGTGTATTGCCGCATAGGCCTATGCCGCCAGTGGCTTGACGCATGAGTCTCACAGTTTGGGTTCGTTCCATTGAGAAATTTGGCAATATTTTGGCTCCGATGTCGAGCTGGTGAGTGTCTCGTCATTCTCGAACAACGTTGAGGTTATCAGCTCAGATATAAGTCAAGAAAATTATCCTCATTCGCAGCCACCTTTTCTTATGTGTATGTTTGTACGCGTGTATTGCCACATTGGCCTATGCCGCCAGTGCCCTGACGCATGAGTCTCACAGTTTGTGTACTTTCTATTGAGAAATTTGGCAATATTTTGGCTCCGATGTTGAGCTGGTGAGTGTCTCTTCATTCTCGAACAACGTTGAAGTTCGCAGCTCAAATATAAGTCGAGAAACTTATCCTCATTCGCAGCCACCTTTTCTGATGTGTATGTTTGTACACTTGTATTGCCGCATAGGCCTATGCCGTCAGTGACATGACGCATGGGTCTCACGGTTTGGGGTTTTTCCAGTGAGAAATTTGGCAATATTTTGGCTCAGATGTCGACCTGGTGAGTGTCTCTTCATTCTCGAACAACGTTGAGGTTCGCAGCTCAGATATAAGTCGAGAAAATTAACCTCATTCCTAGCCATGTTTTCTTGTGTGTATCTATGTACACGTGTATTGCCGCATAGGCCTACGCCGTCAGTGCCCTGACGCATGAGTCTCACGGTTTGGGTTTTTTCCAGTGAAAAATTTGGCAATATTTTGGCTCCGATGTCGAGCTGGTGAGTGTCTCGTCATTCTCGAACAACGTTGAGGTTCTCAGCTCAGATATAAGTCGAGACAATTTTCCTCATTCGCAGCCAACTTTTCTTATGTGTATGTTTGTACACGTGTATTGCCGCATAGGCCTATGCCGCCAGTGGCCTGACGCATGAGTCTCACAGTTTGGGTTCTTTCCATTGAGAGATTTGGCAATATTTTGGCTCAGATGTCGAGCTGGTGAGTGTCTCTTCATTCTCGAACAACGTTGAGGTTCGCAGCTCAAATATAAGTCGAGAAAATTGTCCTCATTCGCAGTCACATTTTCTTAGGTGTATCTATGTACACGTGTATTGGCGCATTGGCCTATGCCGCCAGTGCCCTGACGCATGAGTCTCACAGTTTTGGGTTCTTTCCATTGAGAAATTTGGCAATATTTTGGCTCAGATGTCGAGCTGGTGAGCGTCTCTTCATTCTCGAACAACGTTGAGGTTCGCAGCTGAGATATAAGTCGAGACAATTATCCTCATTCGCAGCCACCTTTTCTTATGTGTATGTTTGTTCACGTGTATTGCCGCATAGGCCTATGTCGCCAGTGGCCTGACGCATGAGTCTCACGGTTTGGTTTTTTTCCAGTGAGAAATTTGGCAATAGTTTGGCTCCGATGTCGAGCTGGTGAGTGTCTCGTCATTCTTGAACAACGTTGAGGTTATCAGCTCAGATATAAGTCAAGAAAATTATCCTCATTCGCATCCACCTTTTCTTATGTGTATGTTTGTACGCGTGTATTGCCGCATTGGCCTATGCCGCCAGTGCCCTGACGCATGAGTCTCACAGTTTGTGTACTTTCTATTGAGAAATTTGGCAATATTTTGGCTCCGATGTTGAGCTGGTGAGTGTCTCTTCATTCTCGAACAACGTTGAGGTTCGCAGCTCAAATATAAGTCGAGAAAATTATCCTCATTCGCAGCCATGTTTTCTTATGTGTATGTTTGTACACGTGTATTGCCGCATAGGCCTATGCCGTCAGTGCCCTGACGCATGAGTCTCACGGTTTGGGTTTTTTCCAGTGAGAAATTTGGCAATATTTTGGCTCCGATGTCGAGCTGGTGAGTGTCTCGTCATTCTCGAACAACGTTGAGGTTCTCAGCTCAGATATAAGTCAAGAAAATTTTTCTCATTCGCAGCCAACTTTTCTTATGTGTATGTTTGTACACGTGTATTGCCGCATAGGCCTATGCCGCCAGTGGCTTGACGCATGAGTCTCACAGTTTGGGTTCGTTCCATTGAGAAATTTGGCAATATTTTGGCTCCGATGTCGAGCTGGTGAGTGTCTCGTCATTCTCGAACAACGTTGAGGTTATCAGCTCAGATATAAGTCAAGAAAATTATCCTCATTCGCAGCCACCTTTTCTTATGTGTATGTTTGTACGCGTGTATTGCCACATTGGCCTATGCCGCCAGTGCCCTGACGCATGAGTCTCACAGTTTGTGTACTTTCTATTGAGAAATTTGGCAATATTTTGGCTCCGATGTTGAGCTGGTGAGTGTCTCTTCCTTCTCGAACAACGTTGAGGTTCGCAGCTGAGATATAAGTCGAGACAATTATCCTCATTCGCAGCCACCTTTTCTTATGTGTATGTTTGTTCACGTGTATTGCCGCATAGGCCTATGTCGCCAGTGGCCTGACGCATGAGTCTCACGGTTTGGTTTTTTTCCACTGAGAAATTTGGCAATAGTTTGGCTCCGATGTCGAGCTGGTGAGTGTCTCGTCATTCTCGAACAACGTTGAGGTTATCAGCTCAGATATAAGTCAAGAAAATTATCCTCATTCGCATCCACCTTTTCTTATGTGTATGTTTGTACGCGTGTATTGCCGCATTGGCCTATGCCGCCAGTGCCCTGACGCATGAGTCTCACAGTTTGTGTACTTTCTATTGAGAAATTTGGCAATATTTTGGCTCCGATGTTGAGCTGGTGAGTGTCTCTTCATTCTCGAACAACGTTGAGGTTCGCAGCTCAAATATAAGTCGAGAAAATTATCCTCATTCGCAGCCATGTTTTCTTATGTGTATGTTTGTACACGTGTATTGCCGCATAGGCCTATGCCGTCAGTGCCCTGACGCATGAGTCTCACGGTTTGGGTTTTTTCCAGTGAGAAATTTGGCAATATTTTAGCTCCGATGTCGAGCTGGTGAGTGTCTCGTCATTCTCGAACAACGTTGAGGTTCTCAGCTCAGATATAAGTCAAGAAAATTTTCCTCATTCGCAGCCAACTTTTCTTATGTGTATGTTTGTACACGTGTATTGCCGCATAGGCCTATGCCGCCAGTGGCTTGACGCATGAGTCTCACAGTTTGGGTTCGTTCCATTGAGAAATTTGGCAATATTTTGGCTCCGATGTCGAGCTGGTGAGTGTCTCGTCATTCTCGAACAACGTTGAGGTTATCAGCTCAGATATAAGTCAAGAAAATTATCCTCATTCGCAGCCACCTTTTCTTATGTGTATGTTTGTACGCGTGTATTGCCACATTGGCCTATGCCGCCAGTGCCCTGACGCATGAGTCTCACAGTTTGTGTACTTTCTATTGAGAAATTTGGCAATATTTTGGCTCCGATGTTGAGCTGGTGAGTGTCTCTTCATTCTCGAACAACGTTGAGGTTCGCAGCTCAAATATAAGTCGAGAAACTTATCCTCATTCGCAGCCACCTTTTCTGATGTGTATGTTTGTACACTTGTATTGCCGCATAGGCCTATGCCGTCAGTGACATGACGCATGGGTCTCACGGTTTGGGTTTTTTCCAGTGAGAAATTTGGCAATATTTTGGCTCAGATGTCGACCTGGTGAGTGTCTCTTCATTCTCGAACAACGTTGAGGTTCGCAGCTCAGATATAAGTCGAGAAAATTAACCTCATTCCTAGCCATGTTTTCTTGTGTGTATCTATGTACACGTGTATTGCCGCATAGGCCTATGCCGTCAGTGCCCTGACGCATGAGTCTCACGGTTTGGGTTTTTTCCAGTGAAAAATTTGGCAATATTTTGGCTCCGATGTCGAGCTGGTGAGTGTCTCGTCATTCTCGAACAACGTTGAGGTTCTCAGCTCAGATATAAGTCGAGACAATTTTCCTCATTCGCAGCCACCTTTTCTTATGTGTATGTTTGTACACGTGTATTGCCGCATAGGCCTATGCCGCCAGTGGCCTGACGCATGAGTCTCACAGTTTGGGTTCTTTCCATTGAGAGATTTGGCAATATTTTGGCTCAGATGTCGAGCTGGTGAGTGTCTCTTCATTCTCGAACAACGTTGAGGTTCGCAGCTCAAATATAAGTCGAGAAAATTGTCCTCATTCGCAGTCACATTTTCTTAGGTGTATCTATGTACACGTGTATTGGCGCATTGGCCTATGCCGCCAGTGCCCTGACGCATGAGTCTCACAGTTTTGGGTTCTTTCCAGTGAGAAATTTGGCAATATTTTGGCTCCGATGTCGAGCTGGTGAGTGTCTCGTCATTCTCGAACAACGTTGAGGTTCTCAGCTCAGATATAAGTCAAGAAAATTATCCTCATTCGCAGCCACCTTTTCTTATGTGTATGTTTGTACACGTGTATTGCCGCATAGGCCTATGTCGCCAGTGGCCTGACGCATGAGTCTCACGGTTTGGTTTTTTTCCAGTGAGAAATTTGGCAATAGTTTGGCTCCGATGTCGAGCTGGTGAGTGTCTCGTCATTCTCGAACAACGTTGAGGTTCTCAGCTCAGATATAAGTCAAGAAAATTATCCTCATTCGCAGCCACCTTTTCTTATGTGTATGTTTGTACACGTGTATTGCCGCATTGGCCTATGCCGCCAGTGCCCTGACGCATGAGTCTCACAGTTTGGGTGCTTTCTATTGAGAAATTTGGCAATATTTTGGCTCCGATGTTGAGCTGGTGAGTGTCTCTTCATTCTCGAACAACGTTGAGGTTCGCAGCTCAAATATAAGTCGAAAAAATTATCCTCATTCGCAGCCACCTTTTCTGATGTGTATGTTTGTACACTTGTATTGCCGCATAGGCCTATGCCGTCAGTGCCCTGACGCATGGGTCTCACGGTTTGGTTTTTTTTCCAGTGAGAAATTTGGCAATATTTTGGCTCCGATGTCGAGCTGGTGAGTGTCTCGTCATTCTCGAACAACGTTGAGGTTATCAGCTCAGATATAAGTCAAGAAAATTATCCTCATTCGCAGCCACCTTTTCTTATGTGTATGTTTGTACGCGTGTATTGCCGCATTGGCCTATGCCGCCAGTGCCCTGACGCATGAGTCTCACAGTTTGTGTACTTTCTATTGAGAAATTTGGCAATATTTTGGCTCCGATGTTGAGCTGGTGAGTGTCTCTTCATTCTCGAACAACGTTGAGGTTCGCAGCTCAAATATAAGTCGAGAAAATTATCCTCATTCGCAGCCATGTTTTCTTATGTGTATGTTTGTACACGTGTATTGCCGCATAGGCCTATGCCGTCAGTGCCCTGACGCATGAGTCTCACGGTTTGGGTTTTTTCCAGTGAGAAATTTGGCAATATTTTGGCTCCGATGTCGAGCTGGTGAGTGTCTCGTCATTCTCGAACAACGTTGAGGTTCTCAGCTCAGATATAAGTCAAGAAAATTTTCCTCATTCGCAGCCAACTTTTCGTATGTGTATGTTTGTACACGTGTATTGCCGCATAGGCCTATGCCGCCAGTGGCTTGACGCATGAGTCTCACAGTTTGGGTTCGTTCCATTGAGAGATTTGGCAATATTTTGGCTCAGATATCGAGCTGGTGAGTGTCTCTTCATTCTCGAACAACGTTGAGGTTCGCAGCTCAAATATAAGTCGAGAAACTTATCCTCATTCGCAGCCACCTTTTCTGATGTGTATGTTTGTACACTTGTATTGCCGCATAGGCCTATGCCGTCAGTGACATGACGCATGGGTCTCACGGTTTGGTTTTTTTCCAGTGAGAAATTTGGCAATATTTTGGCTCAGATGTCGACCTGGTGAGTGTCTCGTCATTCTCGAACAACGTTGAGGTTCTCAGCTCAGATATAAGTCGAGACAATTTTCCTCATTTGCAGCCACCTTTTCTTATGTGTATGTTTGTACACGTGTATTGCCGCATATGCCTATGCCGTCAGTGCCCTGACGCATGAGTCTCACGGTTTGGGTTTTTTCCAGTGAAAAATTTGGCAATATTTTGGCTCCGATGTCGAGCTGGTGAGTGTCTCGTCATTCTCGAACAACGTTGAGGTTCTCAGCTCAGATATAAGTCGAGACAATTTTCCTCATTCGCAGCCACCTTTTCTTATGTGTATGTTTGTACACGTGTATTGCCGCATAGGCCTATGCCGCCAGTGGCCTGACGCATGAGTCTCACAGTTTGGGTTCTTTCCATTGAGAGATTTGGCAATATTTTGGCTCAGATGTCGAGCTGGTGAGCGTCTCTTCATTCTCGAACAACGTTGAGGTTCGCAGCTGAGATATAAGTCGAGACAATTATCCTCATTCGCAGCCACCTTTTCTTATGTGTATGTTTGTTCACGTGTATTGCCGCATAGGCCTATGTCGCCAGTGGCCTGACGCATGAGTCTCACGGTTTGGGTTTTTTCCAGTGAGAAATTTGGCAATAGTTTGGCTCCGATGTCGAGCTGGTGAGTGTCTCGTCATTCTCGAACAACGTTGAGGTTCTCAGCTCAGATATAAGTCAAGACAATTATCCTCATTCGCAGCCATCTTTTCTTATGTGTATGTTTGTACACGTGTATTGCCGCATAGGCCTATGCCGCCAGTGGCCTGACGCATGAGTCTCACGGTTTGGGTTTTTTCCAGTGAGAAATTTGGCAATAGTTTGGCTCCGTTGTCGAGCTGGTGAGTGTCTCGTCATTCTCGAACAACGTTGAGGTTCTCAGCTCAGATATAAGTCAAGAAAATTATCCTCATTCGCAGCCACCTTTTCTTATGTGTATGTTTGTACACGTGTATTGCCGCATTGGCCTATGCCGCCAGTGCCCTGACGCATGAGTCTCACAGTTTGGGTTCTTTCTATTGAGAAATTTGGCAATATTTTGGCTCCGATGTTGAGCTGGTGAGTGTCTCTTCATTCTCGAACAACGTTGAGGTTCGCAGCTCAAATATAAGTCGAGAAAATTATCCTCATTCGCAGCCACCTTTTCTGATGTGTATGTTTGTACACTTGTATTGCCGCATAGGCCTATGCCGTCAGTGCCCTGACGCATGGGTCTCACGGTTTGGGTTTTTTTCCAGTGAGAAATTTGGCAATATTTTGGCTCCGATGTCGAGCTGGTGAGTGTCTCGTCATTCTCGAACAACGTTGAGGTTATCAGCTCAGATATAAGTCAAGAAAATTATCCTCATTCGCAGCCACCTTTTCTTATGTGTATGTTTGTACACGTGTATTGCCGCATAGGCCTATGTCGCCAGTGGCATGACGCATGGGTCTCACGGTTTGGGTTTTTTCCAGTGAGAAATTTGGCAATATTTTGGCTCCGATGTCGAGCTGGTGAGTGTCTCGTCATTCTCGAACAACGTTGAGGTTCTCAGCTCAGATATAAGTCGGGAAAATTATCCTCATTCGCAGCCACCTTTTCTTATGTGTATGTTTGTACACGTGTATTGCCGCATTGGCCTATGCCGCCAGTGCCCTGACGCATGAGTCTCTCAGTTTGGGTTCTTTCTATTGAGAAATTTGGCAATATTTTGGCTCCGATGTCGAGCTGGTGAGTGTCTCTTCATTCTCGAACAACGTTGAGGTTCGCAGCTCAAATATAAGTCGAGAAAATTATCCTCATTCGCAGCCACCTTTTCTGATGTGTATGTTTGTACACTTGTTTTGCCGCATAGGCCTATGCCGTCAGTGCCCTGACACATGGGTCTCACGGTTTGGGTTTTTTCCAGTGAGAAATTTGGCAATATTTTGGCTCCGATGTCGAGCTGGTGAGTGTCTCTTCATTCTCGAACAACGTTGAGGTTCGCAGATCAGATATAAGTCTAGAAAATTATCCTCATTCGCAGCCATGTTTTCTTATGTGTATCTATGTACACGTGTATTGCCGCATTGGCCTATGTCGCCAGTGCCCTGACGCATGAGTCTCACAGTTTGGGTCCTTTCCATTGAGAAAGTTGGCAATATTTTGGCTCAGATGTCGAGCTGGTGAGTGTCTCTTCATTCTCGAACAACGTTGAGGTTCGCAGCTCAAATATAAGTCGAGAAAATTATCCTCATTCGCAGCCACCTTTTCTGATGTGTATGTTTGTACACTTGTTTTGCCGCATAGGCCTATGCCGTCAGTGCCCTGACACATGGGTCTCACGGTTTGGTTTTTTTCCAGTGAGAAATTTGGCAATATTTTGGCTCCGATGTCGAGCTGGTGAGTGTCTCTTCATTCTCGAACAACGTTGAGTTTCGCAGCTCATATATAAGTTGAGAAAATTATCCTCATTCACAGCCACCTTTTCTTATGTGTATGTTTGTACACGTGTATTGCCGCATTGGCCTATGCCGCCAGTGCCCTGACGCATGAGTCTCACAGTTTGGGTTCTTTCCATTGAGAAATTTGGCAATATTTTGGCTCCGATGTCGAGCTGGTGAGTGTCTCTTCATTCTCGAACAACGTTGAGGTTCGCAGCTCAGATATAAGTCGAGAAAATTATCCTCATTCGCAGCCACCTTTTCTGATGTGTATCTATGTACACGTGTATTGTCGCACTGGCCTATGTCGCCAATGCCCTGACTCATGAGTCTCACAGTTTGGGTTCTTTCCATTGAGAAATTTGACAATATTTTGGCTCAGATGTCGAGCTGGTGAGTGTCTCTTTATTCTCGAACAACGTTGAGGTTCGCAGCTCAAATATAAGTCGAGAAAATTATCCTCATTCGCAGCCACCTTTTCTGATGTGTATCTATGTACACGTGTATTGTCGCACTGGCCTATGTCGCCAATGCCCTGACTTATGAGTCTCACAGTTTGGGTTCTTTCCATTGAGAAATTTGGCAATATTTTAGCTCAGATGTCGAGCTGGTGAGTGTCTCTTCATTCTCGAACAACGTTGAGGTTCGCAGCTCAAATATAAGTCGAGAAAATTATCCTCATTCGCAGCCATGTTTTCTTATGTGTATCTATGTACACGTGTATTGCCGCATAGGCCTATGTCGCCAGTGCCCTGACGCATGAGTCTCACAGTTTGGGTCCTTTCCATTGAGAAAGTTGGCAATATTTTGGTTCAGATGTTGAGCTGGTGAGTGTCTCTTCATTCTCGAACAACGTTGAGGTTCGCAGCTCAAATATAGGTCGAGAAAATTATCTTCATTCGCAGCCACCTTTTCTGATGTGTATGTTTGTACACTTGTATTGCCGCATAGGCCTGAGCCGTCAGTGCCCTGACACATGGGTCTCACGGTTTGGGTTTTTTCCAGTGAGAAATTTGGCAATATTTTGGCTCCGATGTCGAGCTGGTGAGTGTCTCTTCATTCTCGAACAACGTTGAGTTTCGCAGCTTAGATATAAGTTGAGAAAATTATCCTCATTCGAAGCCATGTTTTCTTATGTGTATCTATGTACACGTGTATTGCCGCATTGGCCTAGGTCGCCAGTGCCCTGACGCATGAGTCTCACAGTTTGGGTTTTTTCCATTGAGAAATTTGGCAATATTTTGGCTCAGATGTCGAGCTGGTGAGTATCTCTTCATTCTCGAACAACGTTGAGGTTCCCAGCTAAGATATAAGTCGAGAAAATAATCCTCATTCGCAGCCACCTTTTCTGATGTGTATGTTTGTACACGTGTATTGCCGCATAGGCCTATGCCGCCAGTGGCCTGACGCATGAATCTCATAGTTTGGGTTCTTTCCATTGAGAAATTTGGCAATATTTTGTCTCAGATGTCGAGCTGGTGAGTGTCTCTTCATTCTCGAACAACGTTGAGTTTCTCAGCTCAAATATAAGTCGAGAAAATTATCCTCATTCGCAGCCACCTTTTCTGATGTGTATGTTTGTACACTTGTATTGCCGCATAGGCCTATGCCGTCAGTGCCCTGACGCATGGGTCTCACGGTTTGTTTGTTTTACAGTGATAAATTTGGCAATATTTTGGCTCCGATGTCGAGCTGGTGAGTGTCTCTTCATTCTCGAACAACGTTGAGGTTCGCAGCTCAGATATAAGGCGAGAAAATTATCCTCATTCGCAGCCACCTTTTCTGATGTGTATCTATGTACACGTGTATTGCCGCATTGGCCTATGTAGCCAGTGCCCTGACGCATGAGTCTCACAGTTTGGGTTCTTGCCATTTCGAAATTTGGCAATAATGTGGCTCAGATGTCGAGATGGTAAGTGTCTCTTCATTCTCGAACAACGTTGAGGTTCGCAGATCAGATATAAGTCTACAAAATTATCCTCATTCGCAGCCATGTTTTCTTATGTGTATCTATGTACACGTGTATTGCCGCATTGGCCTATGTCGCCAGTGCCCTGACGCATGAGTCTCACAGTTTGGGTCCTTTCCATTGAGAAAGTTGGCAATATTTTGGCTCAGATGTCGAGCTGGTGAGTGTCTCGTTATTCTCGAACAACGTTGAGGTTCGCAGCTCAAATATAAGTCGAGAAAATTATCCTCATTCGCAGCCACCTTTTCTGATGTGTATGTTTGTACACTTGTTTTGCCGCATAGGCCTATGCCGTCAGTGCCCTGACACATGGGCCTCACGGTTTGGGTTTTTTCCAGTGAGAAATTTGGCAATATTTTGGCTCCGATGTCGAGCTGGTGAGTGTCTCGTCATTCTCGAACAACGTTGAGGTTCGCAGCTCAAATATAAGTCGAGAAAATTATCCTCGTTCGCAGCCATGTTTTCTTATGTGTATCTATGTACACGTGTATTGCCGCATTGGCCTATGTCGCCAGTGCCCTGACGCATGAGTCTCACAGTTTGGGTTCTTTCCATTGAGAAATTTGGCAATATTTTGGCTCATATGTCGAGCTGGTGAGTGTCTCTTCATTCTCGAACAACGTTGAGGTTCGCAGCTCAAATATAAGTCAAGAAAATTATCCTCATTCGCAGCCACATTTTGTGATGTGTATGTTTGTACACTTGTATTGCCGCATAGGCCTATGCCGACAGTGCCCTGACGCATGGGTCTCACTGTTTGGGTTTTTTCCAGTGAGAAATTTGGCAATATTTTGGCTCCGATGTGGAGCTGGTGAGTGTCTCTTCATTCTCGAACAACGTTGAGGTTTGCAGCTCAGATATAAGTCGAGAAAATTATCCTCATTCGCAGCCATGTTTTTTTATGTGTATCTATGTACACGAGTATTGCCGCATAGGCCTATGCCGTCAGTGCCCTGACGCATGAGTCTCACGGTTTGGGTTCTTTCCATTGAGAAATTTGGCAATATTTTGGCTCAGATGTCGAGCTGGTGAGTATCTCTTCATTCTCGAACAACGTTGAGGTTCCCAGCTAAGATAAAAGTCGAGAAAATAATCCTCATTCGCAGCCACCTTTTCTGATGTGTATGTTTGTACACGTGTATTGCCGCATTGGCCTATGCCGCCAGTGCCCTGACGCATGAGTCTCACAGTTTGGGTTCTTTCTATTGAGAAATTTGGCAATATTTTGGCTTAAATGTCGAGCTGGAGAGTGTCTCTTCATTCTCGAACAACGTTGAGGTTCGCAGCTAAGATATAAGTCGAGAAAATTATCCTCATTCGCAGCCACCTTTTCTTATGTGTATCTATGTACACGTGTATTGCCGCATTGGCCTATGTCGCCAGTGCCCTGACGCATGAATCTCACAGTTTGGTTTTTTTCCAGTGAGAAGTTTGGCAATATTTTGGCTCAGATGTCGAGCTGGTGAGTGTCTCTTCATTCTCGAACAACGTTGAGGTTCGCAGATCAGATATAAGTCTACAAAATTATCCTCATTCGCAGCCATGTTTTCTTATGTGTATCTATGTACACGTGTATTGCCGCATTGGCCTATGTCGCCAGTGCCCTGACGCATGAGTCTCACAGTTTGGGTCCTTTCCATTGAGAAAGTTGGCAATATTTTGGCTCAGATGTTGAGCTGGTGAGTGTCTCTTCATTCTCGAACAACGTTGAGGTTCGCAGCTCAAATATAAGTCGAGAAAATTATCCTCATTCGCAGCCACCTTTTCTGATGTGTATGTTTGTACCCTTGTTTTGCCGCATAGGCCTATGCCGTCAGTGCCCTGACACATGGGTCTCACGGTTTGGGTTTTTTCCAGTGAGAAATTTGGCAATATTTTGGCTCCGATGTCGAGCTGGTGAGTGTCTCGTCATTCTCGAACAACGTTGAGGTTCGCAGCTCAAATATAAGTCGAGAAAATTATCCTCGTTCGCAGCCATGTTTTCTTATGTGTATCTATGTACACGTGTATTGCCGCATTGGCCTATGTCGTCAGTGCCCTGACGCATGAGTCTCACAGTTTGGGTTCTTTCCATTGAGAAATTTGGCAATATTTTGGCTCATATGTCGAGCTGGTGAGTGTCTCTTCATTCTCGAACAACGTTGCGGTTCGCAGCTCAAATATAAGTCAAGAAAATTATCCTCATTCGCAGCCACATTTTGTTATGTGTATGTTTGTACACTTGTATTGCCGCATAGGCCTATGCCGTCAGTGCCCTGACGCATGGGTCTCACTGTTTGGGTTTTTTCCAGTGAGAAATTTGGCAATATTTTGGCTCCGATGTGGAGCTGGTGAGTGTCTCTTCATTCTCGAACAACGTTGAGGTTTGCAGCTCAGATATAAGTCGAGAAAATTATCCTCATTCGCAGCCATGTTTTCTTATGTGTATCTATGTACACGAGTATTGCCGCATAGGCCTATGCCGTCAGTGCCCTGACGCATGAGTCTCACGGTTTGGGTTCTTTCCATTGAGAAATTTGGCAATATTTTGGCTCAGATGTCGAGCTGGTGAGTATCTCTTCATTCTCGAACAACGTTGAGGTTCCCAGCTAAGATAAAAGTCGAGAAAATAATCCTCATTCGCAGCCACCTTTTCTGATGTGTATGTTTGTACACGTGTATTGCCGCATTGGCCTATGCCGCCAGTGCCCTGACGCATGAGTCTCACAGTTTGGGTTCTTTCTATTGAGAAATTTGGCAATATTTTGGCTCAGATGTCGAGCTGGTGAGTGTCTTTTCATTCTCGAACAACGTTGAGGTTCGCAGCTCAGATATAAGTCGAGAAAATTATCCTCAGTCGCAGCCATGTTTTCTTATGTGTATCTATGTACACGAGTATTGCCGCATAGGCCTATGCCGCCAGTGCCCTGACGCATGAGTCTCGCAGTTTGGGTTCTTTCTATTGAGAAATTTGGCAATATTTTGGCTCAGATGTCGAGCTGGTGAGTATCTCTTCATTCTCGAACAACGTTGAGGTTCCCAGCTAAGATAAAAGTCGAGAAAATAATCCTCATTCGCAGCCACCTTTTCTGATGTGTATGTTTGTACACGTGTATTGCCGCATTGGCCTATGCCGCCAGTGCCCTGACGCATGAGTCTCACAGTTTGGGTTCTTTCTATTGAGAAATTTGGCAATATTTTGGCTCAGATGTCGAGCTGGTGAGTGTCTTTTCATTCTCGAACAACGTTGAGGTTCGCAGCTCAGATATAAGTCGAGAAAATTATCCTCAGTCGCAGCCATGTTTTCTTATGTGTATCTATGTACACGAGTATTGCCGCATAGGCCTATGCCGCCAGTGCCCTGACGCATGAGTCTCGCAGTTTGGGTTCTTTCTATTGAGAAATTTGGCAATATTTTGGCTTAGATGTCGAGCTGGAGAGTGTCTCTTCATTCTCGAACAACGTTGAGGTTCGCAGCTAAGATATAAGTCGAGAAAATTATCCTCATTCGCAGCCACCTTTTCTGATGTGTATGTTTGTACACGTGTATTGCCGCATTGGCCTATGCCGCCAGTGCCCTGACGCATGAGTCTCACAGTTTGGGTTTTTTCTATTGAGAAATTTGGCAATATTTTGGCTCCGATGTCGAGCTGGTGAGTGTCTCTTCATTCTCGAACAACGTTGAGGTTCGCAGCTCAGATATAAGTCTAGAACATTATCCTCATTCGCAGCCCTGTTTTCTTATTTGTATCTATGTACACGTGTATTGCCGCATTGGCCTATGTCGCCAGTGCCCTGACGCATGAATCTCACAGTTTGGTTTTTTTCCAGTGAGAAGTTTGGCAATATTTTGGCTCAGATGTCGAGCTGGTGAGTGTCTCTTCATTCTCGAACAACGTTGAGGTTCGCAGATCAGATATAAGTCTAGAAAATTATCCTCATTCGCAGCCATGTTTTCTTATGTGTATCTATGTACACGTGTATTGCCGCATTGGCCTATGTCGCCAGTGCCCTGACGCATGAGTCTCACAGTTTGGGTCCTTTCCATTGAGAAAGTTGGCAATATTTTGGCTCAGATGTCGAGCTGGTGAGTGTCTCTTCATTCTCGAACAACGTTGAGGTTCGCAGCTCAAATATAAGTCGAGAAAATTATCCTCATTCGCAGCCACCTTTTCTGATGTGTATGTTTGTACACTTGTTTTGCCGCATAGGCCTATGCCGTCAGTGCCCTGACACATGGGTCTCACGGTTTGGGGTTTTTCCAGTGAGAAATTTGGCAATATTTTGGCTCCGATGTCGAGCTGGTGAGTGTCTCTTCATTCTCGAACAACGTTGAGTTTCGCAGCTCATATATAAGTTGAGAAAATTATCCTCATTCGCAGCCCTGTTTTCTTATTTGTATCTATGTACACGTGTATTGCCGCATTGGCCTATGTCGCCAGTGCCCTGACGCATGAATCTCACAGTTTGGTTTTTTTCCAGTGAGAAGTTTGGCAATATTTTGGCTCAGATGTCGAGCTGGTGAGTGTCTCTTCATTCTCGAACAACGTTGAGGTTCGCAGTTCAGATATAAGTCTAGAAAATTATCCTCATTCGCAGCCATGTTTTCTTATGTGTATCTATGTACACGTGTATTGCCGCATTGGCCTTTGTCGCCAGTGCCCTGACGCATGAGTCTCACAGTTTGGGTCCTTTCCATTGAGAAAGTTGGCAATATTTTGGCTCAGATGTCGAGCTGGTGAGTGTCTCTTCATTCTCGAACAACGTTGAGGTTCGCAGCTCAAATATAAGTCGAGAAAATTATCCTCATTCGCAGCCACCTTTTCTGATGTGTATGTTTGTACACTTGTTTTGCCGCATAGGCCTATGCCGTCAGTGCCCTGACACATGGGTCTCACGGTTTGGGTTTTTTCCAGTGAGAAATTTGGCAATATTTTGGCTCCGATGTCGAGCTGGTGAGTGTCTCTTCATTCTCGAACAACGTTGAGGTTCGCAGCTCAGATATAAGTCGAGAAAATTATCCTCAGTCGCAGCCATGTTTTCTTATGTGTATCTATGTACACGAGTATTGCCGCATAGGCCTATGCCGCCAGTGCCCTGACGCATGAGTCTCGCAGTTTGGGTTCTTTCTATTGAGAAATTTGGCAATATTTTGGCTTAGATGTCGAGCTGGAGAGTGTCTCTTCATTCTCGAACAACGTTGAGGTTCGCAGCTAAGATATAAGTCGAGAAAATTATCCTCATTCGCAGCCACCTTTTCTTATGTGTATGTTTGTACACGTGTATTGCCGCATTGGCCTATGCCGCCAGTGCCCTGACGCATGAGTCTCACAGTTTGGGTTCTTTCTATTGAGAAATTTGGCAATATTTTGGCTCCGATGTCGAGCTGGTGAGTGTCTCTTCATTCTCGAACAACGTTGAGGTTCGCAGCTCAGATATAAGTCTAGAAAATTATCCTCATTCGCAGCCCTGTTTTCTTATTTGTATCTATGTACACGTGTATTGCCGCATTGGCCTATGTCGCCAGTGCCCTGACGCATGAATCTCACAGTTTGGTTTTTTTCCAGTGAGAAGTTTGGCAATATTTTGGCTCAGATGTCGAGCTGGTGAGTGTCTCTTCATTCTCGAACAACGTTGAGGTTCGCAGATCAGATATAAGTCTAGAAAATTATCCTCAATCGCAGCCATGTTTTCTTATGTGTATCTATGTACACGTGTATTGCCGCATTGGCCTATGTCGCCAGTGCCCTGACGCATGAGTCTCACAGTTTGGGTCCTTTCCATTGAGAAAGTTGGCAATATTTTGGCTCAGATGTCGAGCTGGTGAGTGTCTCTTCATTCTCGAACAACGTTGAGGTTCGCAGCTCAAATATAAGTCGAGAAAATTATCCTCATTCGCAGCCACCTTTTCTGATGTGTATGTTTGTACACTTGTTTTGCCGCATAGGCCTATGCCGTCAGTGCCCTGACACATGGGTCTCACGGTTTGGGTTTTTTCCAGTGAGAAATTTGGCAATATTTTGGCTCCGATGTCGAGCTGGTGAGTGTCTCTTCATTCTCGAACAACGTTGAGTTTCGCAGCTCATATATAAGTTGAGAAAATTATCCTCATTCGCAGCCCTGTTTTCTTATTTGTATCTATGTACACGTGTATTGCCGCATTGGCCTATGTCGCCAGTGCCCTGACGCATGAATCTCACAGTTTGGTTTTTTTCCAGTGAGAAGTTTGGCAATATTTTGGCTCAGATGTCGAGCTGGTGAGTGTCTCTTCATTCTCGAACAACGTTGAGGTTCGCAGATCAGATATAAGTCTAGAAAATTATCCTCATTCGCAGCCATGTTTTCTTATGTGTATCTATGTACACGTGTATTGCCGCATTGGCCTTTGTCGCCAGTGCCCTGACGCATGAGTCTCACAGTTTGGGTCCTTTCCATTGAGAAAGTTGGCAATAGTTTGGCTCAGATGTCGAGCTGGTGAGTGTCTCTTCATTCTCGAACAACGTTGAGGTTCGCAGCTCAAATATAAGTCGAGAAAATTATCCTCATTCGCAGCCACCTTTTCTGATGTGTATGTTTGTACACTTGTTTTGCCGCATAGGCCTATGCCGTCAGTGCCCTGACACATGGGTCTCACGGTTTGGGTTTTTTCCAGTGAGAAATTTGGCAATATTTTGGCTCCGATGTCGAGCTGGTGAGTGTCTCGTCATTCTCGAACAACGTTGAGGTTCGCAGCTCAAATATAAGTCGAGAAAATTATCCTCGTTCGCAGCCATGTTTTCTTATGTGTATCTATGTACACGTGTATTGCCGCATTGGCCTATGTCGTCAGTGCCCTGACGCATGAGTCTCACAGTTTGGGTTCTTTCCATTGAGAAATTTGGCAATATTTTGGCTCATATGTCGAGCTGGTGAGTGTCTCTTCATTCTCGAACAACGTTGAGGTTCGCAGCTCAAATATAAGTCAAGAAAATTATCCTCATTCGCAGCCACATTTTGTTATGTGTATGTTTGTACACTTGTATTGCCGCATAGGCCTATGCCGTCAGTGCCCTGACGCATGGGTCTCACTGTTTGGGTTTTTTCCAGTGAGAAATTTGGCAATATTTTGGCTCCGATGTGGAGCTGGTGAGTGTCTCTTCATTCTCGAACAACGTTGAGGTTTGCAGCGCAGATATAAGTCGAGAAAATTATCCTCATTCGCAGCCATGTTTTCTTATGTGTATCTATGTACACGAGTATTGCCGCATAGGCCTATGCCGTCAGTGCCCTGACGCATGAGTCTCACGGTTTGGGTTCTTTCCATTGAGAAATTTGGCAATATTTTGGCTCAGATGTCGAGCTGGTGAGTATCTCTTCATTCTCGAACAACGTTGAGGTTCCCAGCTAAGATAAAAGTCGAGAAAATAATCCTCATTCGCAGCCACCTTTTCTGATGTGTATGTTTGTACACGTGTATTGCCGCATTGGCCTATGCCGCCAGTGCCCTGACGCATGAGTCTCACAGTTTGGGTTCTTTCTATTGAGAAATTTGGCAATATTTTGGCTCAGATGTCGAGCTGGTGAGTGTCTCTTCATTCTCGAACAACGTTGAGGTTCGCAGCTCAGATATAAGTTGAGAACATTATCCTCAGTCGCAGCCATGTTTTCTTATGTGTATCTATGTACACGAGTATTGCCGCATAGGCCTATGCCGCCAGTGCCCTGACGCATGAGTCTCGCAGTTTGGGTTCTTTCTATTGAGAAATTTGGCAATATTTTGGCTTAGATGTCGAGCTGGAGAGTGTCTCTTCATTCTCGAACAACGTTGAGGTTCGCAGCTAAGATATAAGTCGAGAAAATTATCCTCATTCGCAGCCACCTTTTCTTATGTGTATGTTTGTACACGTGTATTGCCGCATTGGCCTATGCCGCCAGTGCCCTGACGCATGAGTCTCACAGTTTGGGTTCTTTCTATTGAGAAATTTGGCAATATTTTGGCTCCGATGTCGAGCTGGTGAGTGTCTCTTCATTCTCGAACAACGTTGAGGTTCGCAGCTCAGATATAAGTCTAGAAAATTATCCTCATTCGCAGCCATGTTTTCTTATGTGTATCTATGTACACGTGTATTGCCGCATTGGCCTATGTCGCCAGTGCCCTGACGCATGAGTCTCACAGTTTGGGTTTTTTCCAGTGAGAAATTTGGCAATATTTTGGCTCCGATGTCGAGCTGGTGAGTGTCTCTTCATTCTCGAACAACGTTGAGTTTCGCAGCTCATATATAAGTTGAGAAAATTATCCTCATTCACAGCCACCTTTTCTTATGTGTATGTTTGTACACGTGTATTGCCGCATTGGCCTATGCCGCCAGTGCCCTGACGCATGAGTCTCACAGTTTGGGTTCTTTCCATTGAGAAATTTGGCAATATTTTGGCTCCGATGTCGAGCTGGTGAGTGTCTTTTCATTCTCGAACAACGTTGAGGTTCGCAGCTCAGATATAAGTCGAGAAAATTATCCTCATTCGCAGCCACCTTTTCTGATGTGTATCTATGTACACGTGTATTGTCGCACTGGCCTATGTCGCCAATGCCCTGACTCATGAGTCTCACAGTTTGGGTTCTTTCCATTGAGAAATTTGACAATATTTTGGCTCAGATGTCGAGCTGGTGAGTGTCTCTTCATTCTCGAACAACGTTGAGGTTCGCAGCTCAAATATAAGTCGAGAAAATTATCCTCATTCGCAGCCACCTTTTCTGATGTGTATCTATGTACACGTGTATTGTCGCACTGGCCTATGTCGCCAGTGCCCTGACGCATGAGTCTCACAGTTTGGTTTTTTTCCAGTGAGAAGTTTGGCAATATTTTGGCTCAGATGTCGAGCTGGTGAGTGTCTCTTCATTCTCGAACAACGTTGAGGTTCGCAGATCAGATATAAGTCTAGAAAATTATCCTCATTCGCAGCCATGTTTTCTTATGTGTATCTATGTACACGTGTATTGCCGCATTGGCCTTTGTCGCCAGTGCCCTGACGCATGAGTCTCACAGTTTGGGTCCTTTCCATTGAGAAAGTTGGCAATAGTTTGGCTCAGATGTCGAGCTGGTGAGTGTCTCTTCATTCTCGAACAACGTTGAGGTTCGCAGCTCAAATATAAGTCGAGAAAATTATCCTCATTCGCAGCCACCTTTTCTGATGTGTATGTTTGTACACTTGTTTTGCCGCATAGGCCTATGCCGTCAGTGCCCTGACACATGGGTCTCACGGTTTGGGTTTTTTCCAGTGAGAAATTTGGCAATATTTTGGCTCCGATGTCGAGCTGGTGAGTGTCTCGTCATTCTCGAACAACGTTGAGGTTCGCAGCTCAAATATAAGTCGAGAAAATTATCCTCGTTCGCAGCCATGTTTTCTTATGTGTATCTATGTACACGTGTATTGCCGCATTGGCCTATGTCGTCAGTGCCCTGACGCATGAGTCTCACAGTTTGGGTTCTTTCCATTGAGAAATTTGGCAATATTTTGGCTCATATGTCGAGCTGGTGAGTGTCTCGTCATTCTCGAACAACGTTGAGGTTCGCAGCTCAAATATAAGTCAAGAAAATTATCCTCATTCGCAGCCACATTTTGTTATGTGTATGTTTGTACACTTGTATTGCCGCATAGGCCTATGCCGTCAGTGCCCTGACGCATGGGTCTCACTGTTTGGGTTTTTTCCAGTGAGAAATTTGGCAATATTTTGGCTCCGATGTGGAGCTGGTGAGTGTCTCTTCATTCTCGAACAACGTTGAGGTTTGCAGCTCAGATATAAGTCGAGAAAATTATCCTCATTCGCAGCCATGTTTTCTTATGTGTATCTATGTACACGAGTATTGCCGCATAGGCCTATGCCGTCAGTGCCCTGACGCATGAGTCTCATGGTTTGGGTTCTTTCCATTGAGAAATTTGGCAATATTTTGGCTCAGATGTCGAGCTGGTGAGTATCTCTTCATTCTCGAACAACGTTGAGGTTCCCAGCTAAGATAAAAGTCGAGAAAATAATCCTCATTCGCAGCCACCTTTTCTGATGTGTATGTTTGTACACGTGTATTGCCGCATTGGCCTATGCCGCCAGTGCCCTGACGCATGAGTCTCACAGTTTGGGTTCTTTCTATTGAGAAATTTGGCAATATTTTGGCTCAGATGTCGAGCTGGTGAGTGTCTCTTCATTCTCGAACAACGTTGAGGTTCGCAGCTCAGATATAAGTCGAGAAAATTATCCTCAGTCGCAGCCATGTTTTCTTATGTGTATCTATGTACACGAGTATTGCCGCATAGGCCTATGCCGCCAGTGCCCTGACGCATGAGTCTCGCAGTTTGGGTTCTTTCTATTGAGAAATTTGGCAATATTTTGGCTTAGATGTCGAGCTGGAGAGTGTCTCTTCATTCTCGAACAACGTTGAGGTTCGCAGCTAAGATATAAGTCGAGAAAATTATCCTCATTCGCAGCCACCTTTTCTTATGTGTATGTTTGTACACGTGTATTGCCGCATTGGCCTATGCCGCCAGTGCCCTGACGCATGAGTCTCACAGTTTGGGTTCTTTCTATTGAGAAATTTGGCAATATTTTGGCTCTGATGTCGAGCTGGTGAGTGTCTCTTCATTCTCGAACAACGTTGAGGTTCGCAGCTCAGATATAAGTCTAGAAAATTATCCTCATTCGCAGCCATGTTTTCTTATGTGTATCTATGTACACGTGTATTGCCGCATTGGCCTATGTCGCCAGTGCCCTGACGCATGAGTCTCACAGTTTGGGTCCTTTCCATTGAGAAAGTTGGCAATATTTTGGCTCAGATGTCGAGCTGGTGAGTGTCTCTTCATTCTCAAACAACGTTGAGGTTCGCAGCTCAAATATAAGTCGAGAAAATTATCCTCATTCGCAGCCACCTTTTCTGATGTGTATTTTTGTACACTTGTTTTGCCGCATAGGCCTATGCCGTCAGTGCCCTGACACATGGGTCTCACGGTTTGGGTTTTTTCCAGTGAGAAATTTGGCAATATTTTGGCTCCGATGTCGAGCTGGTGAGTGTCTCTTCATTCTCGAACAACGTTGAGTTTCGCAGCTCATATATAAGTTGAGAAAATTATCCTCATTCACAGCCACCTTTTCTTATGTGTATGTTTGTACACGTGTATTGCCGCATTGGCCTATGCCGCCAGTGCCCTGACGCATGAGTCTCACAGTTTGGGTTCTTTCCATTGAGAAATTTGGCAATATTTTGGCTCCGATGTCGAGCTGGTGAGTGTCTTTTCATTCTCGAACAACGTTGAGGTTCGCAGCTCAGATATAAGTCGAGAAAATTATCCTCATTCGCAGCCACCTTTTCTGATGTGTATCTATGTACACGTGTATTGTCGCACTGGCCTATGTCGCCAATGCCCTGACTCATGAGTCTCACAGTTTGGGTTCTTTCCATTGAGAAATTTGACAATATTTTAGCTCAGATGTCGAGCTGGTGAGTGTCTCTTCATTCTCGAACAACGTTGAGGTTCGCAGCTCAAATATAAGTCGAGAAAATTATCCTCATTCGCAGCCACCTTTTCTGATGTGTATCTATGTACACGTGTATTGTCGCACTGGCCTATGTCGCCAATGCCCTGACTCATGAGTCTCACAGTTTGGGTTCTTTCCATTGAGAAATTTGACAATATTTTGGCTCAGATGTCGAGCTGGTGAGTGTCTCTTCATTCTCGAACAACGTTGAGGTTCGCAGCTAAGATATAAGTCGAGAAAATTATCCTCATTCGCAGCCACCTTTTCTTATGTGTATGTTTGTACACGTGTATTGCCGCATTGGCCTATGCCGCCAGTGCCCTGACGCATGAGTCTCACAGTTTGGGTTCTTTCTATTGAGAAATTTGGCAATATTTTGGCTCTGATGTCGAGCTGGTGAGTGTCTCTTCATTCTCGAACAACGTTGAGGTTCGCAGCTCAGATATAAGTCTAGAAAATTATCCTCATTCGCAGCCATGTTTTCTTATGTGTATCTATGTACACGTGTATTGCCGCATTGGCCTATGTCGCCAGTGCCCTGACGCATGAGTCTCACAGTTTGGGTCCTTTCCATTGAGAAAGTTGGCAATATTTTGGCTCAGATGTCGAGCTGGTGAGTGTCTCTTCATTCTCAAACAACGTTGAGGTTCGCAGCTCAAATATAAGTCGAGAAAATTATCCTCATTCGCAGCCACCTTTTCTGATGTGTATTTTTGTACACTTGTTTTGCCGCATAGGCCTATGCCGTCAGTGCCCTGACACATGGGTCTCACGGTTTGGGTTTTTTCCAGTGAGAAATTTGGCAATATTTTGGCTCCGATGTCGAGCTGGTGAGTGTCTCTTCATTCTCGAACAACGTTGAGTTTCGCAGCTCATATATAAGTTGAGAAAATTATCCTCATTCACAGCCACCTTTTCTTATGTGTATGTTTGTACACGTGTATTGCCGCATTGGCCTATGCCGCCAGTGCCCTGACGCATGAGTCTCACAGTTTGGGTTCTTTCCATTGAGAAATTTGGCAATATTTTGGCTCCGATGTCGAGCTGGTGAGTGTCTTTTCATTCTCGAACAACGTTGAGGTTCGCAGCTCAGATATAAGTCGAGAAAATTATCCTCATTCGCAGCCACCTTTTCTGATGTGTATCTATGTACACGTGTATTGTCGCACTGGCCTATGTCGCCAATGCCCTGACTCATGAGTCTCACAGTTTGGGTTCTTTCCATTGAGAAATTTGACAATATTTTGGCTCAGATGTCGAGCTGGTGAGTGTCTCTTCATTCTCGAACAACGTTGAGGTTCGCAGCTCAAATATAAGTCGAGAAAATTATCCTCATTCGCAGCCACCTTTTCTGATGTGTATCTATGTACACGTGTATTGTCGCACTGGCCTATGTCGCCAATGCCCTGACTCATGAGTCTCACAGTTTGGATTCTTTCCATTGAGAAATTTGACAATATTTTGGCTCAGATGTCGAGCTGGTGAGTGTCTCTTCATTCTCGAACAACGTTGAGGTTCGCAGCTCAAATATAAGTCGAGAAAATTATCCTCATTCGCAGCCACCTTTTCTGATGTGTATCTTGGTACACGTGTATTGTCGCACTGGCCTATGTCGCCAATGCCCTGACTCATGAGTCTCACAGTTTGGGTTCTTTCCATTGAGAAATTTGGCAATATTTTGGCTCAGATGTCGAGCTGGTGAGTGTCTCTTCATTCTCGAACAACGTTGAGGTTCGCAGCTCAAATATAAGTCGAGAAAATTATCCTCATTCGCAGCCATGTTTTATTATGTGTATCTATGTACACGTGTATTGCCGCATAGGCCTATGTCGCCAGTGCCCTGACGCATGAGTCTCACAGTTTGGGTCCTTTCCATTGAGAAAGTTGGCAATATTTTGGTTCAGATGTTGAGCTGGTGAGAGTCTCTTCATTCTCGAACAACGTTGAGGTTCGCAGCTCAAATATAGGTCGAGAAAATTATCTTCATTCGCAGCCACCTTTTCTGATGTGTATGTTTGTACACTTGTATTGCCGCATAGGCCTGAGCCGTTAGTGCCCTGACACATGGGTCTCACGGTTTGGGTTTTTTCCAGTGAGAAATTTGGCAATATTTTGGCTCCGATGTCGAGCTGGTGAGTGTCTCTTCATTCTCGAAGAACGTTGAGTTTCGCAGATCAGATATAAGTCTAGAAAATTATCCTCATTCGCAGCCATGTTTTCTTATGTGTATCTATGTACACGTGTATTGCCGCATTGGCCTTTGTCGCCAGTGCCCTGACGCATGAGTCTCACAGTTTGGGTCCTTTCCATTGAGAAAGTTGGCAATATTTTGGCTCAGATGTCGAGCTGGTGAGTGTCTCTTCATTCTCGAACAACGTTGAGGTTCGCAGCTCAAATATAAGTCGAGAAAATTATCCTCATTCGCAGCCACCTTTTCTGATGTGTATGTTTGTACACTTGTTTTGCCGCATAGGCCTATGCCGTCAGTGCCCTGACACATGGGTCTCACGGTTTGGGTTTTTTCCAGTGAGAAATTTGGCAATATTTTGGCTCCGATGTCGAGCTGGTGAGTGTCTCGTCATTCTCGAACAACGTTGAGGTTCGCAGCTCAAATATAAGTCGAGAAAATTATCCTCGTTCGCAGCCATGTTTTCTTATGTGTATCTATGTACACGTGTATTGCCGCATTGGCCTATGTCGTCAGTGCCCTGACGCATGAGTCTCACAGTTTGGGTTCTTTCCATTGAGAAATTTGGCAATATTTTGGCTCATATGTCGAGCTGGTGAGTGTCTCTTCATTCTCGAACAACGTTGAGGTTCGCAGCTCAAATATAAGTCAAGAAAATTATCCTCATTCGCAGCCACATTTTGTTATGTGTATGTTTGTACACTTGTATTGCCGCATAGGCCTATGCCGTCAGTGCCCTGACGCATGGGTCTCACTGTTTGGGTTTTTTCCAGTGAGAAATTTGGCAATATTTTGGCTCCGATGTGGAGCTGGTGAGTGTCTCTTCATTCTCGAACAACGTTGAGGTTTGCAGCTCAGATATAAGTCGAGAAAATTATCCTCATTCGCAGCCATGTTTTCTTATGTGTATCTATGTACACGAGTATTGCCGCATAGGCCTATGCCGTCAGTGCCCTGACGCATGAGTCTCACGGTTTGGGTTCTTTCCATTGAGAAATTTGGCAATATTTTGGCTCAGATGTCGAGCTGGTGAGTATCTCTTCATTCTCGAACAACGTTGAGGTTCCCAGCTAAGATAAAAGTCGAGAAAATAATCCTCATTCGCAGCCACCTTTTCTGATGTGTATGTTTGTACACGTGTATTGCCGCATTGGCCTATGCCGCCAGTGCCCTGACGCATGAGTCTCACAGTTTGGGTTCTTTCTATTGAGAAATTTGGCAATATTTTGGCTCAGATGTCGAGCTGGTGAGTGTCTCTTCATTCTCGAACAACGTTGAGGTTCGCAGCTCAGATATAAGTCGAGAAAATTATCCTCAGTCGCAGCCATGTTTTCTTATGTGTATCTATGTACACGAGTATTGCCGCATAGGCCTATGCCGCCAGTGCCCTGACGCATGAGTCTCGCAGTTTGGGTTCTTTCTATTGAGAAATTTGGCAATATTTTGGCTTAGATGTCGAGCTGGAGAGTGTCTCTTCATTCTCGAACAACGTTGAGGTTCGCAGCTAAGATATAAGTCGAGAAAATTATCCTCATTCGCAGCCACCTTTTCTTATGTGTATGTTTGTACACGTGTATTGCCGCATTGGCCTATGCCGCCAGTGCCCTGACGCATGAGTCTCACAGTTTGGGTTCTTTCTATTGAGAAATTTGGCAATATTTTGGCTCCGATGTCGAGCTGGTGAGTGTCTCTTCATTCTCGAACAACGTTGAGGTTCGCAGCTCAGATATAAGTCTAGAAAATTATCCTCATTCGCAGCCATGTTTTCTTATGTGTATCTATGTACACGTGTATTGCCGCATTGGCCTATGTCGCCAGTGCCCTGACGCATGAGTCTCACAGTTTGGGTCCTTTCCATTGAGAAAGTTGGCAATATTTTGGCTCAGATGTCGAGCTGGTGAGTGTCTCTTCATTCTCAAACAACGTTGAGGTTCGCAGCTCAAATATAAGTCGGGAAAATTATCCTCATTCGCAGCCACCTTTTCTGAAGTGTATGTTTGTACACTTGTTTTGCCGCAAAGGCCTATGCCGTCAGTGCCCTGACACATGGGTCTCACGGTTTGGGTTTTTTCCAGTGAGAAATTTGGCAATATTTTGGCTCAGATGTCGAGCTGGTGAGTGTCTCTTCATTCTCGAACAACGTTGAGGTTCGCAGCTCAGATATAAGTCGAGAAAATTATCCTCAGTCGCAGCCATGTTTTCTTATGTGTATCTATGTACACGAGTATTGCCGCATAGGCCTATGCCGCCAGTGCCCTGACGCATGAGTCTCGCAGTTTGGGTTCTTTCTATTGAGAAATTTGGCAATATTTTGGCTTAGATGTCGAGCTGGAGAGTGTCTCTTCATTCTCGAACAACGTTGAGGTTCGCAGCTAAGATATAAGTCGAGAAAATTATCCTCATTCGCAGCCACCTTTTCTTATGTGTATGTTTGTACACGTGTATTGCCGCATTGGCCTATGCCGCCAGTGCCCTGACGCATGAGTCTCACAGTTTGGGTTCTTTCTATTGAGAAATTTGGCAATATTTTGGCTCCGATGTCGAGCTGGTGAGTGTCTCTTCATTCTCGAACAACGTTGAGGTTCGCAGCTCAGATATAAGTCTAGAAAATTATCCTCATTCGCAGCCATGTTTTCTTATGTGTATCTATGTACACGTGTATTGCCGCATTGGCCTATGTCGCCAGTGCCCTGACGCATGAGTCTCACAGTTTGGGTCCTTTCCATTGAGAAAGTTGGCAATATTTTGGCTCAGATGTCGAGCTGGTGAGTGTCTCTTCATTCTCAAACAACGTTGAGGTTCGCAGCTCAAATATAAGTCGGGAAAATTATCCTCATTCGCAGCCACCTTTTCTGAAGTGTATGTTTGTACACTTGTTTTGCCGCAAAGGCCTATGCCGTCAGTGCCCTGACACATGGGTCTCACGGTTTGGGTTTTTTCCAGTGAGAAATTTGGCAATATTTTGGCTCCGATGTTGAGCTGGTGAGTGTCTCTTCATTCTCGAACAACGTTGAGTTTCGCAGCTCATATATAAGTTGAGAAAATTATCCTCATTCACAGCCACCTTTTCTTATGTGTATGTTTGTACACGTGTATTGCCGCATTGGCCTATGCCGCCAGTGCCCTGACGCATGAGTCTCACAGTTTGGGTTCTTTCCATTGAGAAATTTGGCAATATTTTGGCTCCGATGTCGAGCTGGTGAGTGTCTCTTCATTCTCGAACAACGTTGAGGTTCGCAGCTCAGATATAAGTCGAGAAAATTATCCTCATTCGCAGCCACCTTTTCTGATGTGTATCTATGTACACGTGTATTGTCGCACTGGCCTATGTCGCCAATGCCCTGACTCATGAGTCTCACAGTTTGGGTTCTTTCCATTGAGAAATTTGACAATATTTTGGCTCAGATGTCGAGCTGGTGAGTGTCTCTTCATTCTCGAACAACGTTGAGGTTCGCAGCTCAAATATAAGTCGAGAAAATTATCCTCATTCGCAGCCACCTTTTCTGATGTGTATCTATGTACACGTGTATTGTCGCACTGGCCTATGTCGCCAATGCCCTGACTCATGAGTCTCACAGTTTGGGTTCTTTCCATTGAGAAATTTGACAATATTTTGGCTCAGATGTCGAGCTGGTGAGTGTCTCTTCATTCTCGAACAACGTTGAGGTTCGCAGCTCAAATATAAGTCGAGAAAATTATCCTCATTCGCAGCCACCTTTTCTGATGTGTATCTTGGTACACGTGTATTGTCGCACTGGCCTATGTCGCCAATGCCCTGACTCATGAGTCTCACAGTTTGGGTTCTTTCCATTGAGAAATTTGGCAATATTTTGGCTCAGATGTCGAGCTGGTGAGTGTCTCTTCATTCTCGAACAACGTTGAGGTTCGCAGCTCAAATATAAGTCGAGAAAATTATCCTCATTCGCAGCCATGTTTTATTATGTGTATCTATGTACACGTGTATTGCCGCATAGGCCTATGTCGCCAGTGCCCTGACGCATGAGTCTCACAGTTTAGGTCCTTTCCATTGAGAAAGTTGGCAATATTTTGGTTCAGATGTTGAGCTGGTGAGAGTCTCTTCATTCTCGAACAACGTTGAGGTTCGCAGCTCAAATATAGGTCGAGAAAATTATCTTCATTCGCAGCCACCTTTTCTGATGTGTATGTTTGTACACTTGTATTGCCGCATAGGCCTGAGCCGTTAGTGCCCTGACACATGGGTCTCACGGTTTGGGTTTTTTCCAGTGAGAAATTTGGCAATATTTTGGCTCCGATGTCGAGCTGGTGAGTGTCTCTTCATTCTCGAACAACGTTGAGTTTCGCAGCTTAGATATAAGTTGAGAAAATTATCCTCATTCGAAGCCATGTTTTCTTATGTGTATCTATGTACACGTGTATTGCCGCATTGGCCTAGGTCGCCAGTGCCCTGACGCATGAGTCTCACAGTTTGGGTTTTTTCCATTGAGAAATTTGGCAATATTTTGGCTCAGATGTCGAGCTGGTGAGTATCTCTTCATTCTCGAAAAAGGTTGAGGTTCCCAGCTAAGATATAAGTCGAGAAAATAATCCTCATTCGCAGCCACCTTTTCTGATGTGTATGTTTGTACACGTGTATTGCCGCATAGGCCTATGCCGCCAGTGGCCTGACGCATGAATCTCATAGTTTGGGTTCTTTCCATTGAGAAATTTGGCAATATTTTGTCTCAGATGTCGAGCTGGTGAATGTCTCTTCATTCTCGAACAACGTTGAGGTTCGCAGCTCAGATATAAGTCGAGAAAATTATCCTCATTCGTAGCCACCTTTTGTTATGTGTATGTTTGTACACGTGTATTGCCGCATTGGCCTATGCCGCCAGTGCCCTGACGCATGAGTCTCACAGTTTGGGTTCTTTCCATTGAGAAATTTGGCAATATTTTGGCTTAGATGTCGAGCTGGTGAGTGTCTCTTCATTCTCGAACAACGTTGAGGTTCGCAGCTCAAATATAAGTCGAGAAAATTATCCTCATTCGCAGCCATGTTTTATTATGTGTATCTATGTACACGTGTATTGTCGCATAGGCCTATGTCGCCAGTGCCCTGACGCATGAGTCTCACAGTTTGGGTCCTTTCCATTGAGAAAGTTGGCAATATTTTGGTTCAGATGTTGAGCTGGTGAGAGTCTCTTCATTCTCGAACAACGTTGAGGTTCGCAGCTCAAATATAGGTCGAGAAAATTATCTTCATTCGCAGCCACCTTTTCTGATGTGTATGTTTGTACACTTGTATTGCCGCATAGGCCTGAGCCGTTAGTGCCCTGACACATGGGTCTCACGGTTTGGGTTTTTTCCAGTGAGAAATTTGGCAATATTTTGGCTCCGATGTCGAGCTGGTGAGTGTCTCTTCATTCTCGAACAACGTTGAGTTTCGCAGCTCATATATAAGTTGAGAAAATTATCCTCATTCGCAGCCACCTTTTCTGATGTGTATGTTTGTACACTTGTATTGCCGCATAGGCCTATGCCGTCAGTGCCCTGACACATGGGTCTCACGGTTTGGGGTTTTTTCAGTGAGAAGTTTGGCAATATTTTGGCTCAGATGTCGAGCTGGTGAGTGTCTCTTCATTCTCGAACAACGTTGAGGTTCGCAGATCAGATATAAGTCGAGAAAATTATCCTCATTCGCCGCCATGTTTTCTTATGTGTATCTATGTACACGTGTATTGCCGCATTGGCCTATGTCGCCGGTGCCCTGACGCATGAGTCTCACAGTTTGGGTCCTTTCCATTGAGAAAGTTGGCAATATTTTGGCTCAGATGTCGAGCTGGTGAGTGTCTCTTCATTCTCGAACAACGTTGAGGTTCGCAGCTCAAATATAAGTCGAGAAAATTATCCTCATTCGCAGCCACCTTTTCTGATGTGTATGTTTGTACACTTGTTTTGCCGCATAGGCCTATGCCGTCAGTGCCCTGACACATGGGTCTCACGGTTTGGGTTTTTTCCAGTGAGAAATTTGGCAATATTTTGGCTCCGATGTCGAGCTGGTGAGTGTCTCTTCATTCTCGAACAACGTTGAGTTTCGCAGCTCATATATAAGTTGAGAAAATTATCCTCATTCGCAGTCATGTTTTCTTATGTATATCTATGTACACGTGTATTGCCGTATTGGCCTAGGTCGCCAGTGCCCTGACGTATGAGTCTCACAGTTTGGGTTCTTTCCATTGAGAAATTTGGCAATATTTTGGCTTCGATGTCGAGCTGGTGAGTGTCTCTTCATTCTCGAACAACGTTGAGGTTCGCAGCTCAGATATAAGTCGAGAAAATTACCCTCATTCGCAGCCACCTTTTCTGATGTGTATCTATGTACACGTGTATTGTCGCACTGGCCTATGTCGCCAATGCCCTGACTCATGAGTCTCACAGTTTGGGTTCTTTCCATTGAGAAATTTGGCAATATTTTGGCTCAGATGTCGAGCTGGTGAGTGTCTCTTCATTCTCGAACAACGTTGAGGTTCGCAGCTCAAATATAAGTCGAGAAAATTATCCTCATTCGCAGCCACTTTTTCTTATGTGTATCTATGTACACGTGTATTGCCACATAGGCCTATGTCGCCAGTGCCCTGACGCATGAGTCTCACGGTTTGGTTTTTTTCCAGTGAGAAGTTTGGCAATATTTTGGCTCAGATGTCGAGATGGTGAGTGTCTCTTCATTCTCGAACAACGTTGAGGTTCGCAGCTCAAATATAAGTCGAGAAAATTATCCTCATTCGCAGCCACATTTTCTTATGTGTATGTTTGTACACTTGTATTGCCACATTGGCCTATGTCGCCAGTGCCCTGACGCATGAGTCTCACAGTTTGGGTCATTTCCATTGAGAAAGTTGGCAATATTTTGGCTCCGATGTCGAGCTGGTGAGTGTCTCTTCATTCTCGAACAACGTTGAGGTTCACAGCTCAAATATAAGTCGAGAACATTATCCTCATTCGCAGCCATGTTTTCTTATGTGTATCTATGTACACGTGTATTGCCGTATAGGCCTATGTCGCCAGTGCCCTGACGCATGAGTCTCACAGTTTGGGTTCTTTCTATTGAGAAATTTGGCAATATTTTGGCTCCGATGTCGAGCTGGTGAGTGTCTCTTCATTCTCGAACAACGTTGAGGTTCGCAGCTCAAATAAAAGTCCAGAAAATTATCCTCATTCGCAGCCACCTTTTCTGATGTGTATGTTTGTACACTTGTATTGCCGCATAGGCCTATGCCGTCAGTGCCCTGACACATGGGTTTCACGGTTTGGGTTTTTTCCAGTGAGAAGTTTGGCAATATTTTGGCTCAGATGTCGAGCTGGTGAGTGTCTCTTCATTCTCGAACAACGTTGAGGTTCGCAGATCAGATATAAGTCTAGAAAATTATCCTCATTCGCCGCCATGTTTTCGTATGTGTATCTATGTACACGTGTATTGCCGCATTGGCCTATGTCGCCAGTGCCCTGACGCATGAGTCTCACAGTTTGGGTCCTTTCCATTGAGAAAGTTGGCAATATTTTGGCTCCGATGTCGAGCTGGTGAGTGTCTCTTCATTCTCGAACAACGTTGAGGTTCGCAGCTCAGATATAAGTCGAGAAAATTACCCTCATTCGCAGCCACCTTTTCTGATGTGTATCTATGTACACGTGTATTGTCGCACTGGCCTATGTCGCCAATGCCCTGACTCATGAGTCTCACAGTTTGGGTTCTTTCCATTGAGAAATTTGGCAATATTTTGGCTCAGATGTCGAGCTGGTGAGTGTCTCTTCATTCTCGAACAACGTTGAGGTTCGCAGCTCAAATATAAGTCGAGAAAATTATCCTCATTCGCAGCCACTTTTTCTGATGTGTATCTATGTACACGTGTATTGTCGCACTGGCCTATGTCGCCAATGCCCTGACTCATGAGTCTCACAGTTTGGGTTCTTTCCATTGAGAAATTTGGCAATATTTTGGCTCAGATGTCGAGCTGGTGAGTGTCTCTTCATTCTCGAACAACGTTGAGGTTCGCAGCTCAAATATAAGTCGTGAAAATTATCCTCATTCGCAGCTATGTTTTCTTATGTGTATCTATGTACACGTGTATTGACGCATAGGCCTATGTCGCCAGTGCCCTGACGCATGAGTCTCACAGTTTGGGTCATTTCCATTGAGAAAGTTGGCAATATTTTGGTTCAGATGTTGAGCTGGTGAGTGTCTCTTCATTCTCGAACAACGTTGAGGTTCGCAGCTCAGATATAAGTCGAGAAAATTATCCTCATTCGCAGCCACCTTTTGTTATGTGTATGTTTGTACACGTGTATTGCCGCATTGGCCTATGTCGCCAGTGCCCTGACGCATGAGTCTCACGGTTTGGATTTTTTCCAGTGAGAAATTTGGCAACATTTTGGCTCAGATGTTGAGCTGGTGAGTGTCTCTTCATTTTCAAACAACGTTGAGGTTTGCAGCTAAGATATAAGTCGAGAAAATTATCCTCATTCGCAGCCACCTTTTCTCATGTGTATGTTTGTACACGTGTATTGCCGCATAGGCCTATGCCGCCAGTGGCCTGACACATGAATATCATAGTTTGGGTTCTTTCCATTGAGACATTTGGCAATATTTTGTCTCAGATGTCGAGCTGGTGAATGTCTCTTCATTCTCGAACAACGTTGAGGTTCGCAGCTCAGATATAAGTCGAGAAAATTATCCTCATTCGCAGCCACCTTTTGTTATGTGTATGTTTGTACACGTGTATTGCCGCATTGGCCTATGTCGCCAGTACCCTGACGCATGAGTCTCACGGTTTGGGTTTTTTCCAGTGAGAAATTTGGCAATATTTTGGCTCAGATGTTGAGCTGGTGAGTGTCTACTCATTTTCATACAACGTTGAGGTTTGCAGCTCAGATATAAGTCGAGAAAATAATCCTCATTCGCAGAAATGTTTTCTTATGTGTATCTATATACACGTGTATTTCCGCACTGGCCTATGTCGCCAGTGCCCTGACTCACGAGTCTCACAGTTTGGGTTCTTTCCATTGAGAAATTTGGCAATATTTTGGCTCAGATGTCGAGCTGGAGAGTGTCTCTTCATTCTCGAACAACGTTGAGGTTCGCAGCTCAGATACAAGTCGAAAAAATTATCCTCATTCGCAGCCATGTTTTCTTATGTGTATCTATGTACACGTGTATTGCCGCATAGGCCTATGTTGCCAGTGCCCTGACGCATGAGTCTCACAGTTTGGGTTCTTTCTATTGAGAAATTTGACAATATTTTGGCTCAGATGTCGAGCTGGTGAGTGTCTCTTCATTCTCGAACAACGTTGAGGTTCGCAGCTCAAATATAAGTCGAGAAAAGTATCCTCATTCGCAGCCACCTTTTCTGATGTGTATGTTTGTACACTTGTTTTGCCGCATAGGCCTATGCCGTCAGTGCCCTGACACATGGGTCTCACGGTTTGGGTTTTTTCCAGTGAGAAATTTGGCAATATTTTGGCTCCGATGTTGAGCTGGTGAGTGTCTCTTCATTCTCGAACAACGTTGAGTTTCGCAGCTCATATATAAGTTGAGAAAATTATCCTCATTCGCAGTCATGTTTTCTTATGTGTATCTATGTACACGTGTATTGCCGTATTGGCCTAGGTCGCCAGTGCCCTGACGTATGAGTCTCACAGTTTAGGTTCTTTCCATTGAGAAATTTGGCAATATTTTGGCTCCGATGTCGAGCTGGTGAGTGTCTCTTCATTCTCGAACAACGTTGAGGTTCGCAGCTCAGATATAAGTCGAGAAAATTACCCTCATTCGCAGCCACCTTTTCTGATGTGTATCTATGTACACGTGTATTGTCGCACTGGCCTATGTCGCCAATGCCCTGACTCATGAGTCTCACAGTTTGGGTTCTTTCCATTGAGAAATTTGGCAATATTTTGGCTCAGATGTCGAGCTGGTGAGTGTCTCTTCATTCTCGAACAACGTTGAGGTTCGCAGCTCAAATATAAGTCGAGAAAATTATCCTCATTCGCAGCCATGTTTTCTTATGTGTATCTATGTACACGTGTATTGCCGCATAGGCCTATGTCGCCAATGCCCTGACGCATGAGTCTCACAGTTTGGGTCCTTTCCATTGAGAAAGTTGGCAATATTTTGGTTCAGATGTTGAGCTGGTGAGTGTCTCTTCATTCTCGAACAACGTTGAGGTTCGCAGCTCAAATATAGGTCGAGAAAATTATCTTCATTCGCAGCCACCTTTTCTGATGTGTATGTTTGTACACTTGTATTGCCGCATAGGCCTGAGCCGTCAGTGCCCTGACACATGGGTCTCACGGTTTGGGTTTTTTCCAGTGAGAAATTTGGCAATATTTTGGCTCCGATGTCGAGCTGGTGAGTGTCTCTTCATTCTCGAACAACGTTGAGTTTCGCAGCTTAGATATAAGTTGAGAAAATTATCCTCATTCGAAGCCATGTTTTCTTATGTGTATCTATGTACACGTGTATTGCCGCATTGGCCTAGGTCGCCAGTGCCCTGACGCATGAGTCTCACAGTTTGGGTTTTTTCCATTGAGAAAGTTGGCAATATTTTGGTTCAGATGTTGAGCTGGTGAGAGTCTCTTCATTCTCGAACAACGTTGAGGTTCGCAGCTCAAATATAGGTCGAGAAAATTATCTTCATTCGCAGCCACCTTTTCTGATGTGTATGTTTGTACACTTGTATTGCCGCATAGGCCTGAGCCGTTAGTGCCCTGACACATGGGTCTCACGGTTTGGGTTTTTTCCAGTGAGAAATTTGGCAATATTTTGGCTCCGATGTCGAGCTGGTGAGTGTCTCTTCATTCTCGAACAACGTTGAGTTTCGCAGCTTAGATATAAGTTGAGAAAATTATCCTCATTCGAAGCCATGTTTTCTTATGTGTATCTATGTACACGTGTATTGCCGCATTGGCCTAGGTCGCCAGTGCCCTGACGCATGAGTCTCACAGTTTGGGTTTTTTCCATTGAGAAATTTGGCAATATTTTGGCTCAGATGTCGAGCTGGTGAGTATCTCTTCATTCTCGAACAACGTTGAGGTTCGCAGCTCAGATATAAGTCGAGAAAATTATCCTCATTCGCAGCCACCTTTTGTTATGTGTATGTTTGTACACGTGTATTGCCGCATTGGCCTATGTCGCCAGTGCCCTGACGCATGAGTCTCACGGTTTGGTTTTTTTCCAGTGAGAAATTTGGCAATATTTTGGCTCAGATGTTGAGCTGGTGAGTGTCTCCTCATTTTCAAACAACGTTGAGGTTTGCAGCTAAGATATAAGTCGAGAAAATTATCCTCATTCGCTGCAATGTTTTTTGATGTGTATCTATGTACACTTGTATTGCCGCACTGGCCTATGTCGCCAGTGCCCTGACTCATGAGTCTCACAGTTTGGGTTCTTTCCATTGAGAAATTTGGCAATATTTTGGCTTAGATGTCGAGCTGGAGAGTGTCTCTTCATTCTCGAACAACGTTGAGGTTCGCAGCTAAGATATAAGTCGAGAAAATTATCCTCATTCGCAGCCACCTTTTCTTATGTGTATGTTTGTACACGTGTATTGCCGCATTGGCCTATGCCGCCAGTGCCCTGACGCATGAGTCTCACAGTTTGGGTTCTTTCCATTGAGAAATTTGGCAATATTTTGGCTTAGATGTCGAGCTGGTGAGTGTCTCTTCATTCTCGAACAACGTTGAGGTTCGCAGCTCAAATATAAGTCGAGAAAATTATCCTCATTCGCAGCCATGTTTTATTATGTGTATCTATGTACACGTGTATTGTCGCATAGGCCTATGTCGCCAGTGCCCTGACGCATGAGTCTCACAGTTTGGGTCCTTTCCATTGAGAAAGTTGGCAATATTTTGGTTCAGATGTTGAGCTGGTGAGAGTCTCTTCATTCTCGAACAACGTTGAGGTTCGCAGCTCAAATATAGGTCGAGAAAATTATCTTCATTCGCAGCCACCTTTTCTGATGTGTATGTTTGTACACTTGTATTGCCGCATAGGCCTGAGCCGTTAGTGCCCTGACACATGGGTCTCACGGTTTGGGTTTTTTCCAGTGAGAAATTTGGCAATATTTTGGCTCCGATGTCGAGCTGGTGAGTGTCTCTTCATTCTCGAACAACGTTGAGTTTCGCAGCTCATATATAAGTTGAGAAAATTATCCTCATTCGCAGCCACCTTTTCTGATGTGTATGTTTGTACACTTGTATTGCCGCATAGGCCTATGCCGTCAGTGCCCTGACACATGGGTCTCACGGTTTGGGTTTTTTTCAGTGAGAAGTTTGGCAATATTTTGGCTCAGATGTCGAGCTGGTGAGTGTCTCTTCATTCTCGAACAACGTTGAGGTTCGCAGATCAGATATAAGTCGAGAAAATTATCCTCATTCGCCGCCATGTTTTCTTATGTGTATCTATGTACACGTGTATTGCCGCATTGGCCTATGTCGCCGGTGCCCTGACGCATGAGTCTCACAGTTTGGGTCCTTTCCATTGAGAAAGTTGGCAATATTTTGGCTCAGATGTCGAGCTGGTGAGTGTCTCTTCATTCTCGAACAACGTTGAGGTTCGCAGCTCAAATATAAGTCGAGAAAATTATCCTCATTCGCAGCCACCTTTTCTGATGTGTATGTTTGTACACTTGTTTTGCCGCATAGGCCTATGCCGTCAGTGCCCTGACACATGGGTCTCACGGTTTGGGTTTTTTCCAGTGAGAAATTTGGCAATATTTTGGCTCCGATGTCGAGCTGGTGAGTGTCTCTTCATTCTCGAACAACGTTGAGTTTCGCAGCTCATATATAAGTTGAGAAAATTATCCTCATTCGCAGTCATGTTTTCTTATGTATATCTATGTACACGTGTATTGCCGTATTGGCCTAGGTCGCCAGTGCCCTGACGTATGAGTCTCACAGTTTGGGTTCTTTCCATTGAGAAATTTGGCAATATTTTGGCTTCGATGTCGAGCTGGTGAGTGTCTCTTCATTCTCGAACAACGTTGAGGTTCGCAGCTCAGATATAAGTCGAGAAAATTACCCTCATTCGCAGCCACCTTTTCTGATGTGTATCTATGTACACGTGTATTGTCGCACTGGCCTATGTCGCCAATGCCCTGACTCATGAGTCTCACAGTTTGGGTTCTTTCCATTGAGAAATTTGGCAATATTTTGGCTCAGATGTCGAGCTGGTGAGTGTCTCTTCATTCTCGAACAACGTTGAGGTTCGCAGCTCAAATATAAGTCGAGAAAATTATTCTCATTCGCAGCCACTTTTTCTTATGTGTATCTATGTACACGTGTATTGCCACATAGGCCTATGTCGCCAGTGCCCTGACGCATGAGTCTCACGGTTTGGTTTTTTTCCAGTGAGAAGTTTGGCAATATTTTGGCTCAGATGTCGAGATGGTGAGTGTCTCTTCATTCTCGAACAACGTTGAGGTTCGCAGCTCAAATATAAGTCGAGAAAATTATCCTCATTCGCAGCCACATTTTCTTATGTGTATGTTTGTACACTTGTATTGCCACATTGGCCTATGTCGCCAGTGCCTTGACGCATGAGTCTCACAGTTTGGGTCATTTCCATTGAGAAAGTTGGCAATATTTTGGCTCCGATGTCGAGCTGGTGAGTGTCTCTTCATTCTCGAACAACGTTGAGGTTCACAGCTCAAATATAAGTCGAGAACATTATCCTCATTCGCAGCCATGTTTTCTTATGTGTATCTATGTACACGTGTATTGCCGTATAGGCCTATGTCGCCAGTGCCCTGACGCATGAGTCTCACAGTTTGGGTTCTTTCTATTGAGAAATTAGGCAATATTTTGGCTCCGATGTCGAGCTGGTGAGTGTCTCTTCATTCTCGAACAACGTTGAGGTTCGCAGCTCAAATAAAAGTCCAGAAAATTATCCTCATTCGCAGCCACCTTTTCTGATGTGTATGTTTGTACACTTGTATTGCCGCATAGGCCTATGCCGTCAGTGCCCTGACACATGGGTTTCACGGTTTGGGTTTTTTCCAGTGAGAAGTTTGGCAATATTTTGGCTCAGATGTCGAGCTGGTGAGTGTCTCTTCATTCTCGAACAACGTTGAGGTTCGCAGATCAGATATAAGTCTAGAAAATTATCCTCATTCGCCGCCATGTTTTCGTATGTGTATCTATGTACACGTGTATTGCCGCATTGGCCTATGTCGCCAGTGCCCTGACGCATGAGTCTCACAGTTTGGGTCCTTTCCATTGAGAAAGTTGGCAATATTTTGGCTCCGATGTCGAGCTGGTGAGTGTCTCTTCATTCTCGAACAACGTTGAGGTTCGCAGCTCAGATATAAGTCGAGAAAATTACCCTCATTCGCAGCCACCTTTTCTGATGTGTATCTATGTACACGTGTATTGTCGCACTGGCCTATGTCGCCAATGCCCTGACTCATGAGTCTCACAGTTTGGGTTCTTTCCATTGAGAAATTTGGCAATATTTTGGCTCAGATGTCGAGCTGGTGAGTGTCTCTTCATTCTCGAACAACGTTGAGGTTCGCAGCTCAAATATAAGTCGTGAAAATTATCCTCATTCGCAGCTATGTTTTCTTATGTGTATCTATGTACACGTGTATTGTCGCACTGGCCTATGTCGCCAATGCCCTGACTCATGAGTCTCACAGTTTGGGTTCTTTCCATTGAGAAATTTGGCAATATTTTGGCTCAGATGTCGAGCTGGTGAGTGTCTCTTCATTCTCGAACAACGTTGAGGTTCGCAGCTCAAATATAAGTCGAGAAAATTATCCTCATTCGCAGCCACTTTTTCTTATGTGTATCTATGTACACGTGTATTGCCACATAGGCCTATGTCGCCAGTGCCCTGACGCATGAGTCTCACGGTTTGGTTTTTTTCCAGTGAGAAGTTTGGCAATATTTTGGCTCAGATGTCGAGATGGTGAGTGTCTCTTCATTCTCGAACAACGTTGAGGTTCGCAGCTCAAATATAAGTCGAGAAAATTATCCTCATTCGCAGCCACATTTTCTTATGTGTATGTTTGTACACTTGTATTGCCACATTGGCCTATGTCGCCAGTGCCCTGACGCATGAGTCTCACAGTTTGGGTCATTTCCATTGAGAAAGTTGGCAATATTTTGGCTCCGATGTCGAGCTGGTGAGTGTCTCTTCATTCTCGAACAACGTTGAGGTTCACAGCTCAAATATAAGTCGAGAACATTATCCTCATTCGCAGCCATGTTTTCTTATGTGTATCTATGTACACGTGTATTGCCGTATAGGCCTATGTCGCCAGTGCCCTGACGCATGAGTCTCACAGTTTGGGTTCTTTCTATTGAGAAATTTGGCAATATTTTGGCTCCGATGTCGAGCTGGTGAGTGTCTCTTCATTCTCGAACAACGTTGAGGTTCGCAGCTCAAATAAAAGTCCAGAAAATTATCCTCATTCGCAGCCACCTTTTCTGATGTGTATGTTTGTACACTTGTATTGCCGCATAGGCCTATGCCGTCAGTGCCCTGACACATGGGTTTCACGGTTTGGGTTTTTTCCAGTGAGAAGTTTGGCAATATTTTGGCTCAGATGTCGAGCTGGTGAGTGTCTCTTCATTCTCGAACAACGTTGAGGTTCGCAGATCAGATATAAGTCTAGAAAATTATCCTCATTCGCCGCCATGTTTTCGTATGTGTATCTATGTACACGTGTATTGCCGCATTGGCCTATGTCGCCAGTGCCCTGACGCATGAGTCTCACAGTTTGGGTCCTTTCCATTGAGAAAGTTGGCAATATTTTGGCTCCGATGTCGAGCTGGTGAGTGTCTCTTCATTCTCGAACAACGTTGAGGTTCGCAGCTCAGATATAAGTCGAGAAAATTACCCTCATTCGCAGCCACCTTTTCTGATGTGTATCTATGTACACGTGTATTGTCGCACTGGCCTATGTCGCCAATGCCCTGACTCATGAGTCTCACAGTTTGGGTTCTTTCCATTGAGAAATTTGGCAATATTTTGGCTCAGATGTCGAGCTGGTGAGTGTCTCTTCATTCTCGAACAACGTTGAGGTTCGCAGCTCAAATATAAGTCGTGAAAATTATCCTCATTCGCAGCTATGTTTTCTTATGTGTATCTATGTACACGTGTATTGACGCATAGGCCTATGTCGCCAGTGCCCTGACGCATGAGTCTCACAGTTTGGGTCATTTCCATTGAGAAAGTTGGCAATATTTTGGTTCAGATGTTGAGCTGGTGAGTGTCTCTTCATTCTCGAACAACGTTGAGGTTCGCAGCTCAGATATAAGTCGAGAAAATTATCCTCATTCGCAGCCACCTTTTGTTATGTGTATGTTTGTACACGTGTATTGCCGCATTGGCCTATGTCGCCAGTGCCCTGACGCATGAGTCTCACGGTTTGGATTTTTTCCAGTGAGAAATTTGGCAACATTTTGGCTCAGATGTTGAGCTGGTGAGTGTCTCTTCATTTTCAAACAACGTTGAGGTTTGCAGCTAAGATATAAGTCGAGAAAATTATCCTCATTCGCAGCCACCTTTTCTCATGTGTATGTTTGTACACGTGTATTGCCGCATAGGCCTATGCCGCCAGTGGCCTGACACATGAATCTCATAGTTTGGGTTCTTTCCATTGAGACATTTGGCAATATTTTGTCTCAGATGTCGAGCTGGTGAATGTCTCTTCATTCTCGAACAACGTTGAGGTTCGCAGCTCAGATATAAGTCGAGAAAATTATCCTCATTCGCAGCCACCTTTTGTTATGTGTATGTTTGTACACGTGTATTGCCGCATTGGCCTATGTCGCCAGTACCCTGACGCATGAGTCTCACGGTTTGGGTATTTTCCAGTGAGAAATTTGGCAATATTTTGGCTCAGATGTTGAGCTGGTGAGTGTCTACTCATTTTCATACAACGTTGAGGTTTGCAGCTCAGATATAAGTCGAGAAAATAATCCTCATTCGCAGAAATGTTTTCTTATGTGTATCTATATACACGTGTATTTCCGCACTGGCCTATGTCGCCAGTGCCCTGACTCACGAGTCTCACAGTTTGGGTTCTTTCCATTGAGAAATTTGGCAATATTTTGGCTCAGATGTCGAGCTGGAGAGTGTCTCTTCATTCTCGAACAACGTTGAGGTTCGCAGCTCAGATACAAGTCGAAAAAATTATCCTCATTCGCAGCCATGTTTTCTTATGTGTATCTATGTACACGTGTATTGCCGCATAGGCCTATGTTGCCAGTGCCCTGACGCATGAGTCTCACAGTTTGGGTTCTTTCTATTGAGAAATTTGACAATATTTTGGCTCAGATGTCGAGCTGGTGAGTGTCTCTTCATTCTCGAACAACGTTGAGGTTCGCAGCTCAAATATAAGTCGAGAAAAGTATCCTCATTCGCAGCCACCTTTTCTGATGTGTATGTTTGTACACTTGTTTTGCCGCATAGGCCTATGCCGTCAGTGCCCTGACACATGGGTCTCACGGTTTGGGTTTTTTCCAGTGAGAAATTTGGCAATATTTTGGCTCCGATGTCGAGCTGGTGAGTGTCTCTTCATTCTCGAACAACGTTGAGTTTCGCAGCTCATATATAAGTTGAGAAAATTATCCTCATTCGCAGTCATGTTTTCTTATGTGTATCTATGTACACGTGTATTGCCGTATTGGCCTAGGTCGCCAGTGCCCTGACGTATGAGTCTCACAGTTTAGGTTCTTTCCATTGAGAAATTTGGCAATATTTTGGCTCCGATGTCGAGCTGGTGAGTGTCTCTTCATTCTCGAACAACGTTGAGGTTCGCAGCTCAGATATAAGTCGAGAAAATTACCCTCATTCGCAGCCACCTTTTCTGATGTGTATCTATGTACACGTGTATTGTCGCACTGGCCTATGTCGCCAATGCCCTGACTCATGAGTCTCACAGTTTGGGTTCTTTCCATTGAGAAATTTGGCAATATTTTGGCTCAGATGTCGAGCTGGTGAGTGTCTCTTCATTCTCGAACAACGTTGAGGTTCGCAGCTCAAATATAAGTCGAGAAAATTATCCTCATTCGCAGCCATGTTTTCTTATGTGTATCTATGTACACGTGTATTGCCGCATAGGCCTATGTCGCCAATGCCCTGACGCATGAGTCTCACAGTTTGGGTCCTTTCCATTGAGAAAGTTGGCAATATTTTGGTTCAGATGTTGAGCTGGTGAGTGTCTCTTCATTCTCGAACAACGTTGAGGTTCGCAGCTCAAATATAGGTCGAGAAAATTATCTTCATTCGCAGCCACCTTTTCTGATGTGTATGTTTGTACACTTGTATTGCCGCATAGGCCTGAGCCGTCAGTGCCCTGACACATGGGTCTCACGGTTTGGGTTTTTTCCAGTGAGAAATTTGGCAATATTTTGGCTCCGATGTCGAGCTGGTGAGTGTCTCTTCATTCTCGAACAACGTTGAGTTTCGCAGCTTAGATATAAGTTGAGAAAATTATCCTCATTCGAAGCCATGTTTTCTTATGTGTATCTATGTACACGTGTATTGCCGCATTGGCCTAGGTCGCCAGTGCCCTGACGCATGAGTCTCACAGTTTGGGTTTTTTCCATTGAGAAATTTGGCAATATTTTGGCTCAGATGTTGAGCTGGTGAGTATCTCTTCATTCTCAAACAACGTTGAGGTTCCCAGCTAAGATATAAGTCGAGAAAATAATCCTCATTCGCAGCCACCTTTTCTGATGTGTATGTTTGTACACGTGTATTGCCGCATAGGCCTATGCCGCCAGTGGCCTGACGCATGAATCTCATAGTTTGGGTTCTTTCCATTGAGAAATTTGGCAATATTTTGTCTCAGATGTCGAGCTGGTGAATGTCTCTTCATTCTCGAACAACGTTGAGGTTCGCAGCTCAGATATAAGTCGAGAAAATTATCCTCATTCGCAGCCACCTTTTCTTATGTGTATGTTTGTACACGTGTATTGCCGCATTGGCCTATGCCGCCAGTGCCCTGACGCATGAGTCTCACAGTTTGGGTTCTTTCCATTGAGAAATTTGGCAATATTTTGGCTCAGATGTCGAGCTGGTGAGTGTCTCTTCATTCTCGAACAACGTTGAGTTTCTCAGCTCAAATATAAGTCGAGAAAATTATCCTCATTCGCAGCCACCTTTTCTGATGTGTATGTTTGTACACTTGTATTGCCGCATAGGCCTATGCCGTCAGTGCCCTGACGCATGAGTCTCACAGTTTGGGTTCTTGCCATTTCGAAATTTGGCAATAATGTGGCTCAGATGTCGAGATGGTAAGTGTCTCTTCATTCTCGAACAACGTTGAGGTTCGCAGATCAGATATAAGTCTACAAAATTATCCTCATTCGCAGCCATGTTTTCTTATGTGTATCTATGTACACGTGTATTGCCGCATTGGCCTATGTCGCCAGTGCCCTGACGCATGAGTCTCACAGTTTGGGTCCTTTCCATTGAGAAAGTTGGCAATATTTTGGCTCAGATGTCGAGCTGGTGAGTGTCTCTTCATTCTCGAACAACGTTGAGGTTCGCAGCTCAAATATAAGTCGAGAAAATTATCCTCATTCGCAGCCACCTTTTCTGATGTGTATGTTTGTACACTTGTTTTGCCGCATAGGCCTATGCCGTCAGTGCCCTGACACATGGGTCTCACGGTTTGGGTTTTTTCCAGTGAGAAATTTGGCAATATTTTGGCTCCGATGTCGAGCTGGTGAGTGTCTCGTCATTCTCGAACAACGTTGAGGTTCGCAGCTCAAATATAAGTCGAGAAAATTTTCCTCGTTCGCAGCCATGTTTTCTTATGTGTATCTATGTACACGTGTATTGCCGCATTGGCCTATGTCGCCAGTGCCCTGACGCATGAGTCTCACAGTTTGGGTTCTTTCCATTGAGAAATTTGGCAATATTTTGGCTCATATGTCGAGCTGGTGAGTGTCTCTTCATTCTCGAACAACGTTGAGGTTCGCAGCTCAAATATAAGTCAAGAAAATTATCCTCATTCGCAGCCACATTTTGTGATGTGTATGTTTGTACACTTGTATTGCCGCATAGGCCTATGCCGTCAGTGCCCTGACGCATGGGTCTCACTGTTTGGGTTTTTTCCAGTGAGAAATTTGGCAATAATTTGGCTCCGATGTGGAGCTGGTGAGTGTCTCTTCATTCTCGAACAACGTTGAGGTTTGCAGCTCAGATATAAGTCGAGAAAATTATCCTCATTCGCAGCCATGTTTTCTTATGTGTATCTATGTACACGAGTATTGCCGCATAGGCCTATGCCGTCAGTGCCCTGACGCATGAGTCTCACGGTTTGGGTTCTTTCCATTGAGAAATTTGGCAATATTTTGGCTCAGATGTCGAGCTGGTGAGTATCTCTTCATTCTCGAACAACGTTGAGGTTTCCAGCTAAGATAAAAGTCGAGAAAATAATCCTCATTCGCAGCCACCTTTTCTGATGTGTATGTTTGTACACGTGTATTGCCGCATTGGCCTATGCCGCCAGTGCCCTGACGCATGAGTCTCACAGTTTGGGTTCTTTCTATTGAGAAATTTGGCAATATTTTGGCTCAGATGTCGAGCTGGTGAGTGTCTCTTCATTCTCGAACAACGTTGAGGTTCGCAGCTCAAATATAAGTCGAAAAAATTATCCTCATTCGCAGCCACCTTTTCTGATGTGTATGTTTGTACACTTGTATTGCCGCATAGGCCTATGCCGTCAGTGCCCTGACGCATGGGTCTCACGGTTTGGTTTTTTTTCCAGTGAGAAATTTGGCAATATTTTGGCTCCGATGTCGAGCTGGTGAGTGTCTCGTCATTCTCGAACAACGTTGAGGTTATCAGCTCAGATATAAGTCAAGAAAATTATCCTCATTCGCAGCCACCTTTTCTTATGTGTATGTTTGTACACGTGTATTGCCGCATAGGCCTATGTCGCCAGTGGCCTGACGTATGAGTCTCACGGTTTGGGTTTTTTCCAGTGAGAAATTTGGCAATATTTTGGCTCCGATGTCGAGCTGGTGAGTGTCTCGTCATTCTCGAACAACGTTGAGGTTCTCAGCTCAGATATAAGTCAAGAAAATTATCCTCATTCGCAGCCACCTTTTCTTATGTGTATGTTTGTACGCGTGTATTGCCGCATTGGCCTATGCCGCCAGTGCCCTGACGCATGAGTCTCACAGTTTGTGTACTTTCTATTGAGAAATTTGGCAATATTTTGGCTCCGATGTTGAGCTGGTGAGTGTCTCTTCATTCTCTAACAACGTTGAGGTTCGCAGCTCAAATATAAGTCGAGAAAATTATCCTCATTCGCAGCCATGTTTTCTTATGTGTATGTTTGTACACGTGTATTGCCGCATAGGCCTATGCCGTCATTGCCCTGACGCATGAGTCTCACGGTTTGGGTTTTTTCCAGTGAGAAATTTGGCAATATTTTGGCTCCGATGTCGAGCTGGTGAGTGTCTCGTCATTCTCGAACAACGTTGAGGTTCTCAGCTCAGATATAAGTCAAGACAATTGTCCTCATTCGCAGCCAACTTTTCTTATGTGTATGTTTGTACACGTGTATTGCCGCATAGGCCTATGCCGCCAGTGGCCTGACGCATGAGTCTCACAGTTTGGGTTCGTTCCATTGAGAGATTTGGCAATATTTTGGCTCAGATGTCGAGCTGGTGAGTGTCTCTTCATTCTCGAACAACGTTGAGGTTCGCAGCTCAAATATAAGTCGAGAAACTTATCCTCATTCGCAGCCACCTTTTCTGATGTGTATGTTTGTACACTTGTATTGCCGCAAAGGACTATGCCGTCAGTGACATGACGCATGGGTCTCACGGTTTGGGTTTTTTCCAGTGAGAAATTTGGCAATATGTTGGCTCAGATGTCGAGCTGGTGAGTGTCTCTTCATTCTCGAACAACGTTGAGGTTCGCAGCTCAAATATAAGTCGAGAAAATTGTCCTCATTCGCAGTCACCTTTTCTTAGGTGTATCTATGTACACGTGTATTGGCGCATTGGCCTATGCCGCCAGTGCCCTGACGCATGAGTCTCACAGTTTTGGGTTCTTTCCATTGAGAAATTTGGCAATATTTTGGCTCAGATGTCGAGCTGGTGAGCGTCTCTTCATTCTCGAACAACGTTGAGGTTCGCAGCTGAGATATAAGTCGAGACAATTATCCTCATTCGCAGCCACCTTTTCTTATGTGTATGTTTGTTCACGTGTATTGCCGCATAGGCCTATGTCGCCAGTGGCCTGACGCATGAGTCTCACGGTTTGGGTTTTTTCCAGTGAGAAATTTGGCAATAGTTTGGCTCCGATGTCGAGCTGGTGAGTGTTTCGTCATTCTCGAACAACGTTGAGGTTCTCAGCTCAGATATAAGTCAAGACAATTATCCTCATTCGCAGCCATCTTTTCTTATGTGTATGTTTGTACACGTGTATTGCCGCATAGGCCTATGCCGCCAGTGGCCTGACGCATGAGTCTCACGGTTTGGGTTTTTTCCAGTGAGAAATTTGGCAATAGTTTGGCTCCGATGTCGAGCTGATGAGTGTCTCGTCATTCTCGAACAACGTTGAGGTTCTCAGCTCAGATATAAGTCAAGAAAATTATCCTCATTCGCAGCCACCTTTTCTTATGTGTATGTTTGTACACGTGTATTGCCGCATTGGCCTATGCCGCCAGTGCCCTGACGCATGAGTCTCACAGTTTGGGTTCTTTCTATTGAGAAATTTGGCAATATTGTGGCTCCGATGTTGAGCTGGTGAGTGTCTCTTCATTCTCGAACAACGTTGAGGTTCGCAGCTCAAATATAAGTCGAGAAAATTATCCTCATTCGCAGCCACCTTTTCTGATGTGTATGTTTGTACACTTGTATTGCCGCATAGGCCTATGCCGTCAGTGCCCTGACGCATGGGTCTCACGGTTTGGGTTTTTTTCCAGTGAGAAATTTGGCAATATTTTGGCTCCGATGTCGAGCTGGTGAGTGTCTCGTCATTCTCGAACAACGTTGAGGTTATCAGCTCAGATATAAGTCAAGAAAATTATCCTCATTCGCAGCCACCTTTTCTTATGTGTATGTTTGTACACGTGTATTGCCGCATAGGCCTATGTCGCCAGTGGCCTGACGCATGAGTCTCACGGTTTGGGTTTTTTCCAGTGAGAAATTTGGCAATATTTTGGCTCCGATGTCGAGCTGGTGAGTGTCTCGTCATTCTCGAACAACGTTGAGGTTCTCAGCTCAGATATAAGTCGGGAAAATTATCCTCATTCGCAGCCACCTTTTCTTATGTGTATGTTTGTACACGTGTATTGCCGCATTGGCCTATGCCGCCAGTGCCCTGACGCATGAGTCTCTCAGTTTGGGTTCTTTCTATTGAGAAATTTGGCAATATTTTGGCTCCGATGTCGAGCTGGTGAGTGTCTCTTCATTCTCGAACAACGTTGAGGTTCGCAGATCAGATATAAGTCTAGCAAATTATCCTCATTCGCAGCCATGTTTTCTTATGTGTATCTATGTACACGTGTATTGCCGCATTGGCCTATGTCGCCAGTGCCCTGACGCATGAGTCTCACAGTTTGGGTCCTTTCCATTGAGAAAGTTGGCAATATTTTGGCTCAGATGTCGAGCTGGTGAGTGTCTCTTCATTCTCGAACAACGTTGAGGTTCGCAGCTCAAATATAAGTCGAGAAAATTATCCTCATTCGCAGCCACCTTTTCTGATGTGTATGTTTGTACACTTGTTTTGCCGCATAGGCCTATGCCGTCAGTGCCCTGACACATGGGTCTCACGGTTTGGGTTTTTTCCAGTGAGAAATTTGGCAATATTTTGGCTCCGATGTCGAGCTGGTGAGTGTCTCTTCATTCTCGAACAACGTTGAGTTTCGCAGCTCATATATAAGTTGAGAAAATTATCCTCATTCACAGCCACCTTTTCTTATGTGTATGTTTGTACACGTGTATTGCCGCATTGGCCTATGCCGCCAGTGCCCTGACGCATGAGTCTCACAGTTTGGGTTCTTTCCATTGCGAAATTTGGCAATATTTTGGCTCCGATGTCGAGCTGGTGAGTGTCTCTTCATTCTCGAACAACGTTGAGGTTCGCAGCTCAGATATAAGTCGAGAAAATTATCCTCATTCGCAGCCACCTTTTCTGATGTGTATCTATGTACACGTGTATTGTCGCACTGGCCTATGTCGCCAATGCCCTGACTCATGAGTCTCACAGTTTGGGTTCTTTCCATTGAGAAATTTGACAATATTTTGGCTCAGATGTCGAGCTGGTGAGTGTCTCTTCATTCTCGAACAACGTTGAGGTTCGCAGCTCAAATATAAGTCGAGAAAATTATCCTCATTCGCAGCCACCTTTTCTGATGTGTATCTATGTACACGTGTATTGTCGCACTGGCCTATGTCGCCAATGCCCTGACTTATGAGTCTCACAGTTTGGGTTCTTTCCATTGAGAAATTTGGCAATATTTTGGCTCAGATGTCGAGCTGGTGAGTGTCTCTTCATTCTCGAACAACGTTGAGGTTCTCAGCTCAGATATAAGTCAAGAAAATTATCCTCATTCGCAGCCACCTTTTCTTATGTGTATGTTTGTACGCGTGTATTGCCGCATTGGCCTATGCCGCCAGTGCCCTGACGCATGAGTCTCACAGTTTGTGTACTTTCTATTGAGAAATTTGGCAATATTTTGGCTCCGATGTTGAGCTGGTGAGTGTCTCTTCATTCTCTAACAACGTTGAGGTTCGCAGCTCAAATATAAGTCGAGAAAATTATCCTCATTCGCAGCCATGTTTTCTTATGTGTATGTTTGTACACGTGTATTGCCGCATAGGCCTATGCCGTCATTGCCCTGACGCATGAGTCTCACGGTTTGGGTTTTTTCCAGTGAGAAATTTGGCAATATTTTGGCTCCGATGTCGAGCTGGTGAGTGTCTCGTCATTCTCGAACAACGTTGAGGTTCTCAGCTCAGATATAAGTCAAGACAATTGTCCTCATTCGCAGCCAACTTTTCTTATGTGTATGTTTGTACACGTGTATTGCCGCATAGGCCTATGCCGCCAGTGGCCTGACGCATGAGTCTCACAGTTTGGGTTCGTTCCATTGAGAGATTTGGCAATATTTTGGCTCAGATGTCGAGCTGGTGAGTGTCTCTTCATTCTCGAACAACGTTGAGGTTCGCAGCTCAAATATAAGTCGAGAAACTTATCCTCATTCGCAGCCACCTTTTCTGATGTGTATGTTTGTACACTTGTATTGCCGCAAAGGACTATGCCGTCAGTGACATGACGCATGGGTCTCACGGTTTGGGTTTTTTCCAGTGAGAAATTTGGCAATATGTTGGCTCAGATGTCGAGCTGGTGAGTGTCTCTTCATTCTCGAACAACGTTGAGGTTCGCAGCTCAAATATAAGTCGAGAAAATTGTCCTCATTCGCAGTCACCTTTTCTTAGGTGTATCTATGTACACGTGTATTGGCGCATTGGCCTATGCCGCCAGTGCCCTGACGCATGAGTCTCACAGTTTTGGGTTCTTTCCATTGAGAAATTTGGCAATATTTTGGCTCAGATGTCGAGCTGGTGAGCGTCTCTTCATTCTCGAACAACGTTGAGGTTCGCAGCTGAGATATAAGTCGAGACAATTATCCTCATTCGCAGCCACCTTTTCTTATGTGTATGTTTGTTCACGTGTATTGCCGCATAGGCCTATGTCGCCAGTGGCCTGACGCATGAGTCTCACGGTTTGGGTTTTTTCCAGTGAGAAATTTGGCAATAGTTTGGCTCCGATGTCGAGCTGGTGAGTGTTTCGTCATTCTCGAACAACGTTGAGGTTCTCAGCTCAGATATAAGTCAAGACAATTATCCTCATTCGCAGCCATCTTTTCTTATGTGTATGTTTGTACACGTGTATTGCCGCATAGGCCTATGCCGCCAGTGGCCTGACGCATGAGTCTCACGGTTTGGGTTTTTTCCAGTGAGAAATTTGGCAATAGTTTGGCTCCGATGTCGAGCTGATGAGTGTCTCGTCATTCTCGAACAACGTTGAGGTTCTCAGCTCAGATATAAGTCAAGAAAATTATCCTCATTCGCAGCCACCTTTTCTTATGTGTATGTTTGTACACGTGTATTGCCGCATTGGCCTATGCCGCCAGTGCCCTGACGCATGAGTCTCACAGTTTGGGTTCTTTCTATTGAGAAATTTGGCAATATTGTGGCTCCGATGTTGAGCTGGTGAGTGTCTCTTCATTCTCGAACAACGTTGAGGTTCGCAGCTCAAATATAAGTCGAGAAAATTATCCTCATTCGCAGCCACCTTTTCTGATGTGTATGTTTGTACACTTGTATTGCCGCATAGGCCTATGCCGTCAGTGCCCTGACGCATGGGTCTCACGGTTTGGGTTTTTTTCCAGTGAGAAATTTGGCAATATTTTGGCTCCGATGTCGAGCTGGTGAGTGTCTCGTCATTCTCGAACAACGTTGAGGTTATCAGCTCAGATATAAGTCAAGAAAATTATCCTCATTCGCAGCCACCTTTTCTTATGTGTATGTTTGTACACGTGTATTGCCGCATAGGCCTATGTCGCCAGTGGCCTGACGCATGAGTCTCACGGTTTGGGTTTTTTCCAGTGAGAAATTTGGCAATATTTTGGCTCCGATGTCGAGCTGGTGAGTGTCTCGTCATTCTCGAACAACGTTGAGGTTCTCAGCTCAGATATAAGTCGGGAAAATTATCCTCATTCGCAGCCACCTTTTCTTATGTGTATGTTTGTACACGTGTATTGCCGCATTGGCCTATGCCGCCAGTGCCCTGACGCATGAGTCTCTCAGTTTGGGTTCTTTCTATTGAGAAATTTGGCAATATTTTGGCTCCGATGTCGAGCTGGTGAGTGTCTCTTCATTCTCGAACAACGTTGAGGTTCGCAGATCAGATATAAGTCTAGCAAATTATCCTCATTCGCAGCCATGTTTTCTTATGTGTATCTATGTACACGTGTATTGCCGCATTGGCCTATGTCGCCAGTGCCCTGACGCATGAGTCTCACAGTTTGGGTCCTTTCCATTGAGAAAGTTGGCAATATTTTGGCTCAGATGTCGAGCTGGTGAGTGTCTCTTCATTCTCGAACAACGTTGAGGTTCGCAGCTCAAATATAAGTCGAGAAAATTATCCTCATTCGCAGCCACCTTTTCTGATGTGTATGTTTGTACACTTGTTTTGCCGCATAGGCCTATGCCGTCAGTGCCCTGACACATGGGTCTCACGGTTTGGGTTTTTTCCAGTGAGAAATTTGGCAATATTTTGGCTCCGATGTCGAGCTGGTGAGTGTCTCTTCATTCTCGAACAACGTTGAGTTTCGCAGCTCATATATAAGTTGAGAAAATTATCCTCATTCACAGCCACCTTTTCTTATGTGTATGTTTGTACACGTGTATTGCCGCATTGGCCTATGCCGCCAGTGCCCTGACGCATGAGTCTCACAGTTTGGGTTCTTTCCATTGCGAAATTTGGCAATATTTTGGCTCCGATGTCGAGCTGGTGAGTGTCTCTTCATTCTCGAACAACGTTGAGGTTCGCAGCTCAGATATAAGTCGAGAAAATTATCCTCATTCGCAGCCACCTTTTCTGATGTGTATCTATGTACACGTGTATTGTCGCACTGGCCTATGTCGCCAATGCCCTGACTCATGAGTCTCACAGTTTGGGTTCTTTCCATTGAGAAATTTGACAATATTTTGGCTCAGATGTCGAGCTGGTGAGTGTCTCTTCATTCTCGAACAACGTTGAGGTTCGCAGCTCAAATATAAGTCGAGAAAATTATCCTCATTCGCAGCCACCTTTTCTGATGTGTATCTATGTACACGTGTATTGTCGCACTGGCCTATGTCGCCAATGCCCTGACTTATGAGTCTCACAGTTTGGGTTCTTTCCATTGAGAAATTTGGCAATATTTTGGCTCAGATGTCGAGCTGGTGAGTGTCTCTTCATTCTCGAACAACGTTGAGGTTCGCAGCTCAAATATAAGTCGAGAAAATTATCCTCATTCGCAGCCATGTTTTCTTATGTGTATCTATGTACACGTGTATTGCCGCATAGGCCTATGTCGCCAGTGCCCTGACGCATGAGTCTCACAGTTTGGGTCCTTTCCATTGAGAAAGTTGGCAATATTTTGGTTCAGATGTTGAGCTGGTGAGTGTCTCTTCATTCTCGAACAACGTTGAGGTTCGCAGATCAAATATAGGTCGAGAAAATTATCTTCATTCGCAGCCACCTTTTCTGATGTGTATGTTTGTACACTTGTATTGCCGCATATGCCTGAGCCTTCAGTGCCCTGACACATGGGTCTCACGGTTTGGGTTTTTTCCAGTGAGAAATTTGGCAATATTTTGGCTCCGATGTCGAGCTGGTGAGTGTCTCTTCATTCTCGAACAACGTTGAGTTTCGCAGCTTAGATATAAGTTGAGAAAATTATCCTCATTCGAAGCCATGTTTTCTTATGTGTATCTATGTACACGTGTATTGCCGCATTGGCCTAGGTCGCCAGTGCACTGACGCATGAGTCTCACAGTTTGGGTTTTTTCCATTGAGAAATTTGGCAATATTTTGGCTCAGATGTCGAGCTGGTGAGTATCTCTTCATTCTCGAACAACGTTGAGGTTCCCAGCTAAGATATAAGTCGAGAAAATAATCCTCATTCGCAGCCACCTTTTCTGATGTGTATGTTTGTACACGTGTATTGCCGCATAGGCCTATGCCGCCAGTGGCCTGACGCATGAATCACATAGTTTGGGTTCTTTCCATTGAGAAATTTGGCAATATTTTGTCTCAGATGTCGAGCTGGTGAATGTCTCTTCATTCTCGAACAACGTTGAGGTTCGCAGCTCAGATATAAGTCGAGAAAATTATCCTCATTCGCAGCCACCTTTTCTTATGTGTATGTTTGTACACGTGTATTGCCGCATTGGCCTATGCCGCCAGTGCCCTGACGCATGAGTCTCACAGTTTGGGTTCTTTCCATTGAGAAATTTGGCAATATTTTGGCTCAGATGTCGAGCTGGTGAGTGTCTCTTCATTCTCGAACAACGTTGAGGTTCGCAGCTCAGATATAAGTCGAGAAAATTATCCTCATTCGCAGCCACCTTTTCTGATGTGTATCTATGTACACGTGTATTGCCGCATTGGCCTATGTAGCCAGTGCCCTGACGCATGAGTCTCACAGTTTGGGTTCTTGCCATTTCGAAATTTGGCAATAATGTGGCTCAGATGTCGAGATGGTAAGTGTCTCTTCATTCTCGAACAACGTTGATGTTCGCAGATCAGATATAAGTCTACAAAATTATCCTCATTCGCAGCCATGTTTTCTTATGTGTATCTATGTACACGTGTATTGCCGCATTGGCCTATGTCGCCAGTGCCCTGACGCATGAGTCTCACAGTTTGGGTCCTTTCCATTGAGAAAGTTGGCAATATTTTGGCTCAGATGTCGAGCTGGTGAGTGTCTCTTCATTCTCGAACAACGTTGAGGTTCGCAGCTCAAATATAAGTCCAGAAAATTATCCTCATTCGCAGCCACCTTTTCTGATGTGTATGTTTGTACACTTGTTTTGCCGCATAGGCCTATGCCGTCAGTGCCCTGACACATGGGTCTCACGGTTTGGGTTTTTTCCAGTGAGAAATTTGGCAATATTTTGGCTCCGATGTGGAGCTGGTGAGTGTCTCTTCATTCTCGAACAACGTTGAGGTTTGCAGCTCAGATATAAGTCGAGAAAATTATCCTCATTCGCAGCCATGTTTTCTTATGTGTATCTATGTACACGAGTATTGCCGCATAGGCCTATGCCGTCAGTGCCCTGACGCATGAGTCTCACGGTTTGGATTTTTTCCAGTGAGAAATTTGGCAATATTTTGGCTCAGATGTTGAGCTGGTGAGTGTCTCTTCATTTTCAAACAACGTTGAGGTTCCCAGCTAAGATAAAAGTCGAGAAAATTATCCTCATTCGCAGCCACCTTTTCTCATGTGTATGTTTGTACACGTGTATTGCCGCATAGGCCTATGCCGCCAGTGGCCTGACACATGAATCTCATAGTTTGGGTTCTTTCCATTGAGACATTTGGCAATATTTTGTCTCAGATGTCGAGCTGGTGAATGTCTCTTCATTCTCGAACAACGTTGAGGTTCGCAGCTCAGATATAAGTCGAGAAAATTATCCTCATTCGCAGCCACCTTTTGTTATGTGTATGTTTGTACACGTGTATTGCCGCATTGGCCTATGTCGCCAGTACCCTGACGCATGAGTCTCACGGTTTGGGTTTTTTCCAGTGAGAAATTTGGCAATATTTTGGCTCAGATGTTGAGCTGGTGAGTGTCTACTAATTTTCATACAACGTTGAGGTTTGCAGCTCAGATATAAGTCGAGAAAATAATCCTCATTCGCAGAAATGTTTTCTTATGTGTATCTATGTACACGTGTATTGCCGCACTGGCCTATGTCGCCAGTGCCCTGACGCATGAGTCTCACAGTTTGGGTTCTTTCTATTGAGAAATTTGACAATATTTTGGCTCAGATGTCGAGCTGGTGAGTGTCTCTTCATTCTCGAACAACGTTGAGGTTCGCAGCTCAAATATAAGTCGAGAAAAGTATCCTCATTCGCAGCCACCTTTTCTGATGTGTATGTTTGTACACTTGTTTTGCCGCATAGGCCTATGCCGTCAGTGCCCTGACACATGGGTCTCACGGTTTGGGTTTTTTCCATTGAGAAATTTGGCAATATTTTGGCTCCGATGTCGAGCTGGTGAGTGTCTCTTCATTCTCGAACAACGTTGAGTTTCGCAGCTCATATATAAGTTGAGAAAATTATCCTCATTCGCAGTCATGTTTTCTTATGTGTATCTATGTACACGTGTATTGCCGTATTGGCCTAGGTCGCCAGTGCCCTGACGTATGAGTCTCACAGTTTGGGTTCTTTCCATTGAGAAATTTGGCAATATTTTGGCTCCGATGTCGAGCTGGTGAGTGTCTCTTCATTCTCGAACAACGTTGAGGTTCGCAGCTCAGATATAAGTCGAGAAAATTACCCTCATTCGCAGCCACCTTTTCTGATGTGTATCTATGTACACGTGTATTGTCGCACTGGCCTATGTCGCCAATGCCCTGACTCATGAGTCTCACAGTTTGGGTTCTTTCCATTGAAAAATTTGGCAATATTTTGGCTCAGATGTCGAGCTGGTGAGTGTCTCTTCATTCTCGAACAACGTTGAGGTTCGCAGCTCAAATATAAGTCGAGAAAATTATCCTCATTCGCAGCCATGTTTTCTTATGTGTATCTATGTACACGTGTATTGACGCATAGGCCTATGTCTCCAGTGCCCTGACGCATGAGTCTCACAGTTTGGGTCCTTTCCATTGAGAAAGTTGGCAATATTTTGGTTCAGATGTTGAGCTGGTGAGTGTCTCTTCATTCTCGAACAACGTTGAGGTTCGCAGCTCAGATATAAGTCGAGAAAATTATCCTCATTCGCAGCCACCTTTTGTTATGTGTATGTTTGTACACGTGTATTGCCGCATTGGCCTATGTCGCCAGTGCCCTGACGCATGAGTCTCACGGTTTGGATTTTTTCCAGTGAGAAATTTGGCAATATTTTGGCTCAGATGTTGAGCTGGTGAGTGTCTCTTCATTTTCAAACAACGTTGAGGTTTGCAGCTAAGATATAAGTCGAGAAAATTATCCTCATTCGCAGCCACCTTTTCTCATGTGTATGTTTGTACACGTGTATTGCCGCATAGGCCTATGCCGCCAGTGGCCTGACACATGAATCTCATAGTTTGGGTTCTTTCCATTGAGACATTTGGCAATATTTTGTCTCAGATGTCGAGCTGGTGAATGTCTCTTCATTCTCGAACAACGTTGAGGTTCGCAGCTCAGATATAAGTCGAGAAAATTATCCTCATTCACAGCCACCTTTTGTTATGTGTATCTATGTACACGTGTATTGTCGCACTGGCCTATGTCGCCAATGCCCTGACTCATGAGTCTCACAGTTTGGGTTCTTTCCATTGAAAAATTTGGCAATATTTTGGCTCAGATGTCGAGCTGGTGAGTGTCTCTTCATTCTCGAACAACGTTGAGGTTCGCAGCTCAAATATAAGTCGAGAAAATTATCCTCATTCGCAGCCATGTTTTCTTATGTGTATCTATGTACACGTGTATTGACGCATAGGCCTATGTCTCCAGTGCCCTGACGCATGAGTCTCACAGTTTGGGTCCTTTCCATTGAGAAAGTTGGCAATATTTTGGTTCAGATGTTGAGCTGGTGAGTGTCTCTTCATTCTCGAACAACGTTGAGGTTCGCAGCTGAGATATAAGTCGAGAAAATTATCCTCATTCGCAGCCACCTTTTGTTATGTGTATGTTTGTACACGTGTATTGCCGCATTGGCCTATGTCGCCAGTGCCCTGACGCATGAGTCTCACGGTTTGGATTTTTTCCAGTGAGAAATTTGGCAATATTTTGGCTCAGATGTTGAGCTGGTGAGTGTCTCTTCATTTTCAAACAACGTTGAGGTTTGCAGCTAAGATATAAGTCGAGAAAATTATCCTCATTCGCAGCCACCTTTTCTCATGTGTATGTTTGTAAACGTGTATTGCCGCATAGGCCTATGCCGCCAGTGGCCTGACACATGAATCTCATAGTTTGGGTTCTTTCCATTGAGACATTTGGCAATATTTTGTCTCAGATGTCGAGCTGGTGAATGTCTCTTCATTCTCGAACAACGTTGAGGTTCGCAGCTCAGATATAAGTCGAGAAAATTATCCTCATTCGCAGCCACCTTTTGTTATGTGTATGTTTGTACACGTGTATTGCCGCATTGGCCTATGTCGCCAGTACCCTGACGCATGAGTCTCACGGTTTGGTTTTTTTCCAGTGAGAAATTTGGCAATATTTTGGCTCAGATGTTGAGCTGGTGAGTGTCTACTCATTTTCATACAACGTTGAGGTTTGCAGCTCAGATATAAGTCGAGAAAATAATCCTAATTCGCACCCATGTTTTCTTATGTGTATCTATGTACACGTGTATTGCCGCATAGGCCTATGTCGCCAGTGCCCTGACGCATGAGTCTCACAGTTTGGGTTCTTTCTATTGAGAAATTTGACAATATTTTGGCTCAGATGTCGAGCTGGTGAGTGTCTCTTCATTCTCGAACAACGTTGAGGTTCGCAGCTCAAATATAAGTCGAGAAAAGTATCCTCATTCGCAGCCCCCTTTTCTGATGTGTATGTTTGTACACTTGTTTTGCCGCATAGGCCTATGCCGTCAGTGCCCTGACACATGGGTCTCACGGTTTGGGTTTTTTCCAGTGAGAAATTTGGCAATATTTTGGCTCCGATGTCGAGCTGGTGAGTGTCTCTTCATTCTCGAACAACGTTGAGTTTCGCAGCTCATATATAAGTTGAGAAAATTATCCTCATTCGCAGTCATGTTTTCTTATGTGTATCTATGTACACGTGTATTGCCGTATTGGCCTAGGTCGCCAGTGCCCTGACGTATGAGTCTCACAGTTTGGGTTCTTTCCATTGAGAAATTTGGCAATATTTTGGCTCCGATGTCGAGCTGGTGATTGTCTCTTCATTCTCGAACAACGTTGAGGTTCGCAGCTCAGATATAAGTCGAGAAAATTATCCTCATTCGCAGCCACCTTTTGTTATGTGTATGTTTGTACACGTGTATTGCCGCATTGGCCTATGTCGCCAGTACCCTGACGCATGAGTCTTACGGTTTGGGTTTTTTCCAGTGAGAAATTTGGCAATATTTTGGCTCAGATGTTGAGCTGGTGAGTGTCTACTAATTTTCATACAACGTTGAGGTTTGCAGCTCAGATATAAGTCGAGAAAATAATCCTCATTCGCAGAAATGTTTTCTTATGTGTATCTATGTACACGTGTATTGCCGCACTGGCCTATGTCGCCAGTGCCCTGACGCATGAGTCTCACAGTTTGGGTTCTTTCTATTGAGAAATTTGACAATATTTTGGCTCAGATGTCGAGCTGGTGAGTGTCTCTTCATTCTCGAACAACGTTGAGGTTCGCAGCTCAAATATAAGTCGAGAAAAGTATCCTCATTCGCAGCCACCTTTTCTGATGTGTATGTTTGTACACTTGTTTTGCCGCATAGGCCTATGCCGTCAGTGCCCTGACACATGGGTCTCACGGTTTGGGTTTTTTCCATTGAGAAATTTGGCAATATTTTGGCTCCGATGTCGAGCTGGTGAGTGTCTCTTCATTCTCGAACAACGTTGAGTTTCGCAGCTCATATATAAGTTGAGAAAATTATCCTCATTCGCAGTCATGTTTTCTTATGTGTATCTATGTACACGTGTATTGCCGTATTGGCCTAGGTCGCCAGTGCCCTGACGTATGAGTCTCACAGTTTGGGTTCTTTCCATTGAGAAATTTGGCAATATTTTGGCTCCGATGTCGAGCTGGTGAGTGTCTCTTCATTCTCGAACAACGTTGAGGTTCGCAGCTCAGATATAAGTCGAGAAAATTACCCTCATTCGCAGCCACCTTTTCTGATGTGTATCTATGTACACGTGTATTGTCGCACTGGCCTATGTCGCCAATGCCCTGACTCATGAGTCTCACAGTTTGGGTTCTTTCCATTGAAAAATTTGGCAATATTTTGGCTCAGATGTCGAGCTGGTGAGTGTCTCTTCATTCTCGAACAACGTTGAGGTTCGCAGCTCAAATATAAGTCGAGAAAATTATCCTCATTCGCAGCCATGTTTTCTTATGTGTATCTATGTACACGTGTATTGACGCATAGGCCTATGTCTCCAGTGCCCTGACGCATGAGTCTCACAGTTTGGGTCCTTTCCATTGAGAAAGTTGGCAATATTTTGGTTCAGATGTTGAGCTGGTGAGTGTCTCTTCATTCTCGAACAACGTTGAGGTTCGCAGCTCAGATATAAGTCGAGAAAATTATCCTCATTCGCAGCCTCCTTTTGTTATGTGTATGTTTGTACACGTGTATTGCCGCATTGGCCTATGTCGCCAGTGCCCTGACGCATGAGTCTCACGGTTTGGATTTTTTCCAGTGAGAAATTTGGCAATATTTTGGCTCAGATGTTGAGCTGGTGAGTGTCTCTTCATTTTCAAACAACGTTGAGGTTTGCAGCTAAGATATAAGTCGAGAAAATTATCCTCATTCGCAGCCACCTTTTCTCATGTGTATGTTTGTACACGTGTATTGCCGCATAGGCCTATGCCGCCAGTGGCCTGACACATGAATCTCATAGTTTGGGTTCTTTCCATTGAGACATTTGGCAATATTTTGTCTCAGATGTCGAGCTGGTGAATGTCTCTTCATTCTCGAACAACGTTGAGGTTCGCAGCTCAGATATAAGTCGAGAAAATTATCCTCATTCGCAGCCACCTTTTGTTATGTGTATCTATGTACACGTGTATTGTCGCACTGGCCTATGTCGCCAATGCCCTGACTCATGAGTCTCACAGTTTGGGTTCTTTCCATTGAAAAATTTGGCAATATTTTGGCTCAGATGTCGAGCTGGTGAGTGTCTCTTCATTCTCGAACAACGTTGAGGTTCGCAGCTCAAATATAAGTCGAGAAAATTATCCTCATTCGCAGCCATGTTTTCTTATGTGTATCTATGTACACGTGTATTGACGCATAGGCCTATGTCTCCAGTGCCCTGACGCATGAGTCTCACAGTTTGGGTCCTTTCCATTGAGAAAGTTGGCAATATTTTGGTTCAGATGTTGAGCTGGTGAGTGTCTCTTCATTCTCGAACAACGTTGAGGTTCGCAGCTGAGATACAAGTCGAGAAAATTATCCTCATTCGCAGCCACCTTTTGTTATGTGTATGTTTGTACACGTGTATTGCCGCATTGGCCTATGTCGCCAGTGCCCTGACGCATGAGTCTCACGGTTTGGATTTTTTCCAGTGAGAAATTTGGCAATATTTTGGCTCAGATGTTGAGCTGGTGAGTGTCTCTTCATTTTCAAACAACGTTGAGGTTTGCAGCTAAGATATAAGTCGAGAAAATTATCCTCATTCGCAGCCACCTTTTCTCATGTGTATGTTTGTAAACGTGTATTGCCGCATAGGCCTATGCCGCCAGTGGCCTGACACATGAATCTCATAGTTTGGGTTCTTTCCATTGAGACATTTGGCAATATTTTGTCTCAGATGTCGAGCTGGTGAATGTCTCTTCATTCTCGAACAACGTTGAGGTTCGCAGCTCAGATATAAGTCGAGAAAATTATCCTCATTCGCAGCCACCTTTTGTTATGTGTATGTTTGTACACGTGTATTGCCGCATTGGCCTATGTCGCCAGTACCCTGACGCATGAGTCTCACGGTTTGGTTTTTTTCCAGTGAGAAATTTGGCAATATTTTGGCTCAGATGTTGAGCTGGTGAGTGTCTACTCATTTTCATACAACGTTGAGGTTTGCAGCTCAGATATAAGTCGAGAAAATAATCCTCATTCGCACCCATGTTTTCTTATGTGTATCTATGTACACGTGTATTGCCGCATAGGCCTATGTCGCCAGTGCCCTGACGCATGAGTCTCACAGTTTGGGTTCTTTCTATTGAGAAATTTGACAATATTTTGGCTCAGATGTCGAGCTGGTGAGTGTCTCTTCATTCTCGAACAACGTTGAGGTTCGCAGCTCAAATATAAGTCGAGAAAAGTATCCTCATTCGCAGCCCCCTTTTCTGATGTGTATGTTTGTACACTTGTTTTGCCGCATAGGCCTATGCCGTCAGTGCCCTGACACATGGGTCTCACGGTTTGGGTTTTTTCCAGTGAGAAATTTGGCAATATTTTGGCTCCGATGTCGAGCTGGTGAGTGTCTCTTCATTCTCGAACAACGTTGAGTTTCGCAGCTCATATATAAGTTGAGAAAATTATCCTCATTCGCAGTCATGTTTTCTTATGTGTATCTATGTACACGTGTATTGCCGTATTGGCCTAGGTCGCCAGTGCCCTGACGTATGAGTCTCACAGTTTGGGTTCTTTCTATTGAGAAATTTGACAATATTTTGGCTCAGATGTCGAGCTGGTGAGTGTCTCTTCATTCTCGAACAACGTTGAGGTTCGCAGCTCAAATATAAGTCGAGAAAAGTATCCTCATTCGCAGCCACCTTTTCTGATGTGTATGTTTGTACACTTGTTTTGCCGCATAGGCCTATGCCGTCAGTGCCCTGACACATGGGTCTCACGGTTTGGGTTTTTTCCATTGAGAAATTTGGCAATATTTTGGCTCCGATGTCGAGCTGGTGAGTGTCTCTTCATTCTCGAACAACGTTGAGTTTCGCAGCTCATATATAAGTTGAGAAAATTATCCTCATTCGCAGTCATGTTTTCTTATGTGTATCTATGTACACGTGTATTGCCGTATTGGCCTAGGTCGCCAGTGCCCTGACGTATGAGTCTCACAGTTTGGGTTCTTTCCATTGAGAAATTTGGCAATATTTTGGCTCCGATGTCGAGCTGGTGAGTGTCTCTTCATTCTCGAACAACGTTGAGGTTCGCAGCTCAGATATAAGTCGAGAAAATTACCCTCATTCGCAGCCACCTTTTCTGATGTGTATCTATGTACACGTGTATTGTCGCACTGGCCTATGTCGCCAATGCCCTGACTCATGAGTCTCACAGTTTGGGTTCTTTCCATTGAAAAATTTGGCAATATTTTGGCTCAGATGTCGAGCTGGTGAGTGTCTCTTCATTCTCGAACAACGTTGAGGTTCGCAGCTCAAATATAAGTCGAGAAAATTATCCTCATTCGCAGCCATGTTTTCTTATGTGTATCTATGTACACGTGTATTGACGCATAGGCCTATGTCTCCAGTGCCCTGACGCATGAGTCTCACAGTTTGGGTCCTTTCCATTGAGAAAGTTGGCAATATTTTGGTTCAGATGTTGAGCTGGTGAGTGTCTCTTCATTCTCGAACAACGTTGAGGTTCGCAGCTCAGATATAAGTCGAGAAAATTATCCTCATTCGCAGCCACCTTTTGTTATGTGTATGTTTGTACACGTGTATTGCCGCATTGGCCTATGTCGCCAGTGCCCTGACGCATGAGTCTCACGGTTTGGATTTTTTCCAGTGAGAAATTTGGCAATATTTTGGCTCAGATGTTGAGCTGGTGAGTGTCTCTTCATTTTCAAACAACGTTGAGGTTTGCAGCTAAGATATAAGTCGAGAAAATTATCCTCATTCGCAGCCACCTTTTCTCATGTGTATGTTTGTACACGTGTATTGCCGCATAGGCCTATGCCGCCAGTGGCCTGACACATGAATCTCATAGTTTGGGTTCTTTCCATTGAGACATTTGGCAATATTTTGTCTCAGATGTCGAGCTGGTGAATGTCTCTTCATTCTCGAACAACGTTGAGGTTCGCAGCTCAGATATAAGTCGAGAAAATTATCCTCATTCACAGCCACCTTTTGTTATGTGTATCTATGTACACGTGTATTGTCGCACTGGCCTATGTCGCCAATGCCCTGACTCATGAGTCTCACAGTTTGGGTTCTTTCCATTGAAAAATTTGGCAATATTTTGGCTCAGATGTCGAGCTGGTGAGTGTCTCTTCATTCTCGAACAACGTTGAGGTTCGCAGCTCAAATATAAGTCGAGAAAATTATCCTCATTCGCAGCCATGTTTTCTTATGTGTATCTATGTACACGTGTATTGACGCATAGGCCTATGTCTCCAGTGCCCTGACGCATGAGTCTCACAGTTTGGGTCCTTTCCATTGAGAAAGTTGGCAATATTTTGGTTCAGATGTTGAGCTGGTGAGTGTCTCTTCATTCTCGAACAACGTTGAGGTTCGCAGCTGAGATATAAGTCGAGAAAATTATCCTCATTCGCAGCCACCTTTTGTTATGTGTATGTTTGTACACGTGTATTGCCGCATTGGCCTATGTCGCCAGTGCCCTGACGCATGAGTCTCACGGTTTGGATTTTTTCCAGTGAGAAATTTGGCAATATTTTGGCTCAGATGTTGAGCTGGTGAGTGTCTCTTCATTTTCAAACAACGTTGAGGTTTGCAGCTAAGATATAAGTCGAGAAAATTATCCTCATTCGCAGCCACCTTTTCTCATGTGTATGTTTGTAAACGTGTATTGCCGCATAGGCCTATGCCGCCAGTGGCCTGACACATGAATCTCATAGTTTGGGTTCTTTCCATTGAGACATTTGGCAATATTTTGTCTCAGATGTCGAGCTGGTGAATGTCTCTTCATTCTCGAACAACGTTGAGGTTCGCAGCTCAGATATAAGTCGAGAAAATTATCCTCATTCGCAGCCACCTTTTGTTATGTGTATGTTTGTACACGTGTATTGCCGCATTGGCCTATGTCGCCAGTACCCTGACGCATGAGTCTCACGGTTTGGTTTTTTTCCAGTGAGAAATTTGGCAATATTTTGGCTCAGATGTTGAGCTGGTGAGTGTCTACTCATTTTCATACAACGTTGAGGTTTGCAGCTCAGATATAAGTCGAGAAAATAATCCTCATTCGCACCCATGTTTTCTTATGTGTATCTATGTACACGTGTATTGCCGCATAGGCCTATGTCGCCAGTGCCCTGACGCATGAGTCTCACAGTTTGGGTTCTTTCTATTGAGAAATTTGACAATATTTTGGCTCAGATGTCGAGCTGGTGAGTGTCTCTTCATTCTCGAACAACGTTGAGGTTCGCAGCTCAAATATAAGTCGAGAAAAGTATCCTCATTCGCAGCCCTCTTTTCTGATGTGTATGTTTGTACACTTGTTTTGCCGCATAGGCCTATGCCGTCAGTGCCCTGACACATGGGTCTCACGGTTTGGGTTTTTTCCAGTGAGAAATTTGGCAATATTTTGGCTCCGATGTCGAGCTGGTGAGTGTCTCTTCATTCTCGAACAACGTTGAGTTTCGCAGCTCATATATAAGTTGAGAAAATTATCCTCATTCGCAGTCATGTTTTCTTATGTGTATCTATGTACACGTGTATTGCCGTATTGGCCTAGGTCGCCAGTGCCCTGACGTATGAGTCTCACAGTTTGGGTTCTTTCCATTGAGAAATTTGGCAATATTTTGGCTCCGATGTCGAGCTGGTGATTGTCTCTTCATTCTCGAACAACGTTGAGGTTCGCAGCTCAGATATAAGTCGAGAAAATTATCCTCATTCGCAGCCACCTTTTGTTATGTGTATGTTTGTACACGTGTATTGCCGCATTGGCCTATGTCGCCAGTACCCTGACGCATGAGTCTTACGGTTTGGGTTTTTTCCAGTGAGAAATTTGGCAATATTTTGGCTCAGATGTTGAGCTGGTGAGTGTCTACTAATTTTCATACAACGTTGAGGTTTGCAGCTCAGATATAAGTCGAGAAAATAATCCTCATTCGCAGAAATGTTTTCTTATGTGTATCTATGTACACGTGTATTGCCGCACTGGCCTATGTCGCCAGTGCCCTGACGCATGAGTCTCACAGTTTGGGTTCTTTCTATTGAGAAATTTGACAATATTTTGGCTCAGATGTCGAGCTGGTGAGTGTCTCTTCATTCTCGAACAACGTTGAGGTTCGCAGCTCAAATATAAGTCGAGAAAAGTATCCTCATTCGCAGCCACCTTTTCTGATGTGTATGTTTGTACACTTGTTTTGCCGCATAGGCCTATGCCGTCAGTGCCCTGACACATGGGTCTCACGGTTTGGGTTTTTTCCATTGAGAAATTTGGCAATATTTTGGCTCCGATGTCGAGCTGGTGAGTGTCTCTTCATTCTCGAACAACGTTGAGTTTCGCAGCTCATATATAAGTTGAGAAAATTATCCTCATTCGCAGTCATGTTTTCTTATGTGTATCTATGTACACGTGTATTGCCGTATTGGCCTAGGTCGCCAGTGCCCTGACGTATGAGTCTCACAGTTTGGGTTCTTTCCATTGAGAAATTTGGCAATATTTTGGCTCCGATGTCGAGCTGGTGAGTGTCTCTTCATTCTCGAACAACGTTGAGGTTCGCAGCTCAGATATAAGTCGAGAAAATTACCCTCATTCGCAGCCACCTTTTCTGATGTGTATCTATGTACACGTGTATTGTCGCACTGGCCTATGTCGCCAATGCCCTGACTCATGAGTCTCACAGTTTGGGTTCTTTCCATTGAAAAATTTGGCAATATTTTGGCTCAGATGTCGAGCTGGTGAGTGTCTCTTCATTCTCGAACAACGTTGAGGTTCGCAGCTCAAATATAAGTCGAGAAAATTATCCTCATTCGCAGCCATGTTTTCTTATGTGTATCTATGTACACGTGTATTGACGCATAGGCCTATGTCTCCAGTGCCCTGACGCATGAGTCTCACAGTTTGGGTCCTTTCCATTGAGAAAGTTGGCAATATTTTGGTTCAGATGTTGAGCTGGTGAGTGTCTCTTCATTCTCGAACAACGTTGAGGTTCGCAGCTCAGATATAAGTCGAGAAAATTATCCTCATTCGCAGCCTCCTTTTGTTATGTGTATGTTTGTACACGTGTATTGCCGCATTGGCCTATGTCGCCAGTGCCCTGACGCATGAGTCTCACGGTTTGGATTTTTTCCAGTGAGAAATTTGGCAATATTTTGGCTCAGATGTTGAGCTGGTGAGTGTCTCTTCATTTTCAAACAACGTTGAGGTTTGCAGCTAAGATATAAGTCGAGAAAATTATCCTCATTCGCAGCCACCTTTTCTCATGTGTATGTTTGTACACGTGTATTGCCGCATAGGCCTATGCCGCCAGTGGCCTGACACATGAATCTCATAGTTTGGGTTCTTTCCATTGAGACATTTGGCAATATTTTGTCTCAGATGTCGAGCTGGTGAATGTCTCTTCATTCTCGAACAACGTTGAGGTTCGCAGCTCAGATATAAGTCGAGAAAATTATCCTCATTCGCAGCCACCTTTTGTTATGTGTATCTATGTACACGTGTATTGTCGCACTGGCCTATGTCGCCAATGCCCTGACTCATGAGTCTCACAGTTTGGGTTCTTTCCATTGAAAAATTTGGCAATATTTTGGCTCAGATGTCGAGCTGGTGAGTGTCTCTTCATTCTCGAACAACGTTGAGGTTCGCAGCTCAAATATAAGTCGAGAAAATTATCCTCATTCGCAGCCATGTTTTCTTATGTGTATCTATGTACACGTGTATTGACGCATAGGCCTATGTCTCCAGTGCCCTGACGCATGAGTCTCACAGTTTGGGTCCTTTCCATTGAGAAAGTTGGCAATATTTTGGTTCAGATGTTGAGCTGGTGAGTGTCTCTTCATTCTCGAACAACGTTGAGGTTCGCAGCTGAGATATAAGTCGAGAAAATTATCCTCATTCGCAGCCACCTTTTGTTATGTGTATGTTTGTACACGTGTATTGCCGCATTGGCCTATGTCGCCAGTGCCCTGACGCATGAGTCTCACGGTTTGGATTTTTTCCAGTGAGAAATTTGGCAATATTTTGGCTCAGATGTTGAGCTGGTGAGTGTCTCTTCATTTTCAAACAACGTTGAGGTTTGCAGCTAAGATATAAGTCGAGAAAATTATCCTCATTCGCAGCCACCTTTTCTCATGTGTATGTTTGTAAACGTGTATTGCCGCATAGGCCTATGCCGCCAGTGGCCTGACACATGAATCTCATAGTTTGGGTTCTTTCCATTGAGACATTTGGCAATATTTTGTCTCAGATGTCGAGCTGGTGAATGTCTCTTCATTCTCGAACAACGTTGAGGTTCGCAGCTCAGATATAAGTCGAGAAAATTATCCTCATTCGCAGCCACCTTTTGTTATGTGTATGTTTGTACACGTGTATTGCCGCATTGGCCTATGTCGCCAGTACCCTGACGCATGAGTCTCACGGTTTGGTTTTTTTCCAGTGAGAAATTTGGCAATATTTTGGCTCAGATGTTGAGCTGGTGAGTGTCTACTCATTTTCATACAACGTTGAGGTTTGCAGCTCAGATATAAGTCGAGAAAATAATCCTCATTCGCAGCAATGTTTTCTTATGTGTATCTATGTACACGTGTATTGCCGCATAGGCCTATGTCGCCAGTGCCCTGACGCATGAGTCTCACAGTTTGGGTTCTTTCTATTGAGAAATTTGACAATATTTTGGCTCAGATGTCGAGCTGGTGAGTGTCTCTTCATTCTCGAACAACGTTGAGGTTCGCAGCTCAAATATAAGTCGAGAAAAGTATCCTCATTCGCAGCCCCCTTTTCTGATGTGTATGTTTGTACACTTGTTTTGCCGCATAGGCCTATGCCGTCAGTGCCCTGACACATGGGTCTCACGGTTTGGGTTTTTTCCAGTGAGAAATTTGGCAATATTTTGGCTCCGATGTCGAGCTGGTGAGTGTCTCTTCATTCTCGAACAACGTTGAGTTTCGCAGCTCATATATAAGTTGAGAAAATTATCCTCATTCGCAGTCATGTTTTCTTATGTGTATCTATGTACACGTGTATTGCCGTATTGGCCTAGGTCGCCAGTGCCCTGACGTATGAGTCTCACAGTTTGGGTTCTTTCCATTGAGAAATTTGGCAATATTTTGGCTCCGATGTCGAGCTGGTGATTGTCTCTTCATTCTCGAACAACGTTGAGGTTCGCAGCTCAGATATAAGTCGAGAAAAATACCATCATTCGCAGCCACCTTTTCTGATGTGTATCTATGTACACGTGTATTGTCGCACTGGCCTATGTCGCCAATGCCCTGACTCATGAGTCTCACAGTTTGGGTCCTTTCCATTGAGAAATTTGGCAATATTTTGGCTCAGATGTCGAGCTGGTGAGTGTCTCTTCATTCTCGAACAACGTTGAGGTTCGCAGCTCAAATATAAGTCGAGAAAATTATCCTCATTCGCAGCCACTTTTTCTGATGTGTATCTATGTACACGTGTATTGTCGCACTGGCCTATGTCGCCAATGCCCTGACTCATGAGTCTCACAGTTTGGGTTCTTTCCATTGAGAAATTTGGCAATATTTTGGCTCAGATGTCGAGCTGGTGAGTGTCTCTTCATTCTCGAACAACGTTGAGGTTCGCAGCTCAAATATAAGTCGAGAAAATTATCCTCATTCGCAGCCATGTTTTCTTATGTGTATCTATGTACACGTGTATTGACGCATAGGCCTATGTCGCCAGTGCCCTGACGCGTGAGTCTCACAGTTTGGGTCCTTTCCATTGAGAAAGTTGGCAATATTTTGGTTCAGATGTTGAGCTGGTGAGTGTCTCTTCATTCTCGAACAACGTTGAGGTTTGCAGCTAAGATATAAGTCGAGAAAATTATCCTCATTCGCAGCCACCTTTTCTCATGTGTATGTTTGTACACGTGTATTGCCGCATAGGCCTATGCCGCCAGTGGCCTGACGCATGAATCTCATAGTTTGGGTTCTTTCCATTGAGACATTTGGCAATATTTTGTCTCAGATGTCGAGCTGGTGAATGTCTCTTCATTCTCGAACAACGTTGAGGTTCGCAGCTCAGATATAAGTCGAGAAAATTATCCTCATTCGCAGCCACCTTTTGTTATGTGTATGTTTGTACACGTGTATTGCCGCATTGGCCTATGTCGCCAGTGCCCTGACGCATGAGTCTCACGGTTTGGGTTTTTTCCAGTGAGAAATTTGGCAATATTTTGGCTCAGATGTTGAGCTGGTGAGTGTCTACTCATTTTCAAACAATGTTGAGGTTTGCAGCTCAGATATAAGTCGAGAAAATAATCCTCATTCGCAGAAATGTTTTCTTATGTGTATCTATGTACACGTGTATTGCCGCACTGGCCTATGTCGCCAGTGCCCTGACTCATGAGTCTCACAGTTTGGGTTCTTTCCATTGAGAAATTTGGCAATATTTTGGCTCAGATGTCGAGCTGGAGAGTGTCTCTTCATTCTCGAACAACGTTGAGGTTCGCAGCTCAGATACAAGTCGAAAAAATTATCCTCATTCGCAGCCATGTTTTCTTATGTGTATCTATGTACACGTGTATTGCCGCATAGGCCTATGTCGCCAGTGCCCTGACGCATGAGTCTCACAGTTTGGGTTCTTTCTATTGAGAAATTTGACAATATTTTGGCTCAGATGTCGAGCTGGTGAGTGTCTCTTCATTCTCGAACAACGTTGAGGTTCGCAGCTCAAATATAAGTCGAGAAAATTATCCTCATTCGCAGCCACCTTTTCTGATGTGTATGTTTGTACACGTGTATTGCCGCATAGGCCTATGCCGCCAGTGGCCTGACGCATGTGTCTCATGGTTTGGGTTTTTTCCAGTGAGAAATTTGGCAATATTTTGGCTCAGATGTCGAGCTGGTGAGTGTCTCTTCATTCTCGAACAAAGTTGAGTTTCGCAGCTCAGATATAAGTCGAGAAAATAATCCTCATTCGCAGAAATGTTTTCTTATGTGTATCTATGTACACGTGTATTGCCGCATATGCCTATGTCGCCAGTGCCCTGACGCATGAGTCTCACAGTTTGGGTTCTTTCTATTGAGAAATTTGACAATATTTTGGCTCCGATGTTGAGCTGGTGAGTGTCTCTTTATTCTCGAACAACGTTGAGGTTCGCAGCTCAAATATAAGTCGAGAAAATTATCCTCATTCGCAACCACCTTTTCTGATGTGTATGTTTGTACACTTGTATTGCCACATTGGCCTATGTCGCCAGTGCCCTGACGCATGAGTCTCACAGTTTGGGTCTTTTTCATTGAAAAAGTTGGCAATATTTTGGCTCCGATGTCGAGCTGGTGAGTGTCTCTTCATTCTCGAACAACGTTGAGGTTCGCAGCTCAAATATAGGTCGAGAACATTATCCTCATTCGCAGCCATGTTTTCTTATGTGTATCTATGTACACGTGTATTGCCGCATAGGCCTATGTCGCCAGTGCCCTGACGCATGAGTCTCACAGTTTGGGTTCTTTCTATTGAAAAATTTGGCAATATTTTGGCTCCGATGTCGAGCTGGTGAGTGTCTCTTCATTCTCGAACAACGTTGAGGTTCGCAGCTCAAATAAAAGTCCAGAAAATGATCCTCATTCGCAGCCACCTTTTCTGATGTGTATGTTTGTACACTTGTATTGCCGCATAGGCCTATGCCGTCAGTGCCCTGACACATGGGTCTCACGGTTTGGGTATTTTCCAGTAAGAAGTTTGGCAATATTTTGGCTCAGATGTCGAGCTGGTGAGTGTCTCTTCATTCTCGAACAACGTTGAGGTTCGCAGCTCAGATATAAGTCTAGAAAATTATCCTCATTCGCAGCCATGTTTTCTTATGTGTATCTATGTAAACGTGTATTGCCGCATTGGCCTGTGTCGCCAGTGCCCTGACGCATGAGTCTCACAGTTTGGGTTCTTTCTATTGAGAAATTTGACAATATTTTGGCTCCGATGTCGAGCTGGTGAGTGTCTCTTTATTCTCGAACAACGTTGAGGTTCGCAGCTCAAATATAAGTCGAGAAAATTATCCTCATTCGCAGCCATGTTTTCTTATGTGTATCTATGTACACGTGTATTGACGCATAGGCCTATGTCGCCAGTGCCCTGACGCGTGAGTCTCACAGTTTGGGTCCTTTCCATTGAGAAAGTTGGCAATATTTTGGTTCAGATGTTGAGCTGGTGAGTGTCTCTTCATTCTCGAACAACGTTGAGGTTCGCAGCTCAGATATAAGTCGAGAAAATTATCCTCATTCGCAGCCACCTTTTGTTATGTGTATGTTTGTACACGTGTATTGCCGCATTGGCCTATGTCGCCAGTGCCCTGACGCATGAGTCTCACGGTTTGGGTTTTTTCCAGTGAGAAATTTGGCAATATTTTGGCTCAGATGTTGAGCTGGTGAGTGTCTACTCATTTTCAAACAATGTTGAGGTTTGCAGCTCAGATATAAGTCGAGAAAATAATCCTCATTCGCAGAAATGTTTTCTTATGTGTATCTATGTACACGTGTATTGCCGCACTGGCCTATGTCGCCAGTGCCCTGACTCATGAGTCTCACAGTTTGGGTTCTTTCCATTGAGAAATTTGGCAATATTTTGGCTCAGATGTCGAGCTGGAGAGTGTCTCTTCATTCTCGAACAACGTTGAGGTTCGCAGCTCAGATACAAGTCGAAAAAATTATCCTCATTCGCAGCCATGTTTTCTTATGTGTATCTATGTACACGTGTATTGCCGCATAGGCCTATGTCGCCAGTGCCCTGACGCATGAGTCTCACAGTTTGGGTTCTTTCTATTGAGAAATTTGACAATATTTTGGCTCAGATGTCGAGCTGGTGAGTGTCTCTTCATTCTCGAACAACGTTGAGGTTCGCAGCTCAAATATAAGTCGAGAAAATTATCCTCATTCGCAGCCACCTTTTCTGATGTGTATGTTTGTACACGTGTATTGCCGCATAGGCCTATGCCGCCAGTGGCCTGACGCATGTGTCTCATGGTTTGGGTTTTTTCCAGTGAGAAATTTGGCAATATTTTGGCTCAGATGTCGAGCTGGTGAGTGTCTCTTCATTCTCGAACAAAGTTGAGTTTCGCAGCTCAGATATAAGTCGAGAAAATAATCCTCATTCGCAGAAATGTTTTCTTATGTGTATCTATGTACACGTGTATTGCCGCATATGCCTATGTCGCCAGTGCCCTGACGCATGAGTCTCACAGTTTGGGTTCTTTCTATTGAGAAATTTGACAATATTTTGGCTCCGATGTTGAGCTGGTGAGTGTCTCTTTATTCTCGAACAACGTTGAGGTTCGCAGCTCAAATATAAGTCGAGAAAATTATCCTCATTCGCAACCACCTTTTCTGATGTGTATGTTTGTACACTTGTATTGCCACATTGGCCTATGTCGCCAGTGCCCTGACGCATGAGTCTCACAGTTTGGGTCTTTTTCATTGAAAAAGTTGGCAATATTTTGGCTCCGATGTCGAGCTGGTGAGTGTCTCTTCATTCTCGAACAACGTTGAGGTTCGCAGCTCAAATATAAGTCGAGAACATTATCCTCATTCGCAGCCATGTTTTCTTATGTGTATCTATGTACACGTGTATTGCCGCATAGGCCTATGTCGCCAGTGCCCTGACGCATGAGTCTCACAGTTTGGGTTCTTTCTATTGAAAAATTTGGCAATATTTTGGCTCCGATGTCGAGCTGGTGAGTGTCTCTTCATTCTCGAACAACGTTGAGGTTCGCAGCTCAAATAAAAGTCCAGAAAATGATCCTCATTCGCAGCCACCTTTTCTGATGTGTATGTTTGTACACTTGTATTGCCGCATAGGCCTATGCCGTCAGTGCCCTGACACATGGGTCTCACGGTTTGGGTATTTTCCAGTAAGAAGTTTGGCAATATTTTGGCTCAGATGTCGAGCTGGTGAGTGTCTCTTCATTCTCGAACAACGTTGAGGTTCGCAGCTCAGATATAAGTCTAGAAAATTATCCTCATTCGCAGCCATGTTTTCTTATGTGTATCTATGTAAACGTGTATTGCCGCATTGGCCTGTGTCGCCAGTGCCCTGACGCATGAGTATCACAGTTTGGGTTCTTTCTATTGAGAAATTTGACAATATTTTGGCTCCGATGTCGAGCTGGTGAGTGTCTCTTTATTCTCGAACAACGTTGAGGTTCGCAGCTCAAATATAAGTCGAGAAAATTATCCTCATTCGCAGCCATGTTTTCTTATGTGTATCTATGTACACGTGTATTGCCGCATAGGCCTATGCCGCCAGTGGCCTGACGCATGTGTCTCATGGTTTGGGTTTTTTCCAGTGAGAAATTTGGCAATATTTTGGCTCAGATGTCGAGCTGGTGAGTGTCTCTTCATTCTGGAACAAAGTTGAGTTTCGCAGCTCAGATATAAGTCGAGAAAATAATCCTCATTCGCTGCAATGTTTTCTTATGTGTATCTATGTACACGTGTATTGCCGCACTGGCCTATGTCGCCAGTGCCCTGACTCATGAGTCTCACAGTTTGGGTTCTTTCCATTGAGAAATTTGGCAATATTTTGGCTCAGATGTCGAGCTGGAGAGTGTCTCTTCATTCTCGAACAACGTTGAGGTTCGCAGCTCAGATACAAGTCGAAAAATTTTTCCTCATTCGCAGCCATGTTTTCTTATGTGTATCTATGTACACGTGTATTGCCGCACTGGCCTATGTCGCCAGTGCCCTGACTCATGAGTCTCACAGTTTGGGTTCTTTCCATTGAGAAATTTGGCAATATTTTGGCTCCGATGTCGAGCTGGTGAGTGTCTCTTTATTCTCGAACAACGTTGAGGTTCGCAGCTCAAATATAAGTCGAGAAAATTATCCTCATTCGCAGCCATGTTTTCTTATGTGTATCTATGTACACGTGTATTGCCGCATAGGCCTATGTCGCCAGTGCCCTGACGCATGAGTCTCACGGTTTGGTTTTTTTCCAGTGAGAAGTTTGGCAATATTTTGGCTCAGATGTCGAGCTGGTGAGTGTCTCTTCATTCTCGAACAACGTTGAGGTTCGCAGCTCAAATATAAGTCGAGAAAATTATCCTCATTCGCAGCCACCTTTTCTGATGTGTATGTTTGTACACTTGTATTGCCACATTGGCCTATATCGCCAGTGCCCTGATGCATGAGTCTCACAGTTTAGGTCCTTTCCATTGAGAAAGTTGGCAATATTTTGGCTCCGATGTCGAGCTGGTGAGTGTCTCTTCATTCTCGAACAACGTTGAGGTTCGCAGCTCAAATATAAGTCGAGAACATTATCGTCATTCGCAGCCATGTTTTCTTATGTGTATCTATGTACACGTGTATTGCCGCATAGGCCTATGTCGCCAGTGCCCTGACGCATGAGTCTCACAGTTTGGGTTCTTTCTATTGAGAAATTTGGCAATATTTTTGCTCCGATGTCGAGCTGGTGAGTGTCTCTTCATTCTCGAACAACGTTGAGGTTCGCAGCTCAAATATAAGTCGAAAAAATTATTGGCTCAGATGTCGAGCTGGTGAGTGTCTCTTCATTCTCGAACAACGTTGAGGTTCGCAGCTCAAATAAAAGTCCAGAAAATTATCCTCATTCGCAGCCACCTTTTCTGATGTGTATGTTTGTACACTTGTATTGCCGCATAGCCCTATGCCGTCAGTGCCCTGACACATGGGTCTCACGGTTTGGGTTTTTTCCAGTGAGAAGTTTGGCAATATTTTGGCTCAGATGTCGAGCTGGGGAGTGTCTCTTCATTCTCGAACAACGTTGAGGTTCGCAGCTCAGATATAAGTCTTGAAAATTATCCTCATTCGCAGCCATGTTTTCTTATGTGTATCTATGTAAACGTGTCGCCAGTGCCCTGACGCATGAGTCTCACAGTTTGGGTCCTTTCCATTGAGAAAGTTGGCAATATTTTGGCTCAGATGTCGAGCTGGTGAGTGTCTCTTCATTCTCGAACAACGTTGTGGTTCGCAGCTCAAATATAAGTCGAGAAAATCATCCTCATTCGCAGACACCTTTTCTGATGTGTATGTTTGTACACGTGTATTGCCGCATAGGCCTATGCCGCCAGTTGCCTGACGCATGAGTCTCATGGTTTGGGTTTTTTCCAGTGAGAAATTTGGCAATATTTTGGCTCAGATGTCGAGCTGGTGAGTGTCTCTTCATTCTCGGACAACGTTGAGTTTCGCAGCTCAGATATAAGTCGAGAAAATTATCCTCATTCGCAGCCATGTTTTCTTATGTGTATATATGTACACGTGTATTGCCGCATTGGCCTAGGTCGCCAGTGCCCTGACGCATGAGTCTCACAGTTTGGGTTCTTTCTATTGAGAAATTTGGCAATATTTTGGCTCCGATGTCGAGCTGGTGAGTGTCTCTTCATTCTCGAACAACGTTGAGGTTCGCAGCTCAGATATAAGTCGAGAAAATAATCCTCATTCGCAGCAATGTTTTCTTATGTGTATCTATGTACATGTGTATTGCCGCACTGGCCTATGTCGCCAGTGCCCTGACTCATGAGTCTCACAGTTTGGGTTCTTTCCATTGAGAAATTTGGCAATATTTTGGCTCAGATGTCGAGCTGGAGAGTGTCTCTTCATTCTCGAACAACGTTGAGGTTCGCAGCTCAGATACAAGTCGAAAAAATTATCCTCATTCGCAGCCATGTTTTCTTATGTGTATCTATGTACACGTGTATTGCCGCATAGGCCTATGTCGCCAGTGCCCTGACGCATGAGTCTCACAGTTTGGGTTCTTTCTATTGAGAAATTTGACAATATTTTGGCTCCGATGTCGAGCTGGTGAGTGTCTCTTTATTCTCGAACAACGTTGAGGTTCGCAGCTCAGATATAAGTCGAGAAAATTATCCTCATTCGCAGCCACCTTTTGTTATGTGTATGTTTGTACACGTGTATTGCCGCATTGGCCTATGTCGCCAGTACCCTGACGCATGAGTCTCACGGTTTGGTTTTTTTCCAGTGAGAAATTTGGCAATATTTTGGCTCAGATGTTGAGCTGGTGAGTGTCTACTCATTTTCATACAACGTTGAGGTTTGCAGCTCAGATATAAGTCGAGAAAATAATCCTCATTCGCACCCATGTTTTCTTATGTGTATCTATGTACACGTGTATTGCCGCATAGGCCTATGTCGCCAGTGCCCTGACGCATGAGTCTCACAGTTTGGGTTCTTTCTATTGAGAAATTTGACAATATTTTGGCTCAGATGTCGAGCTGGTGAGTGTCTCTTCATTCTCGAACAACGTTGAGGTTCGCAGCTCCAATATAAGTCGAGAAAAGTATCCTCATTCGCAGCCACCTTTTCTGATGTGTATGTTTGTACACTTGTTTTGCCGCATAGGCCTATGCCGTCAGTGCCCTGACACATGGGTCTCACGGTTTGGGTTTTTTCCAGTGAGAAATTTGGCAATATTTTGGCTCCGATGTCGAGCTGGTGAGTGTCTCTTCATTCTCGAACAACGTTGAGTTTCGCAGCTCATATATAAGTTGAGAAAATTATCCTCATTCGCAGTCATGTTTTCTTATGTGTATCTATGTACACGTGTATTGCCGTATTGGCCTAGGTCGCCAGTGCCCTGACGTATGAGTCTCACAGTTTGGGTTCTTTCCATTGAGAAATTTGGCAATATTTTGGCTCCGATGTCGAGCTGGTGATTGTCTCTTCATTCTCGAACAACGTTGAGGTTCGCAGCTCAGATATAAGTCGAGAAAATTACCATCATTCGCAGCCACCTTTTCTGATGTGTATCTATGTACACGTGTATTGTCGCACTGGCCTATGTCGCCAATGCCCTGACTCATGAGTCTCACAGTTTGGGTCCTTTCCATTGAGAAATTTGGCAATATTTTGGCTCAGATGTCGAGCTGGTGAGTGTCTCTTCATTCTCGAACAACGTTGAGGTTCGCAGCTCAAATATAAGTCGAGAAAATTATCCTCATTCGCAGCCACTTTTTCTGATGTGTATCTATGTACACGTGTATTGTCGCACTGGCCTATGTCGCCAATGCCCTGACTCATGAGTCTCACAGTTTGGGTTCTTTCCATTGAGAAATTTGGCAATATTTTGGCTCAGATGTCGAGCTGGTGAGTGTCTCTTCATTCTCGAACAACGTTGAGGTTCGCAGCTCAAATATAAGTCGAGAAAATTATCCTCATTCGCAGCCATGTTTTCTTATGTGTATCTATGTACACGTGTATTGACGCATAGGCCTATGTCGCCAGTGCCCTGACGCGTGAGTCTCACAGTTTGGGTCCTTTCCATTGAGAAAGTTGGCAATATTTTGGTTCAGATGTTGAGCTGGTGAGTGTCTCTTCATTCTCGAACAACGTTGAGGTTCGCAGCTCAGATATAAGTCGAGAAAATTATCCTCATTCGCAGCCACCTTTTGTTATGTGTATGTTTGTACACGTGTATTGCCGCATTGGCCTATGTCGCCAGTGCCCTGACGCATGAGTCTCACGGTTTGGAATTTTTCCAGTGAGAAATTTGGCAATATTTTGGCTCAGATGTTGAGCTGGTGAGTGTCTCTTCATTTTCAAACAACGTTGAGGTTTGCAGCTAAGATATAAGTCGAGAAAATTATCCTCATTCGCAGCCACCTTTTCTCATGTGTATGTTTGTACACGTGTATTGCCGCATAGGCCTATGCCGCCAGTGGCCTGACGCATGAATCTCATAGTTTGGGTTCTTTCCATTGAGACATTTGGCAATATTTTGTCTCAGATGTCGAGCTGGTGAATGTCTCTTCATTCTCGAACAACGTTGAGGTTCGCAGCTCAGATATAAGTCGAGAAAATTATCCTCATTCGCAGCCACCTTTTGTTATGTGTATGTTTGTACACGTGTATTGCCGCATTGGCCTATGTCGCCAGTGCCCTGACGCATGAGTCTCACGGTTTGGGTTTTTTCCAGTGAGAAATTTGGCAATATTTTGGCTCAGATGTTGAGCTGGTGAGTGTCTACTCATTTTCAAACAATGTTGAGGTTTGCAGCTCAGATATAAGTCGAGAAAATAATCCTCATTCGCAGAAATGTTTTCTTATGTGTATCTATGTACACGTGTATTGCCGCACTGGCCTATGTCGCCAGTGCCCTGACTCATGAGTCTCACAGTTTGGGTTCTTTCCATTGAGAAATTTGGCAATATTTTGGCTCAGATGTCGAGCTGGAGAGTGTCTCTTCATTCTCGAACAACGTTGAGGTTCGCAGCTCAGATACAAGTCGAAAAAATTATCCTCATTCGCAGCCATGTTTTCTTATGTGTATCTATGTACACGTGTATTGCCGCATAGGCCTATGTCGCCAGTGCCCTGACGCATGAGTCTCACAGTTTGGGTTCTTTCTATTGAGAAATTTGACAATATTTTGGCTCAGATGTCGAGCTGGTGAGTGTCTCTTCATTCTCGAACAACGTTGAGGTTCGCAGCTCAAATATAAGTCGAGAAAATTATCCTCATTCGCAGCCACCTTTTCTGATGTGTATGTTTGTACACGTGTATTGCCGCATAGGCCTATGCCGCCAGTGGCCTGACGCATGTGTCTCATGGTTTGGGTTTTTTCCAGTGAGAAATTTGGCAATATTTTGGCTCAGATGTCGAGCTGGTGAGTGTCTCTTCATTCTCGAACAAAGTTGAGTTTCGCAGCTCAGATATAAGTCGAGAAAATAATCCTCATTCGCAGAAATGTTTTCTTATGTGTATCTATGTACACGTGTATTGCCGCATATGCCTATGTCGCCAGTGCCCTGACGCATGAGTCTCACAGTTTGGGTTCTTTCTATTGAGAAATTTGACAATATTTTGGCTCCGATGTTGAGCTGGTGAGTGTCTCTTTATTCTCGAACAACGTTGAGGTTCGCAGCTCAAATATAAGTCGAGAAAATTATCCTCATTCGCAACCACCTTTTCTGATGTGTATGTTTGTACACTTGTATTGCCACATTGGCCTATGTCGCCAGTGCCCTGACGCATGAGTCTCACAGTTTGGGTCTTTTTCATTGAAAAAGTTGGCAATATTTTGGCTCCGATGTCGAGCTGGTGAGTGTCTCTTCATTCTCGAACAACGTTGAGGTTCGCAGCTCAAATATAAGTCGAGAACATTATCCTCATTCGCAGCCATGTTTTCTTATGTGTATCTATGTACACGTGTATTGCCGCATAGGCCTATGTCGCCAGTGCCCTGACGCATGAGTCTCACAGTTTGGGTTCTTTCTATTGAAAAATTTGGCAATATTTTGGCTCCGATGTCGAGCTGGTGAGTGTCTCTTCATTCTCGAACAACGTTGAGGTTCGCAGCTCAAATAAAAGTCCAGAAAATTATCCTCATTCGCAGCCACCTTTTCTGATGTGTATGTTTGTACACTTGTATTGCCGCATAGGCCTATGCCGTCAGTGCCCTGACACATGGGTCTCACGGTTTGGGTATTTTCCAGTAAGAAGTTTGGCAATATTTTGGCTCAGATGTCGAGCTGGTGAGTGTCTCTTCATTCTCGAACAACGTTGAGGTTCGCAGCTCAGATATAAGTCTAGAAAATTATCCTCATTCGCAGCCATGTTTTCTTATGTGTATCTATGTAAACGTGTATTGCCGCATTGGCCTGTGTCGCCAGTGCCCTGACGCATGAGTCTCACAGTTTGGGTTCTTTCTATTGAGAAATTTGACAATATTTTGGCTCCGATGTCGAGCTGGTGAGTGTCTCTTTATTCTCGAACAACGTTGAGGTTCGCAGCTCAAATATAAGTCGAGAAAATTATCCTCATTCGCAGCCATGTTTTCTTATGTGTATCTATGTACACGTGTATTGCCGCATAGGCCTATGCCGCCAGTGGCCTGACGCATGTGTCTCATGGTTTGGGTTTTTTCCAGTGAGAAATTTGGCAATATTTTGGCTCAGATGTCGAGCTGGTGAGTGTCTCTTCATTCTGGAACAAAGTTGAGTTTCGCAGCTCAGATATAAGTCGAGAAAATAATCCTCATTCGCTGCAATGTTTTCTTATGTGTATCTATGTACACGTGTATTGCCGCACTGGCCTATGTCGCCAGTGCCCTGACTCATGAGTCTCACAGTTTGGGTTCTTTCCATTGAGAAATTTGGCAATATTTTGGCTCAGATGTCGAGCTGGAGAGTGTCTCTTCATTCTCGAACAACGTTGAGGTTCGCAGCTCAGATACAAGTCGAAAAAATTTTCCTCATTCGCAGCCATGTTTTCTTATGTGTATCTATGTACACGTGTATTGCCGCATAGGCCTATGTCGCCAGTGCCCTGACGCATGAGTCTCACAGTTTGGGTTCTTTCTATTGAGAAATTTGACAATATTTTGGCTCCGATGTCGAGCTGGTGAGTGTCTCTTTATTCTCGAACAACGTTGAGGTTCGCAGCTCAAATATAAGTCGAGAAAATTATCCTCATTCGCAGCCATGTTTTCTTATGTGTATCTATGTACACGTGTATTGCCGCATAGGCCTATGTCGCCAGTGCCCTGACGCATGAGTCTCACGGTTTGGTTTTTTTCCAGTGAGAAGTTTGGCAATATTTTGGCTCAGATGTCGAGCTGGTGAGTGTCTCTTCATTCTCGAACAACGTTGAGGTTCGCAGCTCAAATATAAGTCGAGAAAATTATCCTCATTCGCAGCCACCTTTTCTGATGTGTATGTTTGTACACTTGTATTGCCACATTGGCCTATATCGCCAGTGCCCTGATGCATGAGTCTCACAGTTTAGGTCCTTTCCATTGAGAAAGTTGGCAATATTTTGGCTCCGATGTCGAGCTGGTGAGTGTCTCTTCATTCTCGAACAACGTTGAGGTTCGCAGCTCAAATATAAGTCGAGAACATTATCGTCATTCGCAGCCATGTTTTCTTATGTGTATCTATGTACACGTGTATTGCCGCATAGGCCTATGTCGCCAGTGCCCTGACGCATGAGTCTCACAGTTTGGGTTCTTTCTATTGAGAAATTTGGCAATATTTTGGCTCCGATGTCGAGCTGGTGAGTGTCTCTTCATTCTCGAACAACGTTGAGGTTCGCAGCTCAAATATAAGTCGAAAAAATTATTGGCTCAGATGTCGAGCTGGTGAGTGTCTCTTCATTCTCGAACAACGTTGAGGTTCGCAGCTCAAATAAAAGTCCAGAAAATTATCCTCATTCGCAGCCACCTTTTCTGATGTGTATGTTTGTACACTTGTATTGCCGCATAGCCCTATGCCGTCAGTGCCCTGACACATGGGTCTCACGGTTTGGGTTTTTTCCAGTGAGAAGTTTGGCAATATTTTGGCTCAGATGTCGAGCTGGGGAGTGTCTCTTCATTCTCGAACAACGTTGAGGTTCGCAGCTCAGATATAAGTCTTGAAAATTATCCTCATTCGCAGCCATGTTTTCTTATGTGTATCTATGTAAACGTGTCGCCAGTGCCCTGACGCATGAGTCTCACAGTTTGGGTCCTTTCCATTGAGAAAGTTGGCAATATTTTGGCTCAGATGTCGAGCTGGTGAGTGTCTCTTCATTCTCGAACAACGTTGTGGTTCGCAGCTCAAATATAAGTCGAGAAAATCATCCTCATTCGCAGCCACCTTTTCTGATGTGTATGTTTGTACACGTGTATTGCCGCATAGGCCTATGCCGCCAGTTGCCTGACGCATGAGTCTCATGGTTTGGGTTTTTTCCAGTGAGAAATTTGGCAATATTTTGGCTCAGATGTCGAGCTGGTGAGTGTCTCTTCATTCTCGGACAACGTTGAGTTTCGCAGCTCAGATATAAGTCGAGAAAATTATCCTCATTCGCAGCCATGTTTTCTTATGTGTATATATGTACACGTGTATTGCCGCATTGGCCTAGGTCGCCAGTGCCCTGACGCATGAGTCTCACAGTTTGGGTTCTTTCTATTGAGAAATTTGGCAATATTTTGGCTCCGATGTCGAGCTGGTGAGTGTCTCTTCATTCTCGAACAACGTTGAGGTTCGCAGCTCAGATATAAGTCGAGAAAATAATCCTCATTCGCAGCAATGTTTTCTTATGTGTATCTATGTACATGTGTATTGCCGCACTGGCCTATGTCGCCAGTGCCCTGACTCATGAGTCTCACAGTTTGGGTTCTTTCCATTGAGAAATTTGGCAATATTTTGGCTCAGATGTCGAGCTGGAGAGTGTCTCTTCATTCTCGAACAACGTTGAGGTTCGCAGCTCAGATACAAGTCGAAAAAATTATCCTCATTCGCAGCCATGTTTTCTTATGTGTATCTATGTACACGTGTATTGCCGCATAGGCCTATGTCGCCAGTGCCCTGACGCATGAGTCTCACAGTTTGGGTTCTTTCTATTGAGAAATTTGACAATATTTTGGCTCCGATGTCGAGCTGGTGAGTGTCTCTTTATTCTCGAACAACGTTGAGGTTCGCAGCTCAAATATAAGTCGAGAAAATTATCCTCATTCGCAGCCCTGTTTTCTTATGTGTATCTATGTACACGTGTATTGCCGCATAGGCCTATGCCGCCAGGGGCCTGACGCATGTGTCTCATGGTTTGGGTTTTTTCCAGTGAGACATTTGGCAATATTTTGGCTCAGATGTCGAGCTGGTGAGTGTCTCTTCATTCTCGAACAAAGTTGAGTTTCGCAGCTCAGATATAAGTCGAGAAAATAATCCTCATTCGCAGCAATGTTTTCTTATGTGTATCTATGTACACGTGTATTGCCGCACTGGCCTATGTCGCCAGTGCCCTGACTCATGAGTCTCACAGTTTGGGTTCTTTCCATTGAGAAATTTGGCAATATTTTGGCTCAGATGTCGAGCTGGAGAGTGTCTCTTCATTCTCGAACAACGTTGAGGTTCGCAGCTCAGATACAAGTCGAAAAAATTATCCTCATTCGCAGCCATGTTTTCTTATGTGTATCTATGTACACGTGTCGCCAGTGCCCTGACGCATGAGTCTCACAGTTTGGGTCCTTTCCATTGAGAAAGTTGGCAATATTTTGGCTCAGATGTCGAGCTGGTGAGTGTCTCTTCATTCTCGAACAACGTTGTGGTTCGCAGCTCAAATATAAGTCGAGAAAATCATCCTCATTCGCAGCCACCTTTTCTGATGTGTATGTTTGTACACGTGTATTGCCGCATAGGCCTATGCCGCCAGTTGCCTGACGCATGAGTCTCATGGTTTGGGTTTTTTCCAGTGAGAAATTTGGCAATATTTTGGCTCAGATGTCGAGCTGGTGAGTGTCTCTTCATTCTCGGACAACGTTGAGTTTCGCAGCTCAGATATAAGTCGAGAAAATTATCCTCATTCGCAGCCATGTTTTCTTATGTGTATATATGTACACGTGTCGCCAGTGCCCTGACGCATGAGTCTCACAGTTTGGGTCCTTTCCATTGAGAAAGTTGGCAATATTTTGGCTCAGATGTCGAGCTGGTGAGTGTCTCTTCATTCTCGAACAACGTTGTGGTTCGCAGCTCAAATATAAGTCGAGGAAATCATCCTCATTCGCAGCCACCTTTTCTGATGTGTATGTTTGTACACGTGTATTGCCGCATAGGCCTATGCCGCCAGTTGCCTGACGCATGAGTCTCATGGTTTGGGTTTTTTCCAGTGAGAAATTTGGCAATATTTTGGCTCAGATGTCGAGCTGGTGAGTGTCTCTTCATTCTCGGACAACGTTGAGTTTCGCAGCTCAGATATAAGTCGAGAAAATTATCCTCATTCGCAGCCATGTTTTCTTATGTGTATATATGTACACGTGTATTGCCGCATTGGCCTAGGTCGCCAGTGCCCTGACGCATGAGTCTCACAGTTTGGGTTCTTTCTATTGAGAAATTTGGCAATATTTTGGCTCCGATGTCGAGCTGGTGAGTGTCTCTTCATTCTCGAACAACGTTGAGGTTCGCAGCTCAGATATAAGTCGAGAAAATAATCCTCATTCGCAGCAATGTTTTCTTATGTGTATCTATGTACATGTGTATTGCCGCACTGGCCTATGTCGCCAGTGCCCTGACTCATGAGTCTCACAGTTTGGGTTCTTTCCATTGAGAAATTTGGCAATATTTTGGCTCAGATGTCGAGCTGGAGAGTGTCTCTTCATTCTCGAACAACGTTGAGGTTCGCAGCTCAGATACAAGTCGAAAAAATTATCCTCATTCGCAGCCATGTTTTCTTATGTGTATCTATGTACACGTGTATTGCCGCATAGGCCTATGTCGCCAGTGCCCTGACGCATGAGTCTCACAGTTTGGGTTCTTTCTATTGAGAAATTTGACAATATTTTGGCTCCGATGTCGAGCTGGTGAGTGTCTCTTTATTCTCGAACAACGTTGAGGTTCGCAGCTCAAATATAAGTCGAGAAAATTATTCTCATTCGCAGCCCTGTTTTCTTATGTGTATCTATGTACACGTGTATTGCCGCATAGGCCTATGCCGCCAGGGGCCTGACGCATGTGTCTCATGGTTTGGGTTTTTTCCAGTGAGACATTTGGCAATATTTTGGCTCAGATGTCGAGCTGGTGAGTGTCTCTTCATTCTCGAACAAAGTTGAGTTTCGCAGCTCAGATATAAGTCGAGAAAATAATCCTCATTCGCAGCAATGTTTTCTTATGTGTATCTATGTACACGTGTATTGCCGCACTGGCCTATGTCGCCAGTGCCCTGACTCATGAGTCTCACAGTTTGGGTTCTTTCCATTGAGAAATTTGGCAATATTTTGGCTCAGATGTCGAGCTGGAGAGTGTCTCTTCATTCTCGAACAACGTTGAGGTTCGCAGCTCAGATACAAGTCGAAAAAATTATCCTCATTCGCAGCCATGTTTTCTTATGTGTATCTATGTACACGTGTATTGCCGCATAGGCCTATGTCGCCAGTGCCCTCACGCATGAGTCTCACAGTTTGGGTTCTTTCTATTGAGAAATTTGACAATATTTTGGCTCCGATGTCGAGCTGGTGAGTGTCTCTTTATTCTCGAACAACGTTGAGGTTCGCAGCTCAAATATAAGTCGAGAAAATTATCCTCATTCGCAGCCATGTTTTCTTATGTGTATCTATGTACACGTGTATTGCCGCATAGGCCTATGTCGCCAGTGCCCTGACGCATGAGTCTCACGGTTTGGTTTTTTTCCAGTGAGAAGTTTGGCAATATTTTGGCTCAGATGTCGAGCTGGTGAGTGTCTCTTCATTCTCGAACAACGTTGAGGTTCGCAGCTCAAATATAAGTCGAGAAAATTATCCTCATTCGCAGCCACCTTTTTCTGATGTGTATGTTTGTACACTAGTATTGCCACATTGGCCTATGTCGCCAGTGGCCTGACGCATGAGTCTCATGGTTTGGGTTTTTTCCAGTGAGAAATTTGGCAATATTTTGGCTCAGATGTCGAGCTGGTGAGTGTCTCTTCATTCTCGGACAACGTTGAGTTTCGCAGCTCAGATACAAGTCGAAAAAATTATCCTCATTCGCAGCCATGTTTTCTTATGTGTATCTATGTACACGTGTATTGCCGCATAGGCCTATGTCGCCAGTGCCCTGACGCATGAGTCTCACAGTTTGGGTTCTTTCTATTGAGAAATTTGACAATAGTTTGGCTCCGATGTCGAGCTGGTGAGTGTCTCTTTATTCTCGAACAACGTTGAGGTTCGCAGCTCAAATATAAGTCGAGAAAATTATCCTCATTCGCAGCCATGTTTTCTTATGTGTATCTATGTACACGTGTATTGCCGCATAGGCCTATGTCGCCAGTGCCCTACGCATGAGTCTCACGGTTTGGTTTTTTTCCAGTGAGAAGTTTGGCAATATTTTGGATCAGATGTCGAGCTGGTGAGTGTCTCTTCATTCTCGAACAACGTTGAGGTTCGCAGCTCAAATATAAGTCGAGAAAATTATCCTCATTCGCAGCCAACTTTTCTGATGTGTATGTTTGTACACTAGTATTGCCACATTGGCCTATGTCGCCAGTGCCCTGATGCATGAGTCTCACAGTTTGGGTCCTTTCCTTTGAGAAAGTTGGCAATATTGTGGCTCCGATGTCGAGCTGGTGAGTGTCTCTTCATTCTCGAACAACGTTGAGGTTCGCAGCTCAAATATAAGTCGAGAACATTATCCTCATTCGCAGCCATGTTTTCTTATGTGTATCTATGTACACGTGTATTGCCGCATAGGCCTATGTCGCCAGTGCCCTGACGCATGAGTCTCACAGTTTGGGTTCTTTCTATTGAGAAATTTGGCAATATTTTGGCTCCGATGTCGAGCTGGTGAGTGTCTCTTCATTCTCGAACAACGTTGAGGTTCGCAGCTCAAATATAAGTCGAGAAAATTATTGGCTCAGATGTCGAGCTGGTGAGTGTCTCTTCATTCTCGAACAACGTTGAGGTTCGCAGCTCAAATAAAAGTCCAGAAAATTATCCTCATTCGCAGCCACCTTTTCTGATGTGTATGTTTGTACACTTGTATTTCCGCATAGGCCTATGCCGCCAGTGCCCTGACACATGGGTCTCACGGTTTGGGTTTTTTCCAGTAAGAGGTTTGGCAATATTTTGGCTCAGATGTCGAGCTGGGGAGTGTCTCTTCATTCTCGAACAACGTTGAGGTTCGCAGCTCAGATATAAGTCTAGAAAATTATCCTCATTCGCAGCCATGTTTTCTTATGTGTATCTATGTAAACGTGTCGCCAGTGCCCTGACGCATGAGTCTCACAGTTTGGGTCCTTTCCATTGAGAAAGTTGGCAATATTTTGGCTCAGATGTCGAGCTGGTGAGTGTCTCTTCATTCTCGAACAACGTTGAGGTTCGCAGCTCAAATATAAGTCGAGAAAATTATCCTCATTCGCAGCCAACTTTTCTGATGTGTATGTTTGTACACGTGTATTGCCGCATATGCCTATGCCGCCAGTGGCCTGACGCATGAGTCTCATGGTTTGGGTTTTTTCCAGTGAGAAATTTGGCAATATTTTGGCTCAGATGTCGAGCTGGTGAGTGTCTCTTCATTCTCGGACAACGTTGAGTTTCGCAGCTCAGATACAAGTCGAAAAAATTATCCTCATTCGCAGCCATGTTTTCTTATGTGTATCTATGTACACGTGTATTGCCGCATAGGCCTATGTCGCCAGTGCCCTGACGCATGAGTCTCACAGTTTGGGTTCTTTCTATTGAGAAATTTGACAATATTTTGGCTCCGATGTCGAGCTGGTGAGTGTCTCTTTATTCTCGAACAACGTTGAGGTTCGCAGCTCAAATATAAGTCGAGAAAATTATCCTCATTCGCAGCCATGTTTTCTTATGTGTATCTATGTACACGTGTATTGCCGCATATGCCTATGTCGCCAGTTCCCTACGCATGAGTCTCACGGTTTGGTTTTTTTCCAGTGAGAAGTTTGGCAATATTTTGGCTCAGATGTCGAGCTGGTGAGTGTCTCTTCATTCTCGAACAACGTTGAGGTTCGCAGCTCAAATATAAGTCGAGAAAATTATCCTCATTCGCAGCCACCGTTTCTGATGTGTATGTTTGTACACTGGTATTGCCACATTGGCCTATGTCGCCAGTGCCCTGATGAATGAGTCTCACAGTTTGGGTCCTTTCCTTTGAGAAAGTTGGCAATATTTTGGCTCCGATGTCGAGCTGGTGAGTGTCTCTTCATTCTCGAACAACGTTGAGGTTCGCAGCTCAAATATAAGTCGAGAAAATTATCCTCATTCGCAGCCACCTTTTCTGATGTGTATGTTTGTACACTAGTATTGCCACATTGGCCTATGTCGCCAGTGGCCTGACGCATGAGTCTCATGGTTTGGGTTTTTTCCAGTGAGAAATTTGGCAATATTTTGGCTCAGATGTCGAGCTGGTGAGTGTCTCTTCATTCTCGGACAACGTTGAGTTTCGCAGCTCAGATACAAGTCGAAAAAATTATCCTCATTCGCAGCCATGTTTTCTTATGTGTATCTATGTACACGTGTATTGCCGCATAGGCCTATGTCGCCAGTGCCCTGACGCATGAGTCTCACAGTTTGGGTTCTTTCTATTGAGAAATTTGACAATATTTTGGCTCCGATGTCGAGCTGGTGAGTGTCTCTTTATTCTCGAACAACGTTGAGGTTCGCAGCTCAAATATAAGTCGAGAAAATTATCCTCATTCGCAGCCATGTTTTCTTATGTGTATCTATGTACACGTGTATTGCCGCATAGGCCTATGTCGCCAGTGCCCTACGCATGAGTCTCACGGTTTGGTTTTTTTCCAGTGAGAAGTTTGGCAATATTTTGGATCAGATGTCGAGCTGGTGAGTGTCTCTTCATTCTCGAACAACGTTGAGGTTCGCAGCTCAAATATAAGTCGAGAAAATTATCCTCATTCGCAGCCACCTTTTCTGATGTGTATGTTTGTACACTAGTATTGCCACATTGGCCTATGTCGCCAGTGCCCTGATGCATGAGTCTCACAGTTTGGGTCCTTTCCTTTGAGAAAGTTGGCAATATTGTGGCTCCGATGTCGAGCTGGTGAGTGTCTCTTCATTCTCGAACAACGTTGAGGTTCGCAGCTCAAATATAAGTCGAGAACATTATCCTCATTCGCAGCCATGTTTTCTTATGTGTATCTATGTACACGTGTATTGCCGCATAGGCCTATGTCGCCAGTGCCCTGACGCATGAGTCTCACAGTTTGGGTTCTTTCTATTGAGAAATTTGGCAATATTAGGGCTCCGATGTCGAGCTGGTGAGTGTCTCTTCATTCTCGAACAACGTTGAGGTTCGCAGCTCAAATATAAGTCGAGAAAATTATCCTCATTCGCAGCCACCTTTTCTGATGTGTATGTTTGTACACTAGTATTGCCACATTGGCCTATGTCGCCAGTGGCCTGACGCATGAGTCTCATGGTTTGGGTTTTTTCCAGTGAGAAATTTGGCAATATTTTGGCTCAGATGTCGAGCTGGTGAGTGTCTCTTCATTCTCGGACAACGTTGAGTTTCGCAGCTCAGATACAAGTCGAAAAAATTATCCTCATTCGCAGCCATGTTTTCTTATGTGTATCTATGTACACGTGTATTGCCGCATAGGCCTATGTCGCCAGTGCCCTGACGCATGAGTCTCACAGTTTGGGTTCTTTCTATTGAAAAATTTGACAATATTTTGGCTCCGATGTCGAGCTGGTGAGTGTCTCTTTATTCTCGAACAACGTTGAGGTTCGCAGCTCAAATATAAGTCGAGAAAATTATCCTCATTCGCAGCCATGTTTTCTTATGTGTATCTATGTACACGTGTATTGCCGCATAGGCCTATGTCGCCAGTGCCCTACGCATGAGTCTCACGGTTTGGTTTTTTTCCAGTGAGAAGTTTGGCAATATTTTGGATCAGATGTCGAGCTGGTGAGTGTCTCTTCATTCTCGAACAACGTTGAGGTTCGCAGCTCAAATATAAGTCGAGAAAATTATCCTCATTCGCAGCCACCTTTTCTGATGTGTATGTTTGTACACTAGTATTGCCACATTGGCCTATGTCGCCAGTGCCCTGATGCATGAGTCTCACAGTTTGGGTCCTTTCCTTTGAGAAAGTTGGCAATATTGTGGCTCCGATGTCGAGCTGGTGAGTGTCTCTTCATTCTCGAACAACGTTGAGGTTCGCAGCTCAAATATAAGTCGAGAACATTATCCTCATTCGCAGCCATGTTTTCTTATGTGTATCTATGTACACGTGTATTGCCGCATAGGCCTATGTCGCCAGTGCCCTGACGCATGAGTCTCACAGTTTGGGTTCTTTCTATTGAGAAATTTGGCAATATTTTGGCTCCGATGTCGAGCTGGTGAGTGTCTCTTCATTCTCGAACAACGTTGAGGTTCGCAGCTCAAATATAAGTCGAGAAAATTATTGGCTCAGATGTCGAGCTGGTGAGTGTCTCTTCATTCTCGAACAACGTTGAGGTTCGCAGCTCAAATAAAAGTCCAGAAAATTATCCTCATTCGCAGCCACCTTTTCAGATGTGTATGTTTGTACACTTGTATTTCCGCATAGGCCTATGCCGTCAGTGCCCTGACACATGGGTCTCACGGTTTGGGTTTTTTCCAGTAAGAGGTTTGGCAATATTTTGGCTCAGATGTCGAGCTGGGGAGTGTCTCTTCATTCTCGAACAACGTTGAGGTTCGCAGCTCAGATATAAGTCTAGACAATTATCCTCATTCGCAGCCATGTTTTCTTATGTGTATCTATGTAAACGTGTCGCCAGTGCCCTGACGCATGAGTCTCACAGTTTGGGTCCTTTCCATTGAGAAAGTTGGCAATATTTTGGCTCAGATGTCGAGCTGGTGAGTGTCTCTTCATTCTCGAACAACGTTGAGGTTCGCAGCTCAAATATAAGTCGAGAAAATTATCCTCATTCGCAGCCACCTTTTCTGATGTGTATGTTTGTACACGTGTATTGCCGCATATGCCTATGCCGCCAGTGGCCTGACGCATGAGTCTCATGGTTTGGGTTTTTTCCAGTGAGAAATTTGGCAATATTTTGGCTCAGATGTCGAGCTGGTGAGTGTCTCTTCATTCTCGGACAACGTTGAGTTTCGCAGCTCAGATACAAGTCGAAAAAATTATCCTCATTCGCAGCCATGTTTTCTTATGTGTATCTATGTACACGTGTATTGCCGCATAGGCCTATGTCGCCAGTGCCCTGACGCATGAGTCTCACAGTTTGGGTTCTTTCTATTGAGAAATTTGGCAATATTTTGGCTCCGATGTCGTGCTGGTGAGTGTCTCTTTATTCTCGAACAACGTTGAGGTTCGCAGCTCAAATATAAGTCGAGAAAATTATCCTCATTCGCAGCCATGTTTTCTTATGTGTATCTATGTACACGTGTATTGCCGCATATGCCTATGTCGCCAGTGCCCTACGCATGAGTCTCACGGTTTGGTTTTTTTCCAGTGAGAAGTTTGGCAATATTTTGGCTCAGATGTCGAGCTGGTGAGTGTCTCTTCATTCTCGAACAACGTTGAGGTTCGCAGCTCAAATATAAGTCGAGAAAATTATCCTCATTCGCAGCCACCTTTTCTGATGTGTATGTTTGTACACTAGTATTGCCACATTGGCCTATGTCGCCAGTGCCCTGATGCATGAGTCTCACAGTTTGGGTCCTTTCCTTTGAGAAAGTTGGCAATATTTTGGCTCCGATGTCGAGCTGGTGAGTGTCTCTTCATTCTCGAACAACGTTGAGGTTCGCAGCTCAAATATAAGTCGAGAACATTATCCTCATTCGCAGCCATGTTTTCTTATGTGTATCTATGTACACGTGTATTGCCGCATAGGCCTATGTCGCCAGTGCCCTGACGCATGAGTCTCACAGTTTGGGTTCTTTCTATTGAGAAATTTGGCAATATTTTGGCTCCGATGTCGAGCTGGTGAGTGTCTCTTCATTCTCGAACAACGTTGAAGTTCGCAGCTCAAATATAAGTCGAGAAAATTATTGGCTCAGATGTCGAGCTGGTGAGTGTCTCTTCATTCTCGAACAACGTTGAGGTTCGCAGCTCAAATAACAGTCCAGAAAATTATCCTCATTCGCAGCCACCTTTTCTGATGTGTATGTTTGTACACTTGTATTGCCGCATAGGCCTATGCCGTCAGTGCCCTGACACATGGGTCTCACGGTTTGGGTTTTTTCCAGTAAGAGGTTTGGCAATATTTTTGCTCAGATGTCGAGCTGGGGAGTGTCTCTTCATTCTCGAACAACGTTGAGGTTCGCAGCTCAGATATAAGTCTAGAAAATTATCCTCATTCGCAGCCATGTTTTCTTATGTGTATCTATGTAAACGTGTCGCCAGTGCCCTGACGCATGAGTCTCACAGTTTGGGTCCTTTCCATTGAGAAAGTTGGCAATATTTTGGCTCAGATGTCGAGCTGGTGAGTGTCTCTTCATTCTCGAACAACGTTGAGGTTCGCAGCTCAAATATAAGTGGAGAAAATAATCCTCATTCGCAGCCACCTTTTCTGATGTGTATGTTTGTACACGTGTATTGCCGCATAGGCCTATGCCGCCAGTGGCCTGACGCATGAGTCTCATGGTTTGGGTTTTTTCCAGTGAGAAATTTGGCAATATTTTGGCTCAGATGTCGAGCTGGTGAGTGTCTCTTCATTCTCGGACAACGTTGAGTTTCGCAGCTCAGATATAAGTCGAGAAAATAATCCTCATTCGCAGCAATGTTTTCTTATGTGTATCTATGTACACGTGTATTGCCGCATAGGCCTATGTCGCCAGTGCCCTGACGCATGAGTCTCACAGTTTGGGTTCTTTCTATTGAGAAATTTGACAATATTTTGGCTCCGATGTCGAGCTGGTGAGTGTCTCTTTATTCTCGAACAACGTTGAGGTTCGCAGCTCAAATATAAGTCGAGAAAATTATCCTCATTCGCAGCCATGTTTTCTTATGTGTATCTCTGTACACGTGTATTGCCGTATAGGCCTATGCCGCCAGTGGCCTGACGCATGTGTCTCATGGTTTGGGTTTTTTCCAGTGAGAAATTTGGCAATATTTTGGCTCAGATGTCGAGCTGGTGAGTGTCTCTTCATTCTCGAACAAAGTTGAGTTTCGCAGCTCAGATATAAGTCGAGAAAATAATCCTCATTCACAGCAATGTGTTCTTATGTGTATCTATGTACACGTGTATTGCCGCACTGGCCTATGTCGCCAGTGCCCTGACTCATGAGTCTCACAGTTTGGGTTCTTTCCATTGAGAAATTTGGCAATATTTTGGCTCAGATGTCGAGCTGGAGAGTGTCTCTTCATTCTCGAACAACGTTGAGGTTCGCAGCTCAGATACAAGTCGAAAAAATTATCCTCATTCGCAGCCATGTTTTCTTATGTGTATCTATGTACACGTGTATTGCCGCATAGGCCTATGTCGCCAGTGCCCTGACGCATGAGTCTCACGGTTTGGTTTTTTTCCAGTGAGAAGTTTGGCAATAGTTTGGCTCAGATGTCGAGCTGGTGAGTGTCTCTTTATTCTCGAACAACGTTGAGGTTCGCAGCTAAAATATAAGTCGAGAAAATTATCCTCATTCGCAGCCATGTTTTCTGATGTGTATCTATGTACACGTGTATTGCCGCATAGGCCTATGTCGCCAGTGCCCTGACGCATGAGTCTCACGGTTTGGTTTTTTTCCAGTGAGAAGTTTGGCAATATTTTGGCTCAGTTGTCGAGCTGGTGAGTGTCTCTTCATTCTCGAACAACGTTGAGGTTCGCAGCTCAAATATAAGTCGAGAAAATTATCCTCATTCGCAGCCACCTTTTCTGATGTGTATGTTTGTACACTTGTATTGCCACATTGGCCTATATCGCCAGTGCCCTGATGCATGAGTCTCACAGTTTGGGTCCTTTCCATTGAGAAAGTTGGCAATATTTTGGCTCCGATGTCGAGCTGGTGAGTGTCTCTTCATTCTCGAACAACGTTGAGGTTCGCAGCTCAAATATAAGTCGAGAACATTATCGTCATTCGCAGCCATGTTTTCTTATGTGTATCTATGTACACGTGTATTGCCGCATAGGCCTATGTCGCCAGTGCCCTGACGCATGAGTCTCACAGTTTGGGTTCTTTCTATTGAGAAATTTGGCAATATTTTGGCTCCGATGTCGAGCTGGTGAGTGTCTCTTTATTCTCGAACAACGTTGAGGTTCGCAGCTCAGATACAAGTCGAAAAAATTATCCTCATTCGCAGCCATGTTTTCTTATGTGTATCTATGTACACGTGTATTGCCGCATATGCCTATGTCGCCAGTGCCCTGACGCATGAGTCTCACGGTTTGGTTTTTTTCCAGTTAGAAGTTTGGCAATAGTTTGGCTCAGATGTCGAGCTGGTGAGTGTCTCTTTATTCTCGAACAACGTTGAGGTTCGCAGCTCAAATATAAGTCGAGAAAATTATCCTCATTCGCAGCCATGTTTTCTGATGTGTATCTATGTACACGTGTATTGCCGCATAGGCCTATGTCGCCAGTGCCCTGACGCATGAGTCTCACGGTTTGGTTTTTTTCCAGTGAGAAGTTTGGCAATATTTTGGCTCAGTTGTCAAGCTGGTGAGTGTCTCTTCATTCTCGAACAACGTTGAGGTTCGCAGCTCAAATATAAGTCGAGAAAATTATCCTCATTCGCAGCCACCTTTTCTGATGTGTATGTTTGTACACTTGTATTGCCACATTGGCCTATATCGCCAGTGCCCTGATGCATGAGTCTCACAGTTTGGGTCCTTTCCATTGAGAAAGTTGGCAATATTTTGGTTCCGATGTCGAGCTGGTGAGTGTCTCTTCATTCTCGAACAACGTTGAGGTTCGCAGCTCAAATATAAGTCGAGAACATTATCGTCATTCGCAGCCATGTTTTCTTATGTGTATCTATGTACACGTGTATTGCCGCATAGGCCTATGTCGCCAGTGCCCTGACGCATGAGTCTCACAGTTTGGGTTCTTTCTATTGAGAAATTTGGCAATATTTTGGCTCCGATGTCGAGCTGGTGAGTGTCTCTTTATTCTCGAACAACGTTGAGGTTCGCAGCTCAAATATAAGTCGAGAAAATTATCCTCATTCGCAGCCACCTTTTCTGATGTGTATGTTTGTACACGTGTATTGCCGCATAGGCCTATGCCGCCAGTGGCCTGACGCATGAGTCTCATGGTTTGGGTTTTTTCCAGTGAGAAATTTGGCAATATATTGGCTCAGATGTCGAGCTGGTGAGTGTCTCTTCATTCTCGGACAACGTTGAGTTTCGCAGCTCAGATATAAGTCGAGAAAATAATCCTCATTCGCAGCAATGTTTTCTTATGTGTATCTATGTACACGTGTATTGCCGCATAGGCCTATGTCGCCAGTGCCCTGACGCATGAGTCTCACAGTTTGGGTTCTTTCTATTGAGAAATTTGACAATATTTTGGCTCCGATGTCGAGCTGGTGAGTGTCTCTTTATTCTCGAACAACGTTGAGGTTCGCAGCTCAAATATAAGTCGAGAAAATTATCCTCATTCGCAGCCATGTTTTCTTATGTGTATCTATGTACACGTGTATTGCCGTATAGGCCTATGCCGCCAGTGGCCTGACGCATGTGTCTCATGGTTTGGGTTTTTTCCAGTGAGAAATTTGGCAATATTTTGGCTCAGATGTCGAGCTGGTGAGTGTCTCTTCATTCTCGAACAAAGTTGAGTTTCGCAGCTCAGATATAAGTCGAGAAAATAATCCTCATTCGCAGCAATGTGTTCTTATGTGTATCTATGTACACGTGTATTGCCGCACTGGCCTATGTCGCCAGTGCCCTGACTCATGAGTCTCACAGTTTGGGTTCTTTCCATTGAGAAATTTGGCAATATTTTGGCTCAGATGTCGAGCTGGAGAGTGTCTCTTCATTCTCGAACAACGTTGAGGTTCGCAGCTCAGATACAAGTCGAAAAAATTATCCTCATTCGCAGCCATGTTTTCTTATGTGTATCTATGTACACGTGTATTGCCGCATAGGCCTATGTCGCCAGTGCCCTGACGCATGAGTCTCACGGTTTGGTTTTTTGCCAGTGAGAAGTTTGGCAATAGTTTGGCTCAGATGTCGAGCTGGTGAGTGTCTCTTTATTCTCGAACAACGTTGAGGTTCGCAGCTCAAATATAAGTCGAGAAAATTATCCTCATTCGCAGCCATGTTTTCTGATGTGTATCTATGTACACGTGTATTGCCGCATAGGCCTATGTCGCCAGTGCCCTGACGCATGAGTCTCACGGTTTGGTTTTTTTCCAGTGAGAAGTTTGGCAATATTTTGGCTCAGATGTCGAGCTGGTGAGTGTCTCTTCATTCTCGAACAACGTTGAGGTTCGCAGCTCAAATATAAGTCGAGAAAATTATCCTCATTCGCAGCCACCTTTTCTGATGTGTATGTTTGTACACTTGTATTGCCACATTGGCCTATATCGCCAGTGCCCTGATGCATGAGTCTCACAGTTTGGGTCCTTTCCATTGAGAAAGTTGGCAATATTTTGGCTCCGATGTCGAGCTGGTGAGTGTCTCTTCATTCTCGAACAACGTTGAGGTTCGCAGCTCAAATATAAGTCGAGAACATTATCGTCATTCACAGCCATGTTTTCTTATGTGTATCTATGTACACGTGTATTGCCGCATAGGCCTACGTCGCCAGTGCCCTGACGCATGAGTCTCACAGTTTGGGTTCTTTCTATTGAGAAATTTGGCAATATTTTGGCTCCGATGTCGAGCTGGTGAGTGTCTCTTCATTCTCGAACATCGTTGAGGTTCGCAGCTCAAATATAAGTCGAAACAATTATTGGCTCAGATGTCGAGCTGGTGAGTGTCTCTTCATTCTCGAACAACGTTGAGGTTCGCAGCTCAAATAAAAGTCCAGAAAATTATCCTCATTCGCAGCCACCTTTTCTGATGTGTATGTTTGTACACTTGTATTGCCGCATAGCCCTATGCCGTCAGTGCCCTGACACATGGGTCTCACGGTTTGGGTTTTTTCCAGTGAGAAGTTTGGCAATATTTTGGCTCAGATGTCGAGCTGGGGAGTGTCTCTTCATTCTCGAACAACGTTGAGGTTCGCAGCTCAGATATAAGTCTTGAAAATTATCCTCATTCGCAGCCATGTTTTCTTATGTGTATCTATGTAAACGTGTCGCCAGTGCCCTGACGCATGAGTCTCACAGTTTGAGTCCTTTCCATTGAGAAAGTTGGCAATATTTTGGCTCAGATGTCGAGCTGGTGAGTGTCTCTTCATTCTCGAACAACGTTGTGGTTCGCAGCTCAAATATAAGTCGAGAAAATCATCCTCATTCGCAGCCACCTTTTCTGATGTGTATGTTTGTACACGTGTATTGCCGCATAGGCCTATGCCGCCAGTGGCCTGACGCATGAGTCTCATGGTTTGGGTTTTTTCCAGTGAGAAATTTGGCAATATTTTGGCTCAGATGTCGAGCTGGTGAGTGTCTCTTCATTCTCGGACAACGTTGAGTTTCGCAGCTCAGATATAAGTCGAGAAAATTATCCTCATTCGCAGCCATGTTTTCTTATGTGTATATATGTACACGTGTATTGCCGCATTGGCCTAGGTCGCCAGTGCCCTGACGCATGAGTCTCACAGTTTGGGTTCTTTCTATTGAGAAATTTGGCAATATTTTGGCTCCGATGTCGAGCTGGTGAGTGTCTCTTCATTCTCGAACAACGTTGAGGTTCGCAGCTCAGATATAAGTCGAGAAAATAATCCTCATTCGCAGCAATGTTTTCTTATGTGTATCTATGTACATGTGTATTGCCGCACTGTCCTATGTCGCCAGTGCCCTGACTCATGAGTCTCACAGTTTGGGTTCTTTCCATTGAGAAATTTGGCAATATTTTGGCTCAGATGTCGAGCTGGTGAGTGTTTCTTCATTCTCGAACAAAGTTGAGTTTCGCAGCTCAGATATAAGTCGAGAAAATAATCCTCATTCGCAGCAATGTTTTCTTATGTGTATCTATGTACACGTGTATTGCCGCATAGGCCTATGTCGCCAGTGCCCTGATGCATGAGTCTCACAGTTTGGGTTCTTTCTATTGAGAAATTTGGCAATATTTTGGCTCCGATGTCGAGCTGGTGAGTGTCTCTTCATTCTCGAACAACGTTGAGGTTCGCAGCTCAAATATAAGTCGAGAAAATTATTGGCACAGATGTCGAGCTGGTGAGTGTCTCTTCATTCTCGAACAACGTGGAGGTTCGCAGCTCAAATAAAAGTCCAGAAAATTATCCTCATTCGCAGCCACCTTTTCTGATGTGTATGTTTGTACACTTGTATTTCCGCATAGGCCTATGCCGTCAGTGCCCTGACACATGGGTCTCACGGTTTGGGTTTTTTCCAGTAAGAGGTTTGGCAATATTTTGGCTCAGATGTCGAGCTGGGGAGTGTCTCTTCATTCTCGAACAACGTTGAGGTTCGCAGCTCAGATATAAGTCTAGAAAATTATCCTCATTCGCAGCCATGTTTTCTTATGTGTATCTATGTAAACGTGTCGCCAGTGCCCTGACGCATGAGTCTCACAGTTTGGGTCCTTTCCATTGAGAAAGTTGGCAATATTTTGGCTCAGATGTCGAGCTGGTGAGTGTCTCTTCATTCTCGAACAACGTTGAGGTTCGCAGCTCAAATATAAGTCGAGAAAATTATCCTCATTCGCAGCCACCTTTTCTGATGTGTATGTTTGTACACGTGTATTGCCGCATATGCCTATGCCGCCAGTGGCCTGACGCATGAGTCTCACAGTTTGGGTTTTTTTCTATTGAGAAATTTGACAATATTTTGGCTCCGATGTCGAGCTGGTGAGTGTCTCTTCATTCTCGAACAACGTTGAGGTTCGCAGCTCAAATATAAGTCGAGAAAATTATCCTCATTCGCAGCCATGTTTTCTTATGTGTATCTATGTACACGTGTATTGCCGCATAGGCCTATGTCGCCAGTGCCCTACGCATGAGTCTCACGGTTTGGTTTTTTTCCAGTGAGAAGTTTGGCAATATTTTGGATCAGATGTCGAGCTGGTGAGTGTCTCTTCATTCTCGAACAACGTTGAGGTTCGCAGCTCAAATATAAGTCGAGAAAATTATCCTCATTCGCAGCCACCTTTTCTGATGTGTATGTTCGTACACTAGTATTGCCACATTGGCCAATGTCGCCAGTGCCCTGATGCATGAGTCTCACAGTTTGGGTCCTTTCCTTTGAGAAAGTTGCAATATTTTGGCTCCGATGTCGAGCTGGTGAGTGTCTCTTCATTCTCGAACAACGTTGAGGTTCGCAGCTCAAATATAAGTCGAGAACATTATCCTCATTCGCAGCCATGTTTTCTTATGTGTATCTATGTACACGTGTATTGCCGCATAGGCCTATGTCGCCAGTGCCCTGACGCATGAGTCTCACAGTTTGGGTTCTTTCTATTGGGAAATTTGGCAATATTTTGGCTCCGATGTCGAGCTGGTGAGTGTCTCTTCATTCCCGAACAACGTTGAGGTTCGCAGCTCAAATATAAGTCGAGAAAATTATTGGCTCAGATGTCGAGCTGGTGAGTGTCTCTTCATTCTCGAACAACGTTGAGGTTCGCAGCTCAAATAAAAGTCCAGAAAATTATCCTCATTCGCAGCCACCTTTTCTGATGTGTATGTTTGTACACTTGTATTTCCGCATAGGCCTATGCCGTCAGTGCCCTGACACATGGGTCTCACGGTTTGGGTTTTTTCCAGTAAGAGGTTTGGCAATATTTTGGCTCAGATGTCGAGCTGGGGAGTGTCTCTTCATTCTCGAACAACGTTGAGGTTCGCAGCTCAGATATAAGTCTAGAAAATTATCCTCATTCGCAGCCATGTTTTCTTATGTGTATCTATGTAAACGTGTCGCCAGTGCCCTGACGCATGAGTCTCACAGTTTGGGTCCTTTCCATTGAGAAAGTTGGCAATATTTTGGCTCAGATGTCGAGCTGGTGAGTGTCTCTTCATTCTCGAACAACGTTGAGGTTCGCAGCTCAAATATAAGTCGAGAAAATTATCCTCATTCGCAGCCACCTTTTCTGATGTGTATGTTTGTACACGTGTATTGCCGCATATGCCTATGCCGCCAGTGGCCTGACGCATGAGTCTCATGGTTTGGGTTTTTTCCAGTGAGAAATTTGGCAATATTTTGGCTCAGATGTCGAGCTGGTGAGTGTCTCTTCATTCTCGGACAACGTTGAGTTTCGCAGCTCAGATACAAGTCGAAAAAATTATCCTCATTCGCAGCCATGTTTTCTTATGTGTATCTATGTACACGTGTATTGCCGCATAGGCCTATGTCGCCAGTGCCCTGACGCATGAGTCTCACAGTTTGGGTTCTTTCTATTGAGAAATTTGACAATATTTTGGCTCCGATGTCGAGCTGGTGAGTGTCTCTTTATTCTCGAACAACGTTGAGGTTCGCAGCTCAAATATAAGTCGAGAAAATTATCCTCATTCGCAGCCATGTTTTCTTATGTGTATCTATGTACATGTGTATTGCCGCATATGCCTATGTCGCCAGTGCCCTACGCATGAGTCTCACGGTTTGGTTTTTTTCCAGTGAGAAGTTTGGCAATATTTTGGCTCAGATGTCGAGCTGGTGAGTGTCTCTTCATTCTCGAACAACGTTGAGGTTCGCAGCTCAAATATAAGTCGAGAAAATTATCCTCATTCGCAGCCACCTTTTCTGATGTGTATGTTTGTACACTAGTATTGCCACATTGGCCTATGTCGCCAGTGCCCTGATGCATGAGTCTCACAGTTTGGGTCCTTTCCTTTGAGAAAGTTGGCAATATTTTGGCTCCGATGTCGAGCTGGTGAGTGTCTCTTCATTCTCGAACAACGTTGAGGTTCGCAGCTCAAATATAAGTCGAGAACATTATCCTCATTCGCAGCCATGTTTTCTTATGTGTATCTATGTACACGTGTATTGCCGCATAGGCCTAGGTCGCCAGTGCCCTGACGCATGAGTCTCACAGTTTGGGTTCTTTCTATTGAGAAATTTGGCAATATTTTGGCTCCGATGTCGAGCTGGTGAGTGTCTCTTCATTCTCGAACAACGTTGAGATTCGCAGCTCAAATATAAGTCGAGAAAATTATTGGCTCAGATGTCGAGCTGGTGAGTGTCTCTTCATTCTCGAACAACGTTGAGGTTCGCAGCTCAAATAAAAGTCCAGAAAATTATCCTCATTCGCAGCCACCTTTTCTGATGTGTATGTTTGTACACTTGTATTGCCGCATAGGCCTATGCCGTCAGTGCCCTGACACATGGGTCTCACGGTTTGGGTTTTTTCCAGTAAGAGGTTTGGCAATATTTTTGCTCAGATGTCGAGCTGGGGAGTGTCTCTTCATTCTCGAACAACGTTGAGGTTCGCAGCTCAGATATAAGTCTAGAAAATTATCCTCATTCGCAGCCATGTTGTCTTATGTGTATCTATGTAAACGTGTCGCCAGTGCCCTGACGCATGAGTCTCACAGTTTGGGTCCTTTCCATTGAGAAAGTTGGCAATATTTTGGCTCAGATGTCGAGCTGGTGAGTGTCTCTTCATTCTCGAACAACGTTGAGGTTCGCAGCTCAAATATAAGTGGAGAAAATTATCCTCATTCGCAGCCACCTTTTCTGATGTGTATGTTTGTACACGTGTATTGCCGCATAGGCCTATGCCGCCAGTGGCCTGACGCATGAGTCTCATGGTTTGGGTTTTTTCCAGTGAGAAATTTGGCAATATTTTGGCTCAGATGTCGAGCTGGTGAGTGTCTCTTCATTCTCGGACAACGTTGAGTTTCGCAGCTCAGATATAAGTCGAGAAAATAATCCTCATTCGCAGCAATGTTTTCTTATGTGTATCTATGTACACGTGTATTGCCGCATAGGCCTATGTCGCCAGTGCCCTGACGCATGAGTCTCACAGTTTGGGTTCTTTCTATTGAGAAATTTGACAATATTTTGGCTCCGATGTCGAGCTGGTGAGTGTCTCTTTATTCTCGAACAACGTTGAGGTTCGCAGCTCAAATATAAGTCGAGAAAATTATCCTCATTCGCAGCCATGTTTTCTTATGTGTATCTATGTACACGTGTATTGCCGTATAGGCCTATGCCGCCAGTGGCCTGACGCATGTGTCTCATGGTTTGGGTTTTTTCCAGTGAGAAATTTGGCAATATTTTGGCTCAGATGTCGAGCTGGTGAGTGTCTCTTCATTCTCGAACAAAGTTGAGTTTCGCAGCTCAGATATAAGTCGAGAAAATAATCCTCATTCGCAGCAATGTGTTCTTATGTGTATCTATGTACACGTGTATTGCCGCACTGGCCTATGTCGCCAGTGCCCTGACTCATGAGTCTCACAGTTTGGGTTCTTTCCATTGAGAAATTTGGCAATATTTTGGATCAGATGTCGAGCTGGAGAGTGTCTCTTCATTCTCGAACAACGTTGAGGTTCGCAGCTCAGATACAAGTCGAAAAAATTATCCTCATTCGCAGCCATGTTTTCTTATGTGTATCTATGTACACGTGTATTGCCGCATAGGCCTATGTCGCCAGTGCCCTGACGCATGAGTCTCACGGTTTGGTTTTTTTCCAGTGAGAAGTTTGGCAATAGTTTGGCTCAGATGTCGAGCTGGTGAGTGTCTCTTCATTCTCGAACAACGTTGAGGTTCGCAGCTCAAATAAAAGTCCAGAAAATTATCCTCATTCGCAGCCACCTTTTCTGATGTGTATGTTTGTACACTTGTATTTCCGCATAGGCCTATGCCGTCAGTGCCCTGACACATGGGTCTCACGGTTTGGGTTTTTTCCAGTAAGAGGTTTGGCAATATTTTGGCTCAGATGTCGAGCTGGGGAGTGTCTCTTCATTCTCGAACAACGTTGAGGTTCGCAGCTCAGATATAAGTCTAGAAAATTATCCTCATTCGCAGCCATGTTTTCTTATGTGTATCTATGTAAACGTGTCGCCAGTGCCCTGACGCATGAGTCTCACAGTTTGGGTCCTTTCCATTGAGAAAGTTGGCAATATTTTGGCTCAGATGTCGAGCTGGTGAGTGTCTCTTCATTCTCGAACAACGTTGAGGTTCGCAGCTCAAATATAAGTCGAGAAAATTATCCTCATTCGCAGCCACCTTTTCTGATGTGTATGTTTGTACACGTGTATTGCCGCATATGCCTATGCCGCCAGTGGCCTGACGCATGAGTCTCATGGTTTGGGTTTTTTCCAGTGAGAAATTTGGCAATATTTTGGCTCAGATGTCGAGCTGGTGAGTGTCTCTTCATTCTCGGACAACGTTGAGTTTCGCAGCTCAGATACAAGTCGAAAAAATTATCCTCATTCGCAGCCATGTTTTCTTATGTGTATCTATGTACACGTGTATTGCCGCATAGGCCTATGTCGCCAGTGCCCTGACGCATGAGTCTCACAGTTTGGGTTCTTTCTATTGAGAAATTTGACAATATTTTGGCTCCGATGTCGAGCTGGTGAGTGTCTCTTTATTCTCGAACAACGTTGAGGTTCGCAGCTCAAATATAAGTCGAGAAAATTATCCTCATTCGCAGCCATGTTTTCTTATGTGTATCTATGTACACGTGTATTGCCGCATATGCCTATGTCGCCAGTGCCATACGCATGAGTCTCACGGTTTGTTTTTTTTCCAGTGAGAAGTTTGGCAATATTTTGGCTCAGATGTCGAGCTGGTGAGTGTCTCTTCATTCTCGAACAACGTTGAGGTTCGCAGCTCAAATATAAGTCGAGAAAATTATCCTCATTCGCAGCCACCTTTTCTGATGTGTATGTTTGTACACTAGTATTGCCACATTGGCCTATGTCGCCAGTGCCCTGATGCATGAGTCTCACAGTTTGGGTCCTTTCCTTTGAGAAAGTTGGCAATATTTTGGCTCCGATGTCGAGCTGGTGAGTGTCTCTTCATTCTCGAACAACGTTGAGGTTCGCAGCTCAAATATAAGTCGAGAACATTATCCTCATTCGCAGCCATGTTTTCTTATGTGTATCTATGTACACGTGTATTGCCGCATAGGCCTATGTCGCCAGTGCCCTGACGCATGAGTCTCACAGTTTGGGTTCTTTCTATTGAGAAATTTGGCAATATTTTGGCTCCGATGTCGAGCTGGTGAGTGTCTCTTCATTCTCGAACAACGTTGAGATTCGCAGCTCAAATATAAGTCGAGAAAATTATTGGCTCAGATGTCGAGCTGGTGAGTGTCTCTTCATTCTCGAACAACGTTGAGGTTCGCAGCTCAGATATAAGTCGAGAAAATAATCCTCATTCGCAGCAATGTTTTCTTATGTGTATCTATGTACACGTGTATTGCCGCATAGGCCTATGTCGCCAGTGCCCTGACGCATGAGTCTCACAGTTTGGGTTCTTTCTATTGAGAAATTTGACAATATTTTGGCTCCGATGTCGAGCTGGTGAGTGTCTCTTTATTCTCGAACAACGTTGAGGTTCGCAGCTCAAATATAAGTCGAGAAAATTATCCTCATTCGCAGCCATGTTTTCTTATGTGTATCTATGTACACGTGTATTGCCGTATAGGCCTATGCCGCCAGTGGCCTGACGCATGTGTCTCATGGTTTGGGTTTTTTCCAGTGAGAAATTTGGCAATATTTTGGCTCAGATGTCGAGCTGGTGAGTGTCTCTTCATTCTCGAACAAAGTTGAGTTTCGCAGCTCAGATATAAGTCGAGAAAATAATCCTCATTCGCAGCAATGTGTTCTTATGTGTATCTATGTACACGTGTATTGCCGCACTGGCCTATGTCGCCAGTGCCCTGACTCATGAGTCTCACAGTTTGGGTTCTTTCCATTGAGAAATTTTGCAATATTTTGGCTCAGATGTCGAGCTGGAGAGTGTCTCTTCATTCTCGAACAACGTTGAGGTTCGCAGCTCAGATACAAGTCGAAAAAATTATCCTCATTCGCAGCCACCTTTTCTGATGTGTATGTTTGTACACTAGTATTGCCACATTGGCCTATGTCGCCAGTGCCCTGATGCATGAGTCTCACAGTTTGGGTCCTTTCCTTTGAGAAAGTTGGCAATATTTTGGCTCCGATGTCGAGCTGGTGAGTGTCTCTTCATTCTCGAACAACGTTGAGGTTCGCAGCTCAAATATAAGTCGAGAACATTATCCTCATTCGCAGCCATGTTTTCTTATGTGTATCTATGTACACGTGTATTGCCGCATAGGCCTATGTCGCCAGTGCCCTGACGCATGAGTCTCACAGTTTGGGTTCTTTCTATTGAGAAATTTGGCAATATTTTGGCTCCGATGTCGAGCTGGTGAGTGTCTCTTCATTCTCGAACAACGTTGAGATTCGCAGCTCAAATATAAGTCGAGAAAATTATTGGCTCAGATGTCGAGCTGGTGAGTGTCTCTTCATTCTCGAACAACGTTGAGGTTCGCAGCTCAGATATAAGTCGAGAAAATAATCCTCATTCGCAGCAATGTTTTCTTATGTGTATCTATGTACACGTGTATTGCCGCATAGGCCTATGTCGCCAGTGCCCTGACGCATGAGTCTCACAGTTTGGGTTCTTTCTATTGAGAAATTTGACAATATTTTGGCTCCGATGTCGAGCTGGTGAGTGTCTCTTTATTCTCGAACAACGTTGAGGTTCGCAGCTCAAATATAAGTCGAGAAAATTATCCTCATTCGCAGCCATGTTTTCTTATGTGTATCTATGTACACGTGTATTGCCGTATAGGCCTATGCCGCCAGTGGCCTGACGCATGTGTCTCATGGTTTGGGTTTTTTCCAGTGAGAAATTTGGCAATATTTTGGCTCAGATGTCGAGCTGGTGAGTGTCTCTTCATTCTCGAACAAAGTTGAGTTTCGCAGCTCAGATATAAGTCGAGAAAATAATCCTCATTCGCAGCAATGTGTTCTTATGTGTATCTATGTACACGTGTATTGCCGCACTGGCCTATGTCGCCAGTGCCCTGACTCATGAGTCTCACAGTTTGGGTTCTTTCCATTGAGAAATGTTGCAATATTTTGGCTCAGATGTCGAGCTGGAGAGTGTCTCTTCATTCTCGAACAACGTTGAGGTTCGCAGCTCAGATACAAGTCGAAAAAATTATCCTCATTCGCAGCCATGTTTTCTTATGTGTATCTATGTACACGTGTATTGCCGCATAGGCCTATGTCGCCAGTGCCCTGACGCATGAGTCTCACGGTTTGGTTTTTTTCCAGTGAGAAGTTTGGCAATAGTTTGGCTCAGATGTCGAGCTGGTGAGTGTCTCTTCATTCTCGAACAACGTTGAGGTTCGCAGCTCAAATATAAGTCGAGAAAATTATCCTCATTCGCAGCCACCTTTTCTGATGTGTATGTTTGTACACTTGTATTGCCACATTGGCCTATGTCGCCAGTGCCCTGATGCATGAGTCTCACAGTTTGGGTCCTTTCCATTGAGAAAGTTGGCAATATTTTGGCTCCGATGTCGAGCTGGTGAGTGTCTCTTCATTCTCGAACAACGTTGAGGTTCGCAGCTCAAATATAAGTCGAGAACATTATCCTCATTCGCAGCCATGTTTTCTTATGTGTATCTATGTACACGTGTATTGCAGCATAGGCCTATGTCGCCAGTGCCCTGACGCATGAGTCTCACAGTTTGGGTTCTTTCTATTGAGAAATTTGGCAATATTTTGGCTCCGATGTCGAGCTGGTGAGTGTCTCTTCATTCTCGAACAACGTTGAGGTTCGCAGCTCAAATATAAGTCGAGAAAATTATAGGCTCAGATGTCGAGCTGTTGAGTGTCTCTTCATTCTCGAACAACGTTGAGGTTCGCAGCTCAAATAAAAGTCCAGACAATTATCCTCATTCGCAGCCACCTTTTCTGATGTGTATGTTTGTACATTTGTATTGCCGCATAGGCCTATGCCGTCAGTGCCCTGACACATGGGTCTCACAGTTTGGATTTTTCCAGTGAGAAATTTGGCAATATTTTGGCTCAGATGTCGAGCTGGTGAGTGTCTGTTCATTCTCGAACAAAGTTGAGTTTCGCAGCTCAGATATAAGTCGAGAAAATAATCCTCATTCGCAGCAATGTTTTCTTATGTGTATCTATGTACATGTGTATTGCCGCATAGACCTATGTCGCCAGTGCCCTGACGCATGAGTCTCACAGTTTGGGTTCTTTCTATTGAAAAATTTGACAATATTTTGGCTCCGATGTCGAGCTGGTGAGTGTCTCTTCATTCTCGAACAAAGTTGAGTTTCGCAGCTCAGATATAAGTCGAGAAAATAATCCTCATTCGCAGCAATGTGTTCTTATGTGTATCTATGTACACGTGTATTGCCGCACTGGCCTATGTCGCCAGTGCCCTGACTCATGAGTCTCACAGTTTGGGTTCTTTCCATTGAGAAATTTGGCAATATTTTGGCTCAGATGTCGAGCTGGAGAGTGTCTCTTCATTCTCGAACAACGTTGAGGTTCGCAGCTCAGATACAAGTCGAAAAAATTATCCTCATTCGCAGCCATGTTTTCTTATGTGTTTCTATGTACACGTGTATTGCCGCATAGGCCTATGTCGCCAGTGCCCTGACGCATGAGTCTCACGGTTTGGTTTTTTTCCAGTGAGAAGTTTGGCAATAGTTTGGCTCAGATGTCGAGCTGGTGAGTGTCTCTTCATTCTCGAACAACGTTGAGGTTCGCAGCTCAAATATAAGTCGAGAAAATTATCCTCATTCGCAGCCACCTTTTCTGATGTGTATGTTTGTACACTTGTATTGCCACATTGGCCTATGTCGCCAGTGCCCTGATGCATGAGTCTCACAGTTTGGGTCCTTTCCATTGAGAAAGTTGGCAATATTTTGGCTCCGATGTCGAGCTGGTGAGTGTCTCTTCATTCTCGAACAACGTTGAGGTTCGCAGCTCAAATATAAGTCGAGAACATTATCCTCATTCGCAGCCATGTTTTCTTATGTGTATCTATGTACACGTGTATTGCAGCATAGGCCTATGTCGCCAGTGCCCTGACGCATGAGTCTCACAGTTTGGGTTCTTTCTATTGAGAAATTTGGCAATATTTTGGCTCCGATGTCGAGCTGGTGAGTGTCTCTTCATTCTCGAACAACGTTGAGGTTCGCAGCTCAAATATAAGTCGAGAAAATTATAGGCTCAGATGTCGAGCTGTTGAGTGTCTCTTCATTCTCGAACAACGTTGAGGTTCGCAGCTCAAATAAAAGTCCAGACAATTATCCTCATTCGCAGCCACCTTTTCTGATGTGTATGTTTGTACATTTGTATTGCCGCATAGGCCTATGCCGTCAGTGCCCTGACACATGGGTCTCACGGTTTGGATTTTTCCAGTGAGAAATTTGGCAATATTTTGGCTCAGATGTCGAGCTGGTGAGTGTCTGTTCATTCTCGAACAAAGTTGAGTTTCGCAGCTCAGATATAAGTCGAGAAAATAATCCTCATTCGCAGCAATGTTTTCTTATGTGTATCTATGTACATGTGTATTGCCGCATAGACCTATGTCGCCAGTGCCCTGACGCATGAGTCTCACAGTTTGGGTTCTTTCTATTGAAAAATTTGACAATATTTTGGCTCCGATGTCGAGCTGGTGAGTGTCTCTTTATTCTCGAACAACGTTGAGGTTCGCAGCTCAAATATAGTCGAGAAAATTATCCTCATTCGCAGCCATGTTTTCTTATGTGTATATATGTACACGTGTATTGCCGCATAGGCCTATGCCGCCAGTGGCCTGACGCATGTGTCTCATGGTTTGGGTTTTTTCCAGTGAGAAATTTGGCAATATTTTGGCTCAGATGTCGAGCTGGTGAGTGTCTCTTCATTCTCGAACAAAGTTGAGTTTCGCAGCTCAGATATAAGTCGAGAAAATAATCCTCATTCGCAGCAATGTTTTCTTATGTGTATCTATGTACATGTGTATTGCCGCATAGACCTATGTCGCCAGTGCCCTGACGCATGAGTCTCACAGTTTGGGTTCTTTCTATTGAAAAATTTGACAATATTTTGGCTCCGATGTCGAGCTGGTGAGTGTCTCTTCATTCTCGAACAAAGTTGAGTTTCGCATCTCAGATATAAGTCGAGAAAATAATCCTCATTCGCAGCAATGTGTTCTTATGTGTATCTATGTACACGTGTATTGCCGCACTGGCCTATGTCGCCAGTGCCCTGACTCATGCGTCTCACTGTTTGGGTTCTTTCCATTGAGAAATTTGGCAATATTTTGGCTCAGATGTCGAGCTGGAGAGTGTCTCTTCATTCTCGAACAACGTTGAGGTTCGCAGCTCAGATACAAGTCGAAAAAATTATCCTCATTCGCAGCCATGTTTTCTTATGTGTATCTATGTACACGTGTATTGCCGCATAGGCCTATGTCGCCAGTGCCCTGACGCATGAGTCTCACGGTTTGGTTTTTTTCCAGTGAGAAGTTTGGCAATAGTTTGGCTCAGATGTCGAGCTGGTGAGTGTCTCTTCATTCTCGAACAACGTTGAGGTTCGCAGCTCAAATATAAGTCGAGAAAATTTTCCTCATTCGCAGCCATGTTTTCTTATGTGTATCTATGTACACGTGTATTGCAGCATAGGCCTATGTCGCCAGTGCCCTGACGCATGAGTCTCACAGTTTGGGTTCTTTCTATTGAGAAATTTGGCAATATTTTGGCTCCGATGTCGAGCTGGTGAGTGTCTCTTCATTCTCGAACAACGTTGAGGTTCGCAGCTCAAATATAAGTCGAGAAAATTATAGGCTCAGATGTCGAGCTGTTGAGTGTCTCTTCATTCTCGAACAACGTTGAGGTTCGCAGCTCAAATAAAAGTCCAGACAATTATCCTCATTCGCAGCCACCTTTTCTGATGTGTATGTTTGTACATTTGTATTGCCGCATAGGCCTATGCCGTCAGTGCCCTGACACATGGGTCTCACGGTTTGGATTTTTCCAGTGAGAAATTTGGCAATATTTTGGCTCAGATGTCGAGCTGGTGAGTGTCTGTTCATTCTCGAACAAAGTTGAGTTTCGCAGCTCAGATATAAGTCGAGAAAATAATCCTCATTCGCAGCAATGTTTTCTTATGTGTATCTATGTACATGTGTATTGCCGCATAGACCTATGTCGCCAGTGCCCTGACGCATGAGTCTCACAGTTTGGGTTCTTTCTATTGAAAAATTTGACAATATTTTGGCTCCGATGTCGAGCTGGTGAGTGTCTCTTTATTCTCGAACAACGTTGAGGTTCGCAGCTCAAATATAGTCGAGAAAATTATCCTCATTCGCAGCCATGTTTTCTTATGTGTATATATGTACACGTGTATTGCCGCATAGGCCTATGCCGCCAGTGGCCTGACGCATGTGTCTCATGGTTTGGGTTTTTTCCAGTGAGAAATTTGGCAATATTTTGGCTCAGATGTCGAGCTGGTGAGTGTCTCTTCATTCTCGAACAAAGTTGAGTTTCGCAGCTCAGATATAAGTCGAGAAAATAATCCTCATTCGCAGCAATGTTTTCTTATGTGTATCTATGTACACGTGTATTGCCGCACTGGCCTATGTCGCCAGTGCCCTGACTCATGAGTCTCACAGTTTGGGTTCTTTCAATTGAGAAATTTGACAATATTTTGGCTCCGATGTCGAGCTGGTGAGTGTCTCTTTATTCTCGAACAACGTTGATGTTCGCAGCTCAAATATAAGTCGAGAAAATTATCCTCATTCGCAGCCATGTTTTCTTATGTGTATCTATGTACACGTGTATTGCCGCATAGGCCTATGTCGCCAGTGCCCTGACGCATGAGTCTCACGGTTTGTTTTTTTTCCAGTGAAAAGTTTGGCAATATTTTGGCTCAGATGTCGAGCTGGTGAGTGTCTCTTCATTCTCGAACAACGTTGAGGTTCGTAGCTCAAATATAAGTCGAGAAAATTATCCTCATTCGCAGCCACCTTTTCTGATGTGTATGTTTGTACACTTGTATTGCCACATTGGCCTATGTCGCCAGTGCCCTGATGCATGAGTCTCACAGTTTGGGTCCTTTCCATTGAGAAAGTTGGCAATATTTTGGCTCCGATGTCGAGCTGGTGAGTGTCTCTTCATTCTCGAACAACGTTGAGGTTCGCAGCTCAAATATAAGTCGAGAAAATTATCCTCATTCGCAGCCACCTTTTCTGATGTGTATGTTTGTACACTTGTATTGCCACATTGGCCTATGTCGCCAGTGCCCTGATGCATGAGTCTCACAGTTTGGGTCCTTTCCATTGAGAAAGTTGGCAATATTTTGGCTCCGATGTCGAGCTGGTGAGTGTCTCTTCATTCTCGAACAACGTTGAGGTTCGCAGCTCAAATATAAGTCGAGAACATTATCGTCATTCGCAGCCATGTTTTCTTATGTGTATATATGTACACGTGTATTGCCGCATAGGCCTATGTCGCCAGTGCCCTGACGCATGAGTCTCACAGTTTGGGTTCTTTCTATTGAGACATTTGGCAATATTTTGGCTCCGATGTCGAGCTGGTGAGTGTCTCTTCATTCTCGAACAACGTTGAGGTTCGCAGCTCAAATATAAGTCGAAAAAATTATTGGCTCAGATGTCGAGCTGGTGAGTGTCTCTTCATTCTCGAACAACGTTGAGGTTCGCAGCTCAAATAAAAGTCCAGAAAATTATCCTCATTCGCAGCCACCTTTTCTGATGTGTATGTTTGTACACTTGTATTGCCGCATAGCCCTATGCCGTCAGTGCCCTGACACATGGGTCTCACGGTTTGGGTTTTTTCCAGTGAGAAGTTTGGCAATATTTTGGCTCAGATGTCGAGCTGGGGAGTGTCTCTTCATTCTCGAACAACGTTGAGGTTCGCAGCTCAGATATAAGTCTTGAAAATTATCCTCATTCGCAGCCATGTTTTCTTATGTGTATCTATGTAAACGTGTCGCCAGTGCCCTGACGCATGAGTCTCACAGTTTGGGTCCTTTCCATTGAGAAAGTTGGCAATATTTTGGCTCAGATGTCGAGCTGGTGAGTGTCTCTTCATTCTCGAACAACGTTGTGGTTCGCAGCTCAAATATAAGTCCAGAAAATCATCCTCATTCGCAGCCACCTTTTCTGATGTGTATGTTTGTACACGTGTATTGCCGCATAGGCCTATGCCGCCAGTGGCCTGACGCATGAGTCTCATGGTTTGGGTTTTTTCCAGTGAGAAATTTAGCAATATTTTGGCTCCGATGTCGAGCTGGTGAGTGTCTCTTCATTCTCGAACAACGTTGAGGTTCGCAGCTCAGATATAAGTCTAGAAAATAATCCTCATTCGCAGCAATGTTTTCTTATGTGTATCTATGTACATGTGTATTGCAGCACTGGCCTATGTCGCCAGTGCCCTGACTCATGAGTCTCACAGTTTGGGTTCTTTCCATTGAGAAATTTGGCAATATTTTGGCTCAGATGTCGAGCTGGAGAGTGTCTCTTCATTCTCGAACAACGTTGAGGTTCGCAGCTCAGATACAAGTCAAAAAAATTATCCTCATTCGCAGCCATGTTTTCTTATGTGTATCTATGTACACGTGTATTGCCGCATAGGCCTATGTCGCCAGTGCCCTGACGCATGAGTCTCACAGTTTGGGTTCTTTCTATTGAGAAATTTGACAATATTTTGGCTCCGATGTCGAGCTGGTGAGTGTCTCTTTATTCTCGAACAACGTTGAGGTTCGCAGCTCAAATATAAGTCGAGAAAATTATCCTCATTCGCAGCCATGTTTTCTTATGTGTATCTATGTACACGTGTATTGCCGCATAGGCCTATGCCGCCAGTGGCCTGACGCATGTGTCTCATGGTTTGGGTTTTTTCCAGTGAGAAATTTGGCAATATTTTGGCTCAAATGTCGAGCTGGTGAGTGTCTCTTCATTCTCGAACAAAGTTGAGTTTCGCAGCTCAGATATAAGTCGAGAAAATAATCCTCATTCGCAGCAATGTTTTCTTATGTGTATCTATGTACACGTGTATTGCCGCACTGGCCGATGTCGCCAGTGCCCTGACTCATGAGTCTCACAGTTTGGGTTCTTTCCATTGAGAAATTTGGCAATATTTTGGCTCAGATGTCGAGCTGGAGAGTGTCTCTTCATTCTCGAACAACGTTGAGGTTCGCAGCTCAGATACAAGTCGAAAAAATTATCCTCATTCGCAGCCATGTTTTCTTATGTGTATCTATGTACACGTGTATTGCCGCATAGGCCTATGTCGCCAGTGCCCTGACGCATGAGTCTCACAGTTTGGGTTCTTTCTATTGAGAAATTTGACAATATTTTGGCTCCGATGTCGAGCTGGTGAGTGTCTCTTTATTCTCGAACAACGTTGAGGTTCGCAGCTCAAATATAAGTCGAGAAAATTATCCTCATTCGCAGCCATGTTTTCTTATGTGTATCTATGTACACGTGTATTGCCGCATAGGCCTATGCCGCCAGTGGCCTGACGCATGTGTCTCATGGTTTGGGTTTTTTCCAGTGAGAAATTTGGCAATATTTTGGCTCAGATGTCGAGCTGGTGAGTGTCTCTTCATTCTCGAACAAAGTTGAGTTTCGCAGCTCAGATATAAGTCGAGAAAATAATCCTCATTCGCAGCAATGTTTTCTTATGTGTATCTATGTACACGTGTATTGCCGCACTGGCCTATGTCGCCAGTGCCCTGACTCATGAGTCTCACAGTTTGGGTTCTTTCCATTGAGAAATTTGGCAATATTTTGGCTCAGATGTCGAGCTGGTGAGTGTCTCTTCATTCTCGAACAACGTTGAGGTTCGCAGCTCAGATATAAGTCGAGAAAATAATCCTCATTCGCAGCAATGTTTTCTTATGTGTATCTATGTACATGTGTATTGCAGCACTGGCCTATGTCGCCAGTGCCCTGACGCATGAGTCTCATGGTTTGGGTTTTTTCCAGTGAGAAATTTGGCAATATTTTGGCTCAGATGTCGAGCTGGTGAGTGTCTCTTCATTCTCGGACAACGTTGAGTTTCGCAGCTCAGATATAAGTCGAGAAAATTATCCTCATTCGCAGCCATGTTTTCTTATGTGTATATATGTACACGTGTATTGCCGCATTGGCCTAGGTCGCCAGTGCCCTGGCGCATGAGTCTCACAGTTTGGGTTCTTTCTATTGAGAAATTTGGCAATATTTTGGCTCCGATGTCGAGCTGGTGAGTGTCTCTTCATTCTCGAACAACGTTGAGGTTCGCAGCTCAGATATAAGTCTAGAAAATAATCCTCATTCGCAGCAATGTTTTCTTATGTGTATCTATGTACATGTGTATTGCAGCACTGGCCTATGTCGCCAGTGCCCTGACTCATGAGTCTCACAGTTTGGGTTCTTTCCATTGAGAAATTTGGCAATATTTTGGCTCAGATGTCGAGCTGGAGAGTGTCTCTTCATTCTCGAACAACGTTGAGGTTCGCAGCTCAGATACAAGTCAAAAAAATTATCCTCATTCGCAGCCATGTTTTCTTATGTGTATCTATGTACACGTGTATTGCCGCATAGGCCTATGTCGCCAATGCCCTGACGCATGAGTCTCACAGTTTGGGTTCTTTCTATTGAGAAATTTGACAATATTTTGGCTCCGATGTCGAGCTGGTGAGTGTCTCTTTATTCTCGAACAACGTTGAGGTTCGCAGCTCAAATATAAGTCGAGAAAATTATCCTCATTCGCAGCCATGTTTTCTTATGTGTATCTATGTACACCTTTTTTTTTTCGCATAGGCCTATGCCGCCAGTGGCCTGACGCATGTGTCTCATGGTTTGGGTTTTTTCCAGTGAGAAATTTGGCAATATTTTGGCTCAAATGTTGAGCTGGTGAGTGTCTCTTCATTCTCGAACAAAGTTGAGTTTCGCAGCTCAGATATAAGTCGAGAAAATAATCCTCATTCGCAGCAATGTTTTCTTATGTGTATCTATGTACACGTGTATTGCCGCACTGGCCTATGTCGCCAGTGCCCTGACTCATGAGTCTCACAGTTTGGGTTCTTTCCATTGAGAAATTTGGCAATATTTTGGCTCAGATGTCGAGCTGGAGAGTGTCTCTTCATTCTCGAACAACGTTGAGGTTCGCAGCTCAGATACAAGTCGAGAAAATTATCCTCATTCGCAGCCATGTTTTCTTATGTGTATCTATGTACACGTGTATTGCCGCATAGGCCTATGCCGCCAGTGGCCTGACGCATGTGTCTCATGGTTTGGGTTTTTTCCAGTGAGAAATTTGGCAATATTTTGGCTCAGATGTCGAGCTGGTGAGTGTCTCTTCATTCTCGAACAAAGTTGAGTTTCGCAGCTCAGATATAAGTCGAGAAAATAATCCTCATTCGCAGCAATGTTTTCTTATGTGTATCTATGTACACGTGTATTGCCGCACTGGCCTATGTCGCCAGTGCCCTGACGCATGAGTCTCACAGTTTGGGTTCTTTCCATTGAGAAATTTGGCAATATTTTGGCTCCGATGTCGAGCTGGTGAGTGTCTCTTCATTCTCGAACAACGTTGAGGTTCGCAGCTCAGATATAAGTCTAGAAAATAATCCTCATTCGCAGCAATGTTTTCTTATGTGTATCTATGTACATGTGTATTGCAGCACTGGCCTATGTCGCCAGTGCCCTGACTCATGAGTCTCACAGTTTGGGTTCTTTCCATTGAGAAATTTGGCAATATTTTGGCTCAGATGTCGAGCTGGAGAGTGTCTCTTCATTCTCGAACAACGTTGAGGTTCGCAGCTCAAATATAAGTCGAGAACATTATCCTCATTCGCAGCCATGTTTTCTTATGTGTATCTATGTACACGTGTATTGCCGCATAGGCCCATGTCGCCAGTGCCCTGACGCATGAGTCTCACAGTTTGGGTTCTTTCTATTGAGAAATTTGGCAATATTTTGGCTCCGATGTCGAGCTGGTGAGTGTCTCTTCATTCTCGAACAACGTTGAGGTTCGCAGCTCAAATATAAGTCGAGAAAATTATAGGCTCAGATTTCGAGCTGTTGAGTGTCTCTTCATTCTCGAACAACGTTGAGGTTCGCAACTCAAACAAAAGTCCAGAAAATTATCCTCATTCGCAGCCACCTTTTCTGATGTGTATGTTTGTACATTTGTATTGCCGCATAGGCCTATGCCGTCAGTGCCCTGACACATGGGTCTCACGGTTTGGGTTTTTCCAGTGAGAAATTTGGCAATATTTTGGCTCAGATGTCGAGCTGGTGAGTGTCTCTTTATTCTCGAACAACGTTGAGGTTCGCAGCTCAGATACAAGTCGGAAAAATTATCCTCATTCGCAGCCATGTTTTCTTATGTGTATCTATGTACACGTGTATTGCCGCATAGACCTATGTCGCCAGTGCCCTGACGCATGAGTCTCACAGTTTGGGTTCTTTCTATTGAGAAATTTGACAATATTTTGGCTCCGATGTCGAGCTGGTGAGTGTCTCTTTATTCTCGAACAACGTTGAGGTTCGCAGCTCAAATATAAGTCGAGAAAATTATCCTCATTCGCAGCCATGTTTTCTTATGTGTATCTATGTACACGTGTATTGCCGCATAGGCCTATGCCGCCAGTGGCCTGACGCATGTGTCTCATGGTTTGGGTTCTTTCCATTGAGAAATTTGGCAATATTTTGGCTCAGATGTCGAGCTGGAGAGTGTCTCTTCATTCTCGAACAACGTTGAGGTTCGCAGCTCAAATATAAGTCGAGAAAATTATCCTCATTCGCAGCCACCTTTTCTGATGTGTATGTTTGTACACTTGTATTGCCACATTGGCCTATGTCGCCAGTGCCCTGATGCATGAGTCTCACAGTTTGGGTCTTTTCCATTGAGAAAGTTGGCAATATTTTGGCTCCGATGTCTAGCTGGTGAGTGTCTCTTCATTCTCGAACAACGTTGAGGTTCGCAGCTCAAATATAAGTCGAGAAAATTATCCTCATTCGCAGCCACCTTTTCTGATGTGTATGTTTGTACACTTGTATTGCCACATTGGCCTATGTCGCCAGTGCCCTGATGCATGAGTCTCACAGTTTGGGTCTTTTCCATTGAGAAAGTTGGCAATATTTTGGCTCCGATGTCTAGCTGGTGAGTGTCTCTTCATTCTCGAACATCGTTGAGGTTCGCAGCTCAAATATAAGTCGAGAAAATTATCCTCATTCGCAGCCACCTTTTCTAATGTGTATGTTTGTACACTTGTATTGCCGCATAGGCCTATGTCGCCAGTGCCCTGACGCATGAGTCTCACAGTTTGGGTTCTTTCTATTGAGAAATTTGGCAATATTTTGGCTCCGATGTCGAGCTGGTGAGTGTCTCTTCGTTCTCGAACAACGTTGAGGTTCGCAGCTCAAATATAAGTCGAGAAAATTATAGGCTCAGATGTCGAGCTGTTGAGTGTCTCTTCATTCTCGAACAACGTTGAGGTTCGCAGCTCAAATAAAAGTCCAGAAAATTATCCTCATTCGCAGCCACCTTTTATGATGTGTATGTTTGTACATTTGTATTGCCGCATAGGCCTATGCCGTCAGTGCCCTGACACATGGGTCTCACGGTTTGGGTTTTTCCAGTGAGAAATTTGGCAATATTTTGGCTCAGATGTCGAGCTGGTGAGTGTCTCTTCATTCTCGAACAAAGTTGAGTTTCGCAGCTCAGATATAAGTCGAGAAAATAATCCTCATTCGCAGCAATGTTTTCTTATGTGTATCTATGTACATGTGTATTGCCGCACGGGCTATGTCGCCAGTGCCCTGACTCATGAGTCTCACAGTTTGGGTTCTTTCCATTGAGAAATTTGGCAATATTTTGGCTCAGATGTCGAGCTGGAGATTGTCTCTTTATTCTCGAACAACGTTGAGGTTCGCAGCTGATATACAAGTCGGAAAAATTATCCTCATTCTCAGCCATGTTTTCTTATGTGTATCTATGTACACGTGTATTGCCGCATAGACCTATGTCGCCAGTGCCCTGACGCATGAGTCTCACAGTTTGGGTTCTTTCTATTGAGAAATTTGACAATATTTTGGCTCCGATGTCGAGCTGGTGAGTGTCTCTTTATTCTCGAACAACGTTGAGGTTCGCAGCTCAAATATAAGTCGAGAAAATTATCCTCATTCGCAGCCACCTTTTCTGATGTGTATGTTTGTACACGTGTATTGCCGCATAGGCCTATGCCGCCAGTGGCCTGACGCATGAGTCTCATGGTTTGGGTTTTTCCAGTGAGAAATTTGGCAATATTTTGGCTCAGATGTCGAGCTGGTGAGTGTCTCTTCATTCTCGGACAACGTTGAGTTTCGCAGCTCAGATATAAGTCGAGAAAATAATCCTCATTCGCAGCAATGTTTTCTTATGTGTATCTATGTACACGTGTATTGCCGCATAGGCCTATGTCGCCAGTGCCCTGACGCATGAGTCTCACAGTTTGGGTTCTTTCTATTGAGAAATTTGACAATATTTTGGCTCCGATGTCGAGCTGGTGAGTGTCTCTTTATTCTCGAACAACGTTGAGGTTCGCAGCTCAAATATAAGTCGAGAAAATTATCCTCATTCGCAGCCATGTTTTCTTATGTGTATCTATGTACACGTGTATTGCCGCATAGGCCTATGCCGCCAGTGGCCTGACGCATGTGTCTCATGGTTTGGGTTTTTTCCAGTGAGAAATTTGGCAATATTTTGGCTCAGATGTCGAGCTGGTGAGTGTCTCTTCATTCTCGAACAAAGTTGAGTTTCGCAGCTCAGATATAAGTCGAGAAAATAATCCTCATTCGCAGCAATGTGTTCTTATGTGTATCTATGTACACGTGTATTGCCGCACTGGCCTATGTCACCAGTGCCCTGACTCATGAGTCTCACAGTTTGGGTTCTTTCCATTGAGAAATTTGGCAATATTTTGGCTCAGATGTCGAGCTGGAGAGTGTCTCTTCATTCTCGAACAACGTTGAGGTTCGCAGCTCAGATACAAGTCGAAAAAATTATCCTCATTCGCAGCCATGTTTTCTTATGTGTATCTATGTACACGTGTATTGCCGCATAGGCCTATGTCGCCAGTGCCCTGACGCATGAGTCTCACGGTTTTTTTTTTTTCCAGTGAGAAGTTTGGCAATATTTTGGCTCAGATGTCGAGCTGGTGAGTGTCTCTTCATTCTCGAACAACGTTGAGGTTCGCAGCTCAAATATAAGTCGAGAAAATTATCCTCATTCGCAGCCACCTTTTCTGATGTGTATGTTTGTACACTTGTATTGCCACATTGGCCTATGTCGCCAGTGCCCTGATGCATGAGTCTCACAGTTTGGGTCTTTTCCATTGAGAAAGTTGGCAATATTTTGGCTCAGATGTCGAGCTGGTGAGTGTCTCTTCATTCTCGAACAAAGTTGAGTTTCGCAGCTCAGATATAAGTCGAGAAAATAATCCTCATTCGCAGCAATGTTTTCTTATGTGTATCTATGTACACGTGTATTGCCGCACTGGCCTATGTCGCCAGTGCCCTGACTCATGAGTCTCACAGTTTGGGTTCTTTCCATTGAGAAATTTGGCAATATTTTGGCTCAGATGTCGAGCTGGAGAGTGTCTCTTCATTCTCGAACAACGTTGAGGTTCGCAGCTCAGATACAAGTCGAAAAAATTATCCTCATTCGCAGCCATGTTTTCTTATGTGTATATATGTACACGTGTATTGCCGCATAGGCCTATGTCGCCAGTGCCCTGACGCATGAGTCTCACAGTTTGGGTTCTTTCTATTGAGAAATTTGACAATATTTTGGCTCCGATGTCGAGCTGGTGAGTGTCTCTTTATTCTCGAACAACGTTGATGTTCGCAGCTCAAATATAAGTCGAGAAAATTATCCTCATTCGCAGCCATGTTTTCTTATGTGTATCTATGTACACGTGTATTGCCGCATAGGCCTATGTCGCCAGTGCCCTGACGCATGAGTCTCACGGTTTGGTTTTTTTCCAGTGAGAAGTTTGGCAATATTTTGGCTCAGATGTCGAGCTGGTGAGTGTCTCTTCATTCTCGAACAAAGTTGAGTTTCGCAGCTCAGATATAAGTCGAGAAAATAATCCTCATTCGCAGCAATGTTTTCTTATGTGTATCTATGTACATGTGTATTGCCGCACGGGCTATGTCGCCAGTGCCCTGACTCATGAGTCTCACAGTTTGGGTTCTTTCCATTGAGAAATTTGGCAATATTTTGGCTCAGATGTCGAGCTGGAGATTGTCTCTTTATTCTCGAACAACGTTGAGGTTCGCAGCTGATATACAAGTCGGAAAAATTATCCTCATTCTCAGCCATGTTTTCTTATGTGTATCTATGTACACGTGTATTGCCGCATAGACCTATGTCGCCAGTGCCCTGACGCATGAGTCTCACAGTTTGGGTTCTTTCTATTGAGAAATTTGACAATATTTTGGCTCCGATGTCGAGCTGGTGAGTGTCTCTTTATTCTCGAACAACGTTGAGGTTCGCAGCTCAAATATAAGTCGAGAAAATTATCCTCATTCGCAGCCACCTTTTCTGATGTGTATGTTTGTACACGTGTATTGCCGCATAGGCCTATGCCGCCAGTGGCCTGACGCATGAGTCTCATGGTTTGGGTTTTTCCAGTGAGAAATTTGGCAATATTTTGGCTCAGATGTCGAGCTGGTGAGTGTCTCTTCATTCTCGGACAACGTTGAGTTTCGCAGCTCAGATATAAGTCGAGAAAATAATCCTCATTCGCAGCAATGTTTTCTTATGTGTATCTATGTACACGTGTATTGCCGCATAGGCCTATGTCGCCAGTGCCCTGACGCATGAGTCTCACAGTTTGGGTTCTTTCTATTGAGAAATTTGACAATATTTTGGCTCCGATGTCGAGCTGGTGAGTGTCTCTTTATTCTCGAACAACGTTGAGGTTCGCAGCTCAAATATAAGTCGAGAAAATTATCCTCATTCGCAGCCATGTTTTCTTATGTGTATCTATGTACACGTGTATTGCCGCATAGGCCTATGCCGCCAGTGGCCTGACGCATGTGTCTCATGGTTTGGGTTTTTTCCAGTGAGAAATTTGGCAATATTTTGGCTCCGATGTCGAGCTGGTGAGTGTCTCTTTATTCTCGAACAACGTTGATGTTCGCAGCTCAAATATAAGTCGAGAAAATTATCCTCATTCGCAGCCATGTTTTCTTATGTGTATCTATGTACACGTGTATTGCCGCATAGGCCTATGTCGCCAGTGCCCTGACGCATGAGTCTCACGGTTTGGTTTTTTTCCAGTGAGAAATTTGGCAATATTTTGGCTCAGATGTCGAGCTGGTGAGTGTCTCTTCATTCTCGAACAAAGTTGAGTTTCGCAGCTCAGATATAAGTCGAGAAAATAATCCTCATTCGCAGCAATGTTTTCTTATGTGTATCTATGTACACTTGTATTGCCACATTGGCCTATGTCGCCAGTGCCCTGATGCATGAGTCTCACAGTTTGGGTCCTTTCCATTGAGAAAGTTGGCAATATTTTGGCTCCGATGTCGAGCTGGTGAGTGTCTCTTCATTCTCGAACAACGTTGAGGTTCGCAGCTCAAATATAAGTCGAGAAAATTATTGGCTCAGATGTCGAGCTGGTGAGTGTCACTTCATTCTCGAACAACGTTGAGGTTCGCAGCTCAAATAAAAGTCCAGAAAATTATCCTCATTCGCAGCCACCTTTTCTGATGTGTATGTTTGTACACTTGTATTGCCGCATAGGCCTATGCCGTCAGTGCCCTGACACATGGGTCTCACGGTTTGGGTTTTTTCCAGTGAGAAGTTTGGCAATATTTTGGCTCAGATGTCGAGCTGGTGAGTGTCTCTTCATTCTCGGACAACGTTGAGTTTCGCAGCTCAGATTTAAGTCGAGAAAATAATCCTCATTCGCAGCAATGTTTTCTTATGTGTATCTATGTACACGTGTATTGCCGCATAGGCCTATGTCGCCAGTGCCCTGACGCATGAGTCTCACAGTTTGGGTTCTTTCTATTGAGAAATTTGACAATATTTTGGCTCCGATGTCGAGCTGGTGAGTGTCTCTTTATTCTCGAACAACGTTGAGGTTCGCAGCTCAAATATAAGTCGAGAAAATTATCCTCATTCGCAGCCATGTTTTCTTATGTGTATCTATGTACACGTGTATTGCCGCATAGGCCTATGCCGCCAGTGGCCTGACGCATGTGTCTCATGGTTTGGGTTTTTTCCAGTGAGAAATTTGGCAATATTTTGGCTCAGATGTCGAGCTGGTGAGTGTCTCTTCATTCTCGAACAAAGTTGAGTTTCGCAGCTCAGATATAAGTCGAGAAAATAATCCTCATTCGCAGCAATGTGTTCTTATGTGTATCTATGTACACGTGTATTGCCGCACTGGCCTATGTCACCAGTGCCCTGACTCATGAGTCTCACAGTTTGGGTTCTTTCCATTGAGAAATTTGGCAATATTTTGGCTCAGATGTCGAGCTGGAGAGTGTCTCTTCATTCTCGAACAACGTTGAGGTTCGCAGCTCAGATACAAGTCGAAAAAATTATCCTCATTCGCAGCCATGTTTTCTTATGTGTATCTATGTACACGTGTATTGCCGCATAGGCCTATGTCGCCAGTGCCCTGACGCATGAGTCTCACGGTTTTTTTTTTTTCCAGTGAGAAGTTTGGCAATATTTTGGCTCAGATGTCGAGCTGGTGAGTGTCTCTTCATTCTCGAACAACGTTGAGGTTCGCAGCTCAAATATAAGTCGAGAAAATTATCCTCATTCGCAGCCACCTTTTCTGATGTGTATGTTTGTACACTTGTATTGCCACATTGGCCTATGTCGCCAGTGCCCTGATGCATGAGTCTCACAGTTTGGGTCTTTTCCATTGAGAAAGTTGGCAATATTTTGGCTCAGATGTCGAGCTGGTGAGTGTCTCTTCATTCTCGAACAAAGTTGAGTTTCGCAGCTCAGATATAAGTCGAGAAAATAATCCTCATTCGCAGCAATGTTTTCTTATGTGTATCTATGTACACGTGTATTGCCGCACTGGCCTATGTCGCCAGTGCCCTGACTCATGAGTCTCACAGTTTGGGTTCTTTCCATTGAGAAATTTGGCAATATTTTGGCTCAGATGTCGAGCTGGAGAGTGTCTCTTCATTCTCGAACAACGTTGAGGTTCGCAGCTCAGATACAAGTCGAAAAAATTATCCTCATTCGCAGCCATGTTTTCTTATGTGTATATATGTACACGTGTATTGCCGCATAGGCCTATGTCGCCAGTGCCCTGACGCATGAGTCTCACAGTTTGGGTTCTTTCTATTGAGAAATTTGACAATATTTTGGCTCCGATGTCGAGCTGGTGAGTGTCTCTTTATTCTCGAACAACGTTGATGTTCGCAGCTCAAATATAAGTCGAGAAAATTATCCTCATTCGCAGCCATGTTTTCTTATGTGTATCTATGTACACGTGTATTGCCGCATAGGCCTATGTCGCCAGTGCCCTGACGCATGAGTCTCACGGTTTGGTTTTTTTCCAGTGAGAAGTTTGGCAATATTTTGGCTCAGATGTCGAGCTGGTGAGTGTCTCTTCATTCTCGAACAACGTTGAGGTTCGCAGCTCAAATATAAGTCGAGAAAATTATTGGCTCAGATGTCGAGCTGGTGAGTGTCACTTCATTCTCGAACAACGTTGAGGTTCGCAGCTCAAATAAAAGTCCAGAAAATTATCCTCATTCGCAGCCACCTTTTCTGATGTGTATGTTTGTACACTTGTATTGCCGCATAGGCCTATGCCGTCAGTGCCCTGACACATGGGTCTCACGGTTTGGGTTTTTTCCAGTGAGAAGTTTGGCAATATTTTGGCTCAGATGTCGAGCTGGGGAGTGTCTCTTCATTCTCGAACAACGTTGAGGTTCGCAGCTCAGATATAAGTCTAGAAAATTATCCTCATTCGCAGCCATGTTTTCTTATGTGTATCTATGTAAACGTGTATTGCCGCTGTCATGTATTTACGTGGGTTATTCCGGGGAAATAATGTCAACAATCATACCGGGAGCTGCCATATTGGAAAAGTGATTTATTATGCTCACATGGCATGACGTCATCACGTATACATGTATTTATTATTAATGCGCGTACAAGTTGTATAGTTCCTTACAAGTAGTTCCGGTCATGCACAATACATTACACTTCCTCCTCACTATTCAGATGATTATTTAAATGTAAGGGAAGTAAGCTGGTTATGGCTGATTAATAATGTTGATGCAAGTGAGCAGTTCAATACGTTTTTGCAGATAAGTGTTTATGATATGAGAGAAAACAAACATTAACATAATGTCTATTTTACATTAACTTATGGAAGAATCGCAATTTTCATTTTTCATTTCAAACACTTAATGTAACTCATTTTTTTTCTTTTTAATTATAAATTGCTTAATCTACTAAATCTACCTACTGTGCTGGTCTCTAGACTTATCGAGAAGAAGTGAAAATAAACCTTATAAATTAAACCTTAAAACAATGGTTTACATGCGAGTGTTTTTTTTTAGACAATTACAAATTGAGTTTATCTGGGGGTTTGCGAATGCGAGATGGGTAGCGGCGTTCGACTACTTTTGGGCTTGCTTTCACAGGTGTTTCTGCTGAAGTTGGTGTTTCTTTAGGCACTGCTTGTTCTGGCTTAGCGGGTGATGCTACAGGAAAAATCTGGTTGGAGTATCTCTGGAACTTTATCATGTGGTATGTACAGATCCGGTGGTTTTCCAGTTTCCGAGTCGATGAGTTGGTCAACATGTCGACGCCAAATCATGTTTGGCCCAACGCAAACTTGGTAGGATAGTGGACCAGATCGGGCGTGTATGACTCCTTGAATCCATTTCTGCTTACCGCGATAGTCGCGAACAGAGACTGTCTGGCCAATCTGAAACTCTCGGGTCACACTACCAGACTTATGTGAGGCTGCTTGATCAACCTGCTTACCACTAACATGGTTGCGGATGTCGGGTTTCAAGATGTCCAATCGCGAACGAAGGTTGCGTCCCATGAACAGTGTAGCAGGCGACTGTCCAGTTGTAGAGTGAGGGGCGTTTCTGTATGCCAACAGGAAACTAGCCATTTTGGCAGATGTGGTTTCTTTCTCCCCTGTCATGGATTTCATGGCTTGCTTGAAGGTCTGCACAAACCGTTCAGCAAGTCCGTTTGTTGCTGGATGATACGGGGCAGATGTGATATGTTTCACACCATTGCGCTTGAGAAATATCTGAAACTCATCAGATGTAAACTGAGGTGCGTTATCACTGACAAGTTGCTCAGGAACTCCATTTCTCGCGAAGATAGCTCGGATAATGTCAATGGTGTGAGTAGAGTCGGATGATTTGGTGCTTACCACTTCTGGCCATTTGGAGTGTGCATCCACTACGATCAAAAACATTTGACCGAGGAACGGTCCAGCATAGTCAATGTGGATACGTTGCCATGGAGACATTGGCCATTCCCATGTGTGAAGAGGTGCTGACCTTGGGTTGTGCTGGACTAACTGGCATCCAGAACAACATTTGGCAAGTTTGTCAATGTCACTGTCGATGCCAGGCCACCACATGTAACCGCGTGCGAGGGTTTTCATTTTCACAACCCCCAGGTGACCTTCATGTAGCTCGTTGAGGACCTTGTCTCGTAGCTTGGCTGGCACTACAACACGTAATCCCCACATGAGGCATCCGTTATATACGGAAAGTTCATGCCTGCGTACGTGGAATGGATTCAGCTCCGAGTCGTGGGAGTGTGTCCAGCCCTTCATGGTGTACTCGTTAACTTTGGCGAGTACGACATCGCGCGCAGTTTCTTTGCGTATCTGGGCACTTGTGACTGGCAGTGTGTCAAATTGCGACAGGTGCAGAATATCATCTGGGTCAGCGTGTTCAACCCCGACCTCAGGAAGTGGTATTCGCGAAAGTCCATCCGCGTTACAATGCTTGGTAGTGCTCTTGTACTCTATTTCGTAGTCGTAGCTGGCAAGGAATATAGCGTAGCGAACCATGCGAGATGCTGTCGTCGCAGGGATGCTCTTGTCGGGGTGAAATATCGAAGTGAGCGGCTGGTGATCGGTCACCAATGTGAACTTTCGCCCACATAGATAGTTGTTGAATTTCTTGACCCCCCACACGAGCGCTAGGGCTTCCTTGTCGATTTGCGAGTAGTTTCGCTCAGCGGAAGACAATGTTCGCGAAGCATATGCAATTGGTCGTTCCGTGTTGTCGGGCATAACGTGAGACATGACGGCACCCAACCCATACGGTGATGCATCGCAAGCCAATTTCACTGGCAACTGTGGGTCGTAGTGGGTCAAGACTTCGTCAGATGTGATCAGAGTTTTAGCCTGTTCAAATGCAGTCTCGCATTCTGAAGACCACACCCATTTGTGATTTTTCTCCAACAGCCGGTTGAGTGGGTGCAGCACAGTGGAGAGATTTGGCAAGAATTTGTGATAGTAGTTGATCAGCCCGAGGAAGGAGCGTACCTGCCCAACATTGGTAGGTGGCGGTGCATTCTTGACCGCGTTTATCTTGTCCTGCGTCTTGTGCAGCCCCTGTGCGTCAATTTCATGACCACAGAAAACTACCTTTCTCTTGAAGAACTCGCACTTGGATTTGTTGAGACGCAGTCCTCGATCGCGTAGTACAGACATAACTTTCTCCAAATTGCGAAGATGTTCTGGGTCGTCGCGACCGGTGATAAGCATATCATCCAGAATGCACTGCACACCTGGGATGCCCTGGATGATTTGCTCCATTGTCCGTTGCCATATTACAGGTGCTGATGCTATTCCAAAGGCAAGTCGATTCATTCGAAAGAGTCCCTTGTGAGTGTTGAGGGTTAGTAGCTTGCTTGACTCCTCATCCATCACCATGTGTAAGTAAGCCTGTTTGAGGTCAAGCTTACTGAAGCGGTGTCCGCCTGCTAGCGTGGCGAACACATCGTCGACCTTAGGTAAGGGATAATGGTCAACATGTAAGTTGTCGTTTACAGTCACTTTGAAATCACCGCAAATTCTTACCCCACCATTTTTCTTAGGAACGGGCACTATGGGCGTGGCCCATTCACTAGTCTCAACTGGTGAGATAATGTTCTCCTGTTGCAGCTTGGCGAGCTCAGCTTCAACTTGGGGTCTCAGTGCATATGGTACTTGTCTGGCCTTGAGGAACACTGGGTGAGCATTATCTTTAAGAGTCAGTTTTCCCTTTTATATCCTTGAGTTCCCAATTTCGTCCTTGAAGATTTCAGAGTACGCGTTGAACAAGGCTTTCAACTTGGCCTCTGTGTTCATTGGTGGATGCTCTGACGATATCGCGAAGATACTTGGCCAGTCGAGATCGAAGTGGGTGAGCCAATCGCGACCAAACAATGCTGGCCCACCACGTTCAACAACATACAACTGTCCGGTGTGTTGTTGTTTCTGATAACAAATGTCCACTTGCAGACAACCAACTGGTGATATCTTCTCACCAGTGTAGGTTTGCAGTTTCACTGGAGTTGACTGGACTTTCAAATGCGCAAAACGTCGCTGGTAATCTGCCTTGGAGATTATGGATACGGCCGAACCTGTGTCAAGTTCCATGCGGACATTTGTGTCATTGATCGATGGGGTCAACCAGATCGTGCTGTCTTTGCGCTGACCTAGATTGTTGACTCCGAGTCGACCGACATAGGTGATGTCGTCGTCGTCGCTATTTGCTTCCTCGACTGATTTCATCGGTTTCGCTTTTGCTTTCCAACTTGGTTGGCGGCTATTGCGATAGTTGCGTGGACGACTGGTTTGCTGTGCACTTGAACTGGAGCGACAGACTGGGCGGATATGACCTTTCTTGTTGCATCCATGACATGTAGCGTCTTTGAAGCGACACTGGTTTGGAGAATGGCCCGATTTCCCACAGCGATAGCATGTCGATGTGGAAGTAGCTTGTGGTTTGACTGCGAATTTGTGGACAGAAGACTCCGGTTTCAGCTGTTGGTGAAATTCAACCGCGTCTTTATGCGGTGGTCACATCTTACGGTCATGAACGTAGTTGAACGTAGTTCATTTGACCGTAGTAGACCGTAGTGCAACTACGGTCAACTAGGGTGAAGTAGGGTGAAGTAGGGTCGAAGTAGGTTCAAAATTGGCAAAAGAGCAAATATAAAGAACGGTTAAGTAGGGTGAAGTACGTGCAACTACTGTCAACTACGTTGAACTACGTTGAACTGCGGTCAAATCGGCTACGGTTAACTAGGGTTGAACTACGTCTTAATACGGTCAACTACGTTGAACTGCGGTCGAGCTACGTGTGAACTGCGTGCAACTATGGTCAACTAGGGTCAACTACGTTGTACTACGATAAAAGCTCGCGACCGTGTCTGCGTAGTGCGGGTCGGCCACGGCGTGGGGACAGCCATTGCGCTTTGAAAAGTCAGAGAGACAAGACTGCTGTTTTTTTATCTGAACTTGTCTCTTTTTGTTTTCTCCTTTTCTATACTACTGACATGCCTGCAACGAGGAAGAAGAGAGCACCACGTAAGAGTGCTGCTGCTGCTGCTGTTACTACTGTCCAGGAGACGGTTGAGGAGCCAGAGAGGGTGCCAGAGAGGGCTCAGGACCCTGAACCCCTGAGGCTTGATGCACCTCAACGGGAGAAGCGGGGTCTTGTCCCTGTTCTACCCAAGAAAAAGACACCTGCTTTGAAGCTGACCATTGAGCAGGAGTCAACTGTGTTTGACTATGTTGAGGCTCACCAGGAGCTTTACAACAAAGGCCACCCTGATTTCCTCAAAACAGGGCAGAAGTTGGCTCTTTGGGAGTCTTTGGCAGAGTCACTGAAGGCCACTGAGTATGATGGTGAGTAGCAAATGTGGTTAATTTATATTGCTATTAGCAAGATAAAATTACTGAAATTCACAAACATAATACCAAACTGTATTTTCAGGTGCTGCACTCGTTTATATATTGTGAAAACATGTATTAACACATATTTCTTGTTTCATATTTGTTAGGTTCCATTGCTAAGGGGGCCCGTGTGATGACATGGTGGACGAGCCAAAGGTCGGCCTATGGAAAGGTGACCCGTAGCGTCTCTGGCCAGGGGGTCAAGCGGTTGACCGCTCGTGAACAGCGTTTGAAGGAACGCCTGGCGTTCCTGGGCGCCCATGTCTACAGGGTGCCCAGCAGGGGCGGTGTTGATGTAAGTATAATGAGTGAGTGAGTGAGTGAGTGAGTGAGTGAGTGAGTGAGTGAGTGAGTGAGTGAGTGAGTGAGTGAGTGAGTGAGTGAGTGAGTGAGTGAGTGAGTGAGTGAGTGAGTGAGTGAGTGAGTGAGTGAGTGAGTGAGTGAGTGAGTGAGTGAGTGAGTGAGTGAGTGAGTGAGTGAGTGAGTGAGTGAGTGAGTGAGTGAGTGAGTGAGTGAGTGAGTGAGTGAGTGAGTGAGTGAGTGAGTGAGTGAGTGAGTGAGTGAGTGAGTGAGTGAGTGAGTGAGTGAGTGAGTGAGTGAGTGAGTGAGTGAGTGAGTGAGTGAGTGAGTGAGTGAGTGAGTGAGTGAGTGAGTGAGTGAGTGAGTGAGTGAGTGAGTGAGTGAGTGAGTGAGTGAGTGAGTGAGTGAGTGAGTGAGTGAGTGAGTGAGTGAGTGAGTGAGTGAGTGAGTGAGTGAGTGAGTGAGTGAGTGAGTGAGTGAGTGAGTGAGTGAGTGAGTGAGTGAGTGAGTGAGTGAGTGAGTGAGTGAGTGAGTGAGTGAGTGAGTGAGTGAGTGAGTGAGTGAGTGAGTGAGTGAGTGAGTGAGTGAGTGAGTGAGTGAGTGAGTGAGTGAGTGAGTGAGTGAGTGAGTGAGTGAGTGAGTGAGTGAGTGAGTGAGTGAGTGAGTGAGTGAGTGAGTGAGTGAGTGAGTGAGTGAGTGAGTGAGTGAGTGAGTGAGTGAGTGAGTGAGTGAGTGAGTGAGTGAGTGAGTGAGTGAGTGAGTGAGTGAGTGAGTGAGTGAGTGAGTGAGTGAGTGAGTGAGTGAGTGAGTGAGTGAGTGAGTGAGTGAGTGAGTGAGTGAGTGAGTGAGTGAGTGAGTGAGTGAGTGAGTGAGTGAGTGAGTGAGTGAGTGAGTGAGTGAGTGAGTGAGTGAGTGAGTGAGTGAGTGAGTGAGTGAGTGAGTGAGTGAGTGAGTGAGTGAGTGAGTGAGTGAGTGAGTGAGTGAGTGAGTGAGTGAGTGAGTGAGTGAGTGAGTGAGTGAGTGAGTGAGTGAGTGAGTGAGTGAGTGAGTGAGTGAGTGAGTGAGTGAGTGAGTGAGTGAGTGAGTGAGTGAGTGAGTGAGTGAGTGAGTGAGTGAGTGAGTGAGTGAGTGAGTGACCGACCGACCGACCGACCGACTTATTTCTGACCGACTGACTGACTGACTGACTGACACACTGAATTAATGATTGACTAAATAACTTAATCACAAAGAAAATTGTTAATGTTGAATGGTAATGTTGAATGTTGAAAATGTATTAATGCATGAATATTTCTGCTCTTTTCTACTTTCAGCTCTTGGGGCAGCTTCGCAGGAAGCATCCTGAGAGATTCGACCTACCTGCAGCTGAGGGCACACCGCCACGGGAGACGGAGTCAGACTCCGACCAGGAGCAGACCACCTCCCCCACGGGCACGCAGATTGAGGAGCCTGCCTCTACTGCCAGCCAGAGGACCACCAGCTCCGCCTATAGGAAGAGGAAGCCTTCTGACATCCTTCTTGAGAAGATAGAGAAGAGGTTGGCGGCCAATCAGCAGCAGACGGCCCAGATTGCCCAACAGGTAAAAAAACTATTTTGATGAAACATAACATGCTTCTCCACTAATTGTATCCAAAAGACTTTTGTGGACAAACATATAATATTTTATTATACAATAGTTTTTGTCACACCAGCCGCAATGCGGTTGCAGATGCAAATGGTGTTTGTCCAAAACTTGTTCCAAATTGTTTTTGTCACACCAGTTGCAATTTCATTTAAATTCAAATTGTTATATATTTTAATATGTTTTTCCTTTATGTGTCATTTAAGGAGGACAGTCCTCGAGCGGCTTTTGGCCGCATGGTAGGCCTCTCGGCAGCCGAGATGGATGAGGAGGCTTTTGAGGGCCTGCAGGTGGAGGTGACCGCTCTACTTGTGAAGTACAAGCGAGAGTCCCGTGCCAGGACTCAGGTCGCAGCAGTCGCCCAGGCCGCACCACGCCCGCCGCCACTGCCGCAGATGCCGCCCGGTGCCACCATCCACCACACCATTGGCGACTTTGGGATTGCATCAGCCGCAGCCACACAACAGCAGCAGCAGTGCCCAGGGGGCTTCATCGCTAACTGGCAGCGCCAGTACCAGTCGCAGCAGCAGCACCAACAGCAGCCAGACCAGCAGCAGGCAGACCAGCAGCGTCCCAGCAGTGCACCCGCTGGTGGGATTGACTTCTTCGCCACTTTACATGAGTAAGGTGGTGGGGAAGTGGGGAACGGTCCTTTTAAGGATACGACATTCACCCGGCTTTACGCCCGGCCCTAGGCCCACCACATCCTCCCAAAAGAATAAAGCAACTCTATGATGCTATAAATGTGAAATGTTTGTTTGTCCTTTATTTGTCTTAAACATTTAATGTTTAATTTTGAAATAAAACAAATTGTAATGTTTAATAAATTGGCCCAGGGCACCCAAACTCAATCCAAAGAATGAGTTTATTTATTTATTTATTTATTATCTGATCTTTTATCAGGGTAGCTCGTTCACATATAATGTGGTCTTCCACGGGGCCGTGAACATAAAATTATAAATTAATAAAACAAAAACCGAACAATTTAAAGGATTAAAAGTGTGTAAAATTATCAAAACAAATGAGAAATAGATAATAAATAAGATCATAACAAATTATAACTGTTAAATTATAATCATTAAATGAAAGAGACATGAACGGGTTCATAAATGGGTGGGGGTCTCCTGATTTTAAGTAGGGCAGGGGGGGGGGTTAAAATCATGACATGAGTTTGTGTGCCCCTGGTAATTTGGTGGGTTTGGTGGGGGGGGGGGGGGGTTGGGGGGCTCAACCAACTGATTTTGGGAGACCTGAGTTTGGGTGACCCTGCTCATTATTGGAGACGCTGGTCCTGCCATGGAACCGAGCCAGCTGGTGACGTCAGGTAGTGCTTGAGGTACAGCCTCTGCCTCTTTGCTTCCCTGCTGTCGCGGTTCCCACAGTGTGGTTGGGTGAGGTCCAACAGGTTGGCATTGGCCCGCCAGGCACCATCGACGAGGTTGTGCTGAGCATCCTCCTGGTCCACAAGATGCTGGTCTGCAGCAGGGTTCCTCACCCTCAGGTAGTTGTGCAGGACGACACACGATCTCACTACGAGTGCTGCAGTATCCACATGGACCCGGAGGGTGGAGAGGAGACAGCGGAAACGGTTGGCAAGGATGCCAAAGACATTCTCCACCACACGACGGGCTCTGGACAGCCGGTAGTTGAAGACCTGCTGGCCGTGGTCCAAACCGCGCCGAGGGAAGGGTTTCATCAGCCAGGTCCTCATGGCGAACGCGTCATCCCCTATGATGTAGTACGGGGTGTTCAGATCATCCCCTGGTAGCGGGTCTGCATCTGGGACACCAAGGACACCATCCTGCAGAGCTTGGTGAAGGTCGCAATGGTTCCAGATCTGGCCATCCGAGCTGGAACCCACGTCTCCAATCTGTGTCCACATAAAGCGGTATTGGGCATCCACCAAGGCCATCAGTACAATGGAGTCAAACCCCTTGTAGTTGTGGTAGGTAGACCCTGAGTGGGGTGGCTTCTTGATCCGGATGTGCTTCCCATCCAGAGCACCAAGGGTGTGCGGGAACTGCCACTTCTGCTGAAAGGCCCGAGCCACCTGCTGCCACTCTTCAGCTTCTGTGGGAAGTTTGACAAACTCTGGTTCCAGGACCTCAACCAGAGCCTGACACACATCAACAATGAGGCCTGATATGGTGTTGTGGGCCACCCTGAAGCCGAACCTCATGTCTCGGTAGTAGTTCCCAGTGGCCAGGTACCTGAGTGTGAGCGCCAGCTTTAGCCCAGGAGAGACGGGTCGCCTGAAATAGGTGGTCTGTTTGGTGATCCTCCTCTCTATCCTGGACAGGATGTCATGGAAGGTGGCCACATGTACACGCATGAACTGATGGAAGGCATGTGGGTCCTCCAGTTGAAGCTCTGTCATCAGAGCCTCATACTGGCCGTGGAGGGGTCTACGCAGCAGCCAGTCCCTGGTCCACCATCTTCTTTGTCTTATTTCCTCCCTCCTTTCCTGTTCCTCTAGCTCCTCCAACTCCACAAGGTCTCTTGCCAGACCAGCAAGTTCCATGTCGACCTGACCCAAGTACTTGGCCATCCTGACTCTGTCACCCATTGTGTTTGTATGGAGTTGAAGAAGTAGAATTGAAGCATGAGCAGACAAGACGTATGTCCTCCAGAAAAGGTTAGACAGACTGCAGGGACCATGTGGCATGCTGGCCCCCTTTTATATCGTCCAGGAACTCCTAAATTCAACCTTACTTCACCCTACTTCACCCTAGTTAACCCTGCTTGTCGTACTTAACCGTAGTGTGACCGTACTGTGAACGTACTTCAAACGCAGTTCGACCGTAGTTGACCGTACTTCGACCGTAGTGTCGTGGTTACTACGGTCAACTACGGTCAACTACGGTCCACACTACGGTCAAGTAGGGTCAACTAGGGTCAACTAGGGTCAACTAGGGTCAACTAGGGTTAACTACGTATATACTAGGCTCACAGTACGGTATAGGTATTCAAAGTGACCGTATAAATATTTTCAACATGTTGAAAACCTTTGGGCTAACTACGGCCAAATCATGGCTTTCCTCAAGGTCTAAGTACGTTCAGAACTACGGTCCACTACGTTTAACTACGTTTAACTACGTTTAACTACGACTACTAGGGTCTACTACGGTCAACTACGGTCACACCGTACTACGTTCAACTACGTTCATGACCGTAAGATGTGACCACCGCATTAGCAGCAGCTTCCATAGCCGTAGAGATCTCAATTGCTTTTGGAGCGTTAGTTTAGCTTCAGCAAGTAAACGTTTAGTAATATTTCCTGCGCGTAGGCCACATACGAGACGATCACGGAGTGCGTCGTTGAGATAACCTCCAAACTCGCAATGCTCAGTTAACCGCCTCAGTTCAGCGAGGTATGCGGTTACCGATTCTCCCTCACGTTGATCACGCTTGTGAAAACGAAACCTTTCAGCTATTACTAGAGGTTTGGGGGCGAGGTGCTTCCTCAACACAGCAACTAATTCGGCGTACGATTGATCACTAGGCTTCTCAGGAGCTGTCAGGTTTTTCAGAAGTCCATAAGTCTTTGGGCCAACGAGACTTATAAATGCAGGAACTTTTCGATCATCTGTTATGGCATTCGCGGCGAAATATTGATCAAGTCTCTCAATATAAGTCGGCCAGTCCTCTTCTGTACGATCAAAGGGGTCAATCCTGCCGATAAGAAAATGTCCAGTAGCCATTTTGCAGTCTATTGTACGTGTACCAAGGTACGCCACACGAGTAGTCAAACAACGGTAAGTCTATGTGTATATGTACCTACCGTACGTCGCAAAAGCTGGACAAAAGTTTCGCCAAAATTCACTGGTTTTCAGCTATCCCCGGCGATAAATTCCACAAGTAGTTGAGAGCAGACAAGTCCTTTCTAATATCGATGGACATTAAAAGCCATCCTCGTCGCCAGTTGTCATGTATTTACGTGGGTTATTCCGGGGAAATAATGTCAACAATCATACCGGGAGCTGCCATATTGGAAAAGTGATTTATTATGCTCACATGGCATGACGTCATCAGGTATACATGTATTTATTATTAATGCGCGTACAAGTTGTATAGTTCCTTACAAGTAGTTCCGGTCATGCACAATACATTACAGCCGCATTGGCCTATGTCGCCAGTGCCCTGACGCATGAGTCTCATGGTTTGGGTTTTTTCCAGTGAGAAATTTTGCAATATTTTGGCTCAGATGTCGAGCTGGTGAGTGTCTCTTCATTCTCGAACAACGTTGAGGTTCGCAGCTCAGATATAAGTCTAGAAAATTATCCTCATTTGCAGCCATGTTTTCTTATGTGTATATATGTACACGTGTATTGCCGCACTGGCCTATGTCGCCAGTGGCCTGACGCATGAGTTTCACAGTTTGGGTTCTTTCCATTGAGAAAGTTGGCAATATTTTGGCTCAGATGTCGAGCTGGTGAGTGTCTCTTCATTCTCGAACAACGTTGAGGTTCGCAGCTCAAATATAAGTCGAGAAAATTATCCTCATTCGCAGCCACCTTTTCTGATGTGTATGTTTGTACACTTGTATTGCCGCATAGGCCTATGCCGTCAGTGCCCTGACGCATGGGTCTCACGGTTTGGGTTTTTTACAGTGAGAAATTTGGCAATATTTTGGCTCCGATGTCGAGCTGGTGAGTGTCTCTTCATTCTCGAACAACGTTGAGGTTCGCAGCTCAGATATAAGTCGAGAAAATTATCCTCATTTGCAGCCACCTTTTCTGATGTGTATGTTTGTACACTTGTATTGCCGCATAGGCCTATGCCGCCAGTGCCCTGACGCATGGGTCTCACGGTTTGGGTTTTTTCCAGTGAGAAATTTGGCAATATTTTGGCTCAGATGTTAAGCTGGTGAGTGTCTCTTCATTTTCAAACAGCGTTGAGGTTCGCGGATCAGATATAAGTCGAGAAAATTATCCTCATTCGCAGCAATGTTTTCTTATGTGTATCTATGTACACGTGTATTGCCGCACTGGCCTATGTCGCCAGTGCCCTGACTCATGAGTCTCACAGTTTGGGTTCTTTCTATTGAGAAATTTGGCAATATTTTGGCTCAGATGTCGAGCTGGTGAGTGTCTCTTCATTCTCGAACAACGTTGAGGTTCGCAGCTAAGATTAAGTCGAGAAAATTATCCTCATTCGCAGCAATGTTTTCTTATGTGTATCTATGTACACGTGTATTGCCGCACTGGCCTATGTCGCCAGTGCCCGGACTCATGAGACTCATAGTTTGGGTTCTTTCCGTTGAGAAATTTGGCAATATTTTGGCTTAGATGTCGAGCTGGAGAGTGTCTCTTCATCCTCGAACAACGTTGAGGTTCGCAGCTCAGATATAAGTCGAGAAAATTATCCTCATTCGCAGCCACCTTTTCTGATGTGTATGTTTGTACACTTGTATTGCCGCATAGGCCTATGCCGCCAGTGCCCTGACGCATGGGTCTCACGGTTTGGTTTTTTTCCAGTGAGAAATTTGGCAATATTTTGGCTCAGATGTTGAGCTGGTGAGTGTCTCTTCATTTTCAAACAGCGTTGAGGTTCGCGGATCAGATATAAGTCGAGAAAATTATCCTCATTCGCAGCAATGTTTTCCTATGTGTATCTATGTACACGTGTATTGCCGCACTGACCTATGTCGCCAGTGCCCTGACTCATGAGTCTCACAGTTTGGGTTCTTTCTATTGAGAAATTTGGCAATATTTTGGCTCAGATGTCGAGCTGGTGAGTGTCTCTTCATTCTCGAACAACGTTGAGGTTCGCAGCTAAGATTAAGTCGAGAAAATTATCCTCATTCGCAGCAATGTTTTCTTATGTGTATCTATGTACACGTGTATTGCCGCACTGGCCTATGTCGCCAGCGCCCGGACTCATGAGACTCATAGTTTGGGTTCTTTCCGTTGAGAAATTTGGCAATATTTTGGCTTAGATGTCGAGCTGGAGAGTGTCTCTTCATCCTCGAACAACCCTGAGGTTCGCAGCTCAGATATAAGTCTAGAAAATTATCCTCATTCGCAGCCATGTTTTCTTATGTGTATATATGTACACCTGTATTGCCGCACTGGCCTATGTCGCCAGTGGCCTGACGCATGAGTTTCACAGTTTGGGTTCTTTCCATTGAGAAATTTGGCAATATTTTGGCTCAGATGTCGAGCTGGTGAGTGTCTCTTCATTCTTGAACAACGTTGAGGTTCGCAGCTCAGATACAAGTCGAGAAGATTATCCTCATTCGCAGCCATGTTTTCTTATGTGTATCAATGTACACGTGTATTGCCGCATAGGCCTATGTCGCCAGTGCCCTGACGCATGAGTCTCACAGTTTTGGTTCTTTCTATTGAGAAATTTGTCAATATTTTGGCTCCGATGTCGAGCTGGTGAGTGTCTCTTCATTCTCGAACAACGTTGAGGTTCGCAGCTCAGATATAAGTCGAGAAAATTATCCTCATTCGCAGCCACCTTTTCTGATGTGTATGTTTGTACACGTGTATTGCCGCATAGGCCTATGCCGCCAGTGGCCTGACGCATGAGTCTCATGGTTTGGGTTTTTTCCAGTGAGAAATTTGGCAATATTTTGGCTCCGATGTCGAGCTGGTGAGTGTCTCTTCATTCTCGGACAACGTTGAGTTTCGCAGCTCAGATATAAGTCGAGAAAATTATCCTCATTCGCAGCCATGTTTTCTTATGTGTATCTATGTACACGTGTATTGCCGCATTGGCCTAGGTCGCCAGTGCCCTGACGCATGAGTCTCACAGTTTGGGTCCTTTCCATTGAGAAAGTTGTCAATATTTTGGTTCAGATGTTGAGCTGGTGAGTGTCTCTTCATTCTCGAACAACGTTGAGGTTCGCAGCTCAAATATAGGTCGAGAAAATTATCTTCATTCGCAGCCACCTTTTCTGATGTGTATGTTTGTACACTTGTATTGCCGCATAGGCCTGAGCCGTCAGTGCCCTGACACATGGGTCTCACGGTTTGGGTTTTTTCCAGTGAGAAATTTGGCAATATTTTGGCTCAGATGTCGAGCTGGTGAGTATCTCTTCATTCTCGAACAACGTTGAGGTTCCCAGCTAAGATATAAGTCGAGAAAATAATCCACATTCGCAGCCACCTTTTCTGATGTGTATGTTTGTACACGTGTATTGCCGCATAGGCCTATGCCGCCAGTGGCCTGACGCATGAATCTCATAGTTTGGGTTCTTTCCATTGAGAAATTTGGCAATATTTTGTCTCAGATGTCGAGCTGGTGAATGTCTCTTCATTCTCGAACAACGTTGAGGTTCGCAGCTCAGATATAAGTCGAGAAAATTATCCTCATTCGCAGCCACCTTTTGTTATGTGTATGTTTGTACACGTGTATTGCCGCATTGGCCTATGTCGCCAGTGCCCTGACGCATGAGTCTCACGGTTTGGTTTTTTTCCAGTGAGAAATTTGGCAATATTTTGGCTCAGATGTTGAGCTGGTGAGTGTCTCTTCATTTTCAAACAACGTTGAGGTTTGCAGCTAAGATATAAGTCGAGAAAATTATCCTCATTCGCAGCCACCTTTTCTGATGTGTATGTTTGTACACGTGTATTGCCGCATTGGCCTATGTCGCCAGTGCCCTGACGCATGAGTCTCACAGTTTGGGTTCTTTCTATTGAGAAATTTGGCAATATTTTGGCTCCGATGTTGAGCTGGTGAGTGTCTCTTCATTCTTGAACAACGTTGAGGTTCGCAGCTCAGATACAAGTCGAGAAGATTATCCTCATTCGCAGCCATGTTTTCTTATGTGTATCAATCTACACGTGTATTGCCGCATTGGCCTATGTCGCCAGTGTCCTGACGCATGAGTTTCACAGTTTGGGTCCTTTCCATTGAGAAAGTTGGCAATATTTTGGCTCAGATGTCGAGCTGGTGAGTGTCTTTTCATTCTCGAACAACGTTGAGGTTCGCAGCTCAGATATAAGTCGAGAAAATTATCCTCATTTGCAGCCATGTTTTCTTATGTGTATATATGTACACGTGTATTGCCGCACTGGCCTATGTCGCCAGTGGCCTGACGCATGAGTTTCACAGTTTGGGTTCTTTCCATTGAGAAAGTTGGCAATATTTTGGCTCAGATGTCGAGCTGGTGAGTGTCTCTTCATTCTCGAACAACGTTGAGGTTCGCAGCTCAAATATAAGTCGAGAAAATTATCCTCATTCGCAGCCACCTTTTCTGATGTGTATGTTTGTACACTTGTATTGCCGCATAGGCCTATGCCGTCAGTGCCCTGACGCATGGGTCTCACGGTTTGGGTTTTTTACAGTGAGAAATTTGGCAATATTTTGGCTCCGATGTCGAGCTGGTGAGTGTCTCTTCATTCTCGAACAACGTTGAGGTTCGCAGCTCAGATATAAGTCGAGAAAATTATCCTCATTCGCAGCCACCTTTTCTGATGTGTATGTTTGTACACTTGTATTGCCGCATAGGCCTATGCCGCCAGTGCCCTGACGCATGGGTCTCACGGTTTGGGTTTTTTCCAGTGAGAAATTTGGCAATATTTTGGCTCAGATGTTAAGCTGGTGAGTGTCTCTTCATTTTCAAACAGCGTTGAGGTTCGCGGATCAGATATAAGTCGAGAAAATTATCCTCATTCGCAGCAATGTTTTCTTATGTGTATCTATGTACACGTGTATTGCCGCACTGGCCTATGTCGCCAGTGCCCTGACTCATGAGTCTCACAGTTTGGGTTCTTTCTATTGAGAAATTTGGCAATATTTTGGCTCAGATGTCGAGCTGGTGAGTGTCTCTTCATTCTCGAACAACGTTGAGGTTCGCAGCTAAGATTAAGTCGAGAAAAGTATCCTCATTCGCAGCAATGTTTTCTTATGTGTATCTATGTACACGTGTATTGCCGCACTGGCCTATGTCGCCAGTGCCCGGACTCATGAGACTCATAGTTTGGGTTCTTTCCGTTGAGAAATTTGGCAATATTTTGGCTTAGATGTCGAGCTGGAGAGTGTCTCTTCATCCTCGAACAACGTTGAGGTTCGCAGCTCAGATATAAGTCGAGAAAATTATCCTCATTCGCAGCCACCTTTTCTGATGTGTATGTTTGTACACTTGTATTGCCGCATAGGCCTATGCCGCCAGTGCCCTGACGCATGGGTCTCACGGTTTGGTTTTTTTCCAGTGAGAAATTTGGCAATATTTTGGCTCAGATGTTGAGCTGGTGAGTGTCTCTTCATTTTCAAACAGCGTTGAGGTTCGCGGATCAGATATAAGTCGAGAAAATTATCCTCATTCGCAGCAATGTTTTCCTATGTGTATCTATGTACACGTGTATTGCCGCACTGACCTATGTCGCCAGTGCCCTGACTCATGAGTCTCACAGTTTGGGTTCTTTCTATTGAGAAATTTGGCAATATTTTGGCTCAGATGTCGAGCTGGTGAGTGTCTCTTCATTCTCGAACAACGTTGAGGTTCGCAGCTAAGATTAAGTCGAGAAAATTATCCTCATTCGCAGCAATGTTTTCTTATGTGTATCTATGTACACGTGTATTGCCGCACTGGCCTATGTCGCCAGTGCCCGGACTCATGAGACTCATAGTTTGGGTTCTTTCCGTTGAGAAATTTGGCAATATTTTGGCTTAGATGTCGAGCTGGAGAGTGTCTCTTCATCCTCGAACAACCCTGAGGTTCGCAGCTCAGATATAAGTCTAGAAAATTATCCTCATTCGCAGCCATGTTTTCTTATGTGTATATATGTACACCTGTATTGCCGCACTGGCCTATGTCGCCAGTGGCCTGACGCATGAGTTTCACAGTTTGGGTTCCTTCCATTGAGAAATTTGGCAATATTTTGGCTCAGATGTCGAGCTGGTGAGTGTCTCTTCATTCTTGAACAACGTTGAGGTTCGCAGCTCAGATACAAGTCGAGAAGATTATCCTCATTCGCAGCCATGTTTTCTTATGTGTATCAATGTACACGTGTATTGCCGCATAGGCCTATGTCGCCAGTGCCCTGACGCATGAGTCTCACAGTTTTGGTTCTTTCTATTGAGAAATGTGTCAATATTTTGGCTCCGATGTCGAGCTGGTGAGTGTCTCTTCATTCTCGAACAACGTTGAGGTTCGCAGCTCAGATATAAGTCGAGAAAATTATCCTCATTCGCAGCCACCTTTTCTGATGTGTATGTTTGTACACGTGTATTGCCGCATAGGCCTATGCCGCCAGTGGCCTGACGCATGAGTCTCATGGTTTGGGTTTTTTCCAGTGAGAAATTTGGCAATATTTTGGCTCCGATGTCGAGCTGGTGAGTGTCTCTTCATTCTCGGACAACGTTGAGTTTCGCAGCTCAGATATAAGTCGAGAAAATTATCCTCATTCGCAGCCATGTTTTCTTATGTGTATCTATGTACACGTGTATTGCCGCATTGGCCTAGGTCGCCAGTGCCCTGACGCATGAGTCTCACAGTTTGGGTCCTTTCCATTGAGAAAGTTGTCAATATTTTGGTTCAGATGTTGAGCTGGTGAGTGTCTCTTCATTCTCGAACAACGTTGAGGTTCGCAGCTCAAATATAGGTCGAGAAAATTATCTTCATTCGCAGCCACCTTTTCTGATGTGTATGTTTGTACACTTGTATTGCCGCATAGGCCTGAGCCGTCAGTGCCCTGACACATGGGTCTCACGGTTTGGGTTTTTTCCAGTGAGAAATTTGGCAATATTTTGGCTCAGATGTCGAGCTGGTGAGTATCTCTTCATTCTCGAACAACGTTGAGGTTCCCAGCTAAGATATAAGTCGAGAAAATAATCCACATTCGCAGCCACCTTTTCTGATGTGTATGTTTGTACACGTGTATTGCCGCATAGGCCTATGCCGCCAGTGGCCTGACGCATGAATCTCATAGTTTGGGTTCTTTCCATTGAGAAATTTGGCAATATTTTGTCTCAGATGTCGAGCTGGTGAATGTCTCTTCATTCTCGAACAACGTTGAGGTTCGCAGCTCAGATATAAGTCGAGAAAATTATCCTCATTCGCAGCCACCTTTTGTTATGTGTATGTTTGTACACGTGTATTGCCGCATTGGCCTATGTCGCCAGTGCCCTGACGCATGAGTCTCACGGTTTGGTTTTTTTCCAGTGAGAAATTTGGCAATATTTTGGCTCAGATGTTGAGCTGGTGAGTGTCTCTTCATTTTCAAACAACGTTGAGGTTTGCAGCTAAGATATAAGTCGAGAAAATTATCCTCATTCGCAGCCACCTTTTCTGATGTGTATGTTTGTACACGTGTATTGCCGCATTGGCCTATGTCGCCAGTGCCCTGACGCATGAGTCTCACAGTTTGGGTTCTTTCTATTGAGAAATTTGGCAATATTTTGGCTCCGATGTTGAGCTGGTGAGTGTCTCTTCATTCTTGAACAACGTTGAGGTTCGCAGCTCAGATACAAGTCGAGAAGATTATCCTCATTCGCAGCCATGTTTTCTTATGTGTATCAATGTACACGTGTATTGCCGCATTGGCCTATGTCGCCAGTGTCCTGACGCATGAGTTTCACAGTTTGGGTCCTTTCCATTGAGAAAGTTGGCAATATTTTGGCTCAGATGTCGAGCTGGTGAGTGTCTTTTCATTCTCGAACAACGTTGAGGTTCGCAGCTAAGATTAAGTCGAGAAAATTATCCTCATTCGCAGCAATGTTTTCTTATGTGTATCTATGTACACGTGTATTGCCGCACTGGCCTATGTCGCCAGTGCCCTGACTCATGAGTCTCATAGTTTGGGTTTTTTCCGTTGAGAAATTCGGCAATATTTTGGCTCCGATGTTGAGCTGGTGAGTGTCTCTTCATTCTTGAACAACGTTGAGGTTCGCAGCTCAGATACAAGTCGAGAAGATTATCCTCATTCGCAGCCATGTTTTCTTATGTGTATATATGTACACGTGTATTGCCGCATTGGCCTATGTTGCCAGTGCCCTGACGCATGAGTCTCACAGTTTGTGTTTTTTCCAGTGAGAAGTTTGGCAATATTTTGGCTCAGATGTCGAGCTGGTGAGTGTCTCTTCATTATCGAACAACGTTGAGGTTCGCAGCTCAAATATAAGTCAAGAAAATTATCCTCATTCGCAGCCACCTTTTCTGATGTGTATGTTTGTACACTTGTATTGCCGCATAGGCCTATGCCGCCAGTGCCCTGACGCATGGGTCTCACGGTTTGGGTTTTTTCCAGTAAGAAATTTGGCAATATTTTGGCTCCGATGTCGAGCTGGTGAGTCTCTCTTCATTCTCGAACAACGTTGAGGTTCGCAGCTCAAATATAAGTCGAGAACATTATCCTCATTCGCAGCCATGTTTTCTTATGTGTATCTATGCAGACGTGTATTGCCGCATTGGCCTAGGTCGCCAGTGGCCTGACGCATGGGTCTCACAGTTTGGGTTCTTTCTATAGAGAAATTTGGCAATATTTTGGCTCAGATGTCGAGCTGGTGAGTGTCTCTTCATTCTCGAACAACGTTGAGGTTCGCAGCTAAGATTAAGTCGAGAAAATTATCCTCATTCGCAGCAATGTTTTCTTATGTGTATCTATGTACACGTGTATTGCCGCACTGGCCTATGTCGCCAGTGCCCTGACTCATGAGTCTCATAGTTTGGGTTCTTTCCGTTGAGAAATTCGGCAATATTTTGGCTTAGATGTCGAGCTGGAGAGTGTCTCTTGATTCTCGAACAACGTTGAGGTTCGCAGCTAAGATATAAGTCGAGAAAATTATCCTCATTCGCAGCCACCTTTTCTTATGTGTATGTTTGTACACGTGTATTGCCGCATTGGCCTATGCCGCCAGTGCCCTGACGCATGAGTCTCACAGTTTCGGTTCTTTCTATTGAGAAATTTGGCTATATTTTGGCTCCGATGTCGAGCTGGTGAGTGTCTCTTCATTCTCGAACAACGTTGAGGTTCGCAGCTCAAATATAAGTCGAGAAAATTATCCTCATTCGCAGCCATGTTTTCTTATGTGTATCTATGTACACGTGTATTGCCGCATTGGCCTATGTTGCCAGTGCCCTGATGCATGAGTCTCACAGTTTGTGTTTTTTCCAGTGAGAAGTTTGGCAATATTTTGGCTCAGATGTCGAGCTGGTGAGTGTCTCTTCATTATCGAACAAGGTTGAGGTTCGCAGCTCAAATATAAGTCGAGAAAATTATCCTCATTCGCAGCCACCTTTTCTGATGTGTATGTTTGTACACTTGTATTGCCGGATAGGCCTATGCCGCCAGTGCCCTAGTCTTGGTTCCAAGACCTTCGTGTTGTTTATTCCGCGATCACTGACACAAACCACCGATGTTATAGAGGGCGCCCTCTACAGACGAATCGCACCCGCGAACTCAGTGGACTCACTCGAAGGTCTTGGACAAGTTGGCACACAGGGGGCGTGGTCAGACTATTGTAATATATGCATTATTCATATCACGTGATAATGATGGACGGTTATAGGCAAATTCGTGCGAGGGTTACGCAAAACGTTACACGCCGCGATTGACCCGGCCGTGATGTGCATGTACTATACTGTACATGTATTCGCATTTTTGTATCACTGTGGACGGAGACATGGCTTCCCTTACCGAACATGACATGTTCTCGTGTACAAAATGGTTAGAAAGTCGAGCACTTTTTTCAAAATGCTCCCATTTTAACCACAATTATTTTCCTGGGTTGAAATTTTCAACCAATATACCCTATATTATACCCTAACCCAAACACTAACCCTAACCCACATCCTAACCCTAGCTTTTGAGTAATTTAAGTACAATCCAAAAATCTAATTCGTGAAATTCCTAATGGAGACCTAAATATAAATCACCCTTTGGAGACCTTTTTACTCCCATTGTCCCCATTGTGTTCACGTCTCCAGAGGTACCGTATTTCGCACCATACAGTACATGTACATAATCATGTACATGTACTTTACATGTACATTGACACAGCAAATCATAGCTGCCCCGGCGTTTATTTGTGACTGCGGGTGAATTTGTTGATTGAAACAACTTTGCTCTATGGTGAAAACCTCCAAAGCCCCAGTCCCACCGAAAGCCGGATACGCTACGGATCAACCCGGATGCACTACGGTTCACTCCGGGGTCATCCGGAGTGGAACCTTAGTCAAACCGTGATAATCCGGGACTATCCGGGACTATCCGGGGCCATGCATCCGGGACCATCCGGGGACATCCGTAGTGAGTCCGGGAAGTCGAGCGTCACCCTGGATCAGCATCTAGCATCCGGAGTGATCCGGGGCCATCCGGGAAGGGAGAGGGGGGCGGCGAAGAACCGTAGTGAAACCGTAGTGCGATCGTGATGATCCCTAGTGTATCCGGGATAAACCGTAGCGTAACCGTAGTGTAACCGTGTTTATCCGGGATGAAACGGGAGTTGGTTCCACTACGGTTCCACTACGGATCACCACGGATTCACTACGGTGTCACCACGGTATTTCCCGGATGAACCGGGATGAACCGTAGTGTATCCGGGGTCATCCGGGGTGAACCGTGGCACATCCGGGATGAACCGTGGCGCATCCGTAGTGAAACCGTGGCGGAACCGTAGTGAATCCGTGACCATCCGGGGTCATGGGGGAAAAACAGGCTTGAACCGGGGTGATCCGGGCCCATTCGTGGCAGAACCGTAGTAGTCAAACCGTAGTAGAACCGTAGTAGGATCGGGGAACATGTCACTTTGTTTTTGATTGCCTTCCCGGACCACCCCGGATCAAACGTAGTTTCATCCGGGGCGATCCGGGGCGATCCGTAGCATATCCGGCTTCAGTGGGACTGGGGCTACTAATTTATATGGTGGCCCTGAGGGATATCAAAAGTCGTGAACATTTTCGCGACAAATTTGCGACTTGTCGTTAATTTATTTGCGACTGGTCGTAAATATTTTGGCAACTATAGTCGCAAATAATTTCACAACTAGTCGTGACAAAATTTGCGACTAGTCGCGAATTTTGTCACGACTAGTTGTGAAATTATTTGCGACTATAGTTGCAAAAATATTTACGACCAGTCGCAAATAAATTAACGACAAGTCGCAAATTTGAGTCCTGAATTGTTTACGACTTGTTTTTTGCGACTAGTCGTAAATATTTTTTCGCGAATAGTCGTCAATATTTTCAATAGTCGCGAAAAAAATTCGCGACTAGTAGCGAAAAAATTCACTAATAATCACGAATTATACGACTAGTCGCAAAAATATTCACGAACAGTCGCAAAAATATTAACAACCAGTCGCGAATAAATTCACGACAAGTCGCGAATAGTTTCACAACTACTCGCAAACAAATTCACGACTTTATGTCCCTCCATGCAGAGCCACCATAAATTTCCCCTTTTATTTCAGGGAAAGGTAGTTTTTGCAGGTAATTAACTGTTTGCCAAAATGAAGCACGACCTCACTAGATTTGAGGTTAATACTGACGTACTGTACGTTCGATACACTGGAATACAAAAAAACGCACCGCGCTGAAGCACCATAACATAGCGATGCTGCAGCGGGCAGACCCGCGGTACGGTACCGGTGGCTGTAGCTAGCTTGCACTGCCATGCCCCGGAAGATCGGACACACGTACATGTACAATGCTATTAAAAGTCTGCACATTTCGCGCAATGCACGTGCATACAGTCACCATCACATACATGTACATTGTACATGTACACTGTCTTGTGTACACACACACAGTATCTTATATTTGTGTATAATGAATAATTCATGATGAGGCTCAAACTCGGTCGCTGATTGGATCCCTCGGAAAAGCGAGGGAGATTCGTCGAAAACTAAGGTTAAAGTTAACAATTGATTGCCAACTAGTGCTAGACCCATTGGGGAATCCAAAATCATGTACGTTTGTCAAACGTCGGCTCCAGTGCGAACATGGATCCAGCCGCATTTTGTAAACTACGCATGCGTGAGACCAGAACGCACACGAAGCCGGGATTTGAAAAAGAGACAGCGTTAACGAATCTGCGCGCGTGGTGGGCGCCGAAATAACACAAGGGTCTAGGGCTAGACTACCAGTGCCCTGACGCATGAGTCTCACGGTTTGGGTTTTTTCCAGTGAGAAGTTTTGCAATATTTTGGCTCAGATGTCGAGCTGGTGAGTGTCTCTTCATTCTCGAACAACGTTGAGGTTCGCAGCTAAGATTAAGTCGAGAAAATTATCCTCATTCGCAGCAATGTTTTCTTATGTGTATCTATGTACACGTGTATTGCCGCACTGGCCTATGTCGCCAGTGCCCTGACTCATGAGTCTCATAGTTTGGGTTCTTTCCGTTGAGAAATTTGGCAATATTTTGGCTTAGATGTCGAGCTGGAGAGTGTCTCTTCATTCTCGAACAACGTTGAGGTTCGCAGCTAAGATATAAGTCGAGAAAATTATCCTCATTCGCAGCCACCTTTTCTTATGTGTATGTTTGTACACGTGTAATGCCGCATTGGCCTATGCCGTCAGTGCCCTGACACATGAGTCTCACAGTTTGGGTTCTTTCTATTGAGAAATTTGGCAATATTTTGGCTCCGATGTCGAGCTGGTGAGTGTCTCTTCATTCTCGAACAACGTTGAGGTTCGCAGCTCAAATATAAGTCGAGAAAATTATCCTCATTCGCAGCCATGTTTTCTTATGTGTATCTATGTACACGTGTATTGCCGCATTGGCCTATGTTGCCAGTGCCCTGACGCATGAGTCTCACAGTTTGTGTTTTTTCAATTGGGAAATTTGGCAATATTTTGGCTCAGATGTCGAGCTGGTGAGTGTCTCTTCATTATTGAACAACGTTGAGGTTCGTAGCTCAAATATAAGTCGAGAAAATTATCCTCATTCGCAGCCACCTTTTCTGATGTGTATGTTTGTACACTTGTATTGCCGCATAGGCCTATGTCGCCAGTGCCCTGACTCATGGGTCTCACGGTTTGGGTTTTTTACAGAGAGAAATTTGGCAATATTTTGGCTCAGATGTTGAGCTGGTGAGTGTCTCTTCATTTTCAAACAACGTTGAGGTTTGCAGCTAAGATATAAGTCGAGAAAATTATCCTCATTCGCAGCCACCTTTTCCCATGTGTATGTTTGTACACGTGTATTGCCGCATAGGCCTATGCCGCCAGTGGCCTGACGCATGAGTCTCACGGTTTGGGTTTTTTTCAGTGAGAAATTTGGCAATATTTTGGCTCAGATGTCGAGCTGGTGAGTGTCTCTTCATTCTCGAACAACGTTGAGGTTCGCAGCTCAAATATAAGTCGAGAAAATTATCATCATTCGCAGCCACCTTTTCTGATGTGTATGTTTGTACAATTGTATTGCCGCATAGGCCTATGCCGTCAGTGCCCTGACACATGGGTCTCACGGTTTGGGTTTTTTCCAGTGAGAAGTTTGGCAATATTTTGGCTCAGATGTCGAGCTGGTGAGTGTCTCTTCATTCTCGAACAACGTTGAGGTTCGCAGCTCAGATATAAGTCGAGAAAATTATCTTCATTCGCAGCCATGTTTTCTTATGTGTATCTATGTACACGTGTATTGCCGCATTGGCCTATGTCGCCAGTGCCCTGACGCATGAGTCTCACAGTTTGGGTCCTTTCCATTGAGAAAGTTGGCAATATTTTGGCTCAGATGTCGAGCTGGTGAGTGTCTCTTCATTCTCGAACAACGTTGAGGTTCGCAGCTCAAATATAAGTCGAAAAAATTATCCTCATTCGCAGCCACCTTTTCTGATGTGTATGTTTGTACACGTGTATTTCCGCATAGGCCTATGCCGCCAGTGGCCTGACGCATGAGTCTCATGGTTTGGTCTTTTTCCAGTGAGAAATTTGGCAATATTTTGGCTCAGATGTCGAGCTGGTGAGTGTCTCTTCATTCTCGGACAACGTTGAGTTTCGCAGCTCAGATATAAGTCGAGAAAATTATCCTCATTCGCAGCCATGTTTTCTTATGTGTATATATGTACACGTGTATTGCCGCATTGGCCTAGGTCGCCAGTGCCCTGACGCATGAGTCTCACAGTTTGGGTTTTTTCTATTGAGAAATTTGGCAATATTTCGGCTCTGATGTCGAGCTGGTGAGTGTCTCTTCATTCTCGAACAACGTTGAGGTTCGCAGCTCAGATATAAGTCGAGAAAATTATCCTTATTCGCAGCCACCTTTTCTGATGTGTATGTTTGTACACGTGTATTGCCGCATAGGCCTATGCCGCCAGTGGCCTGACGCATGAGTCTCACGGTTTGGGTTATTTCCAGTGAGAAATTTGGCAATATTTTGGCTCAGATGTTGAGCTGGTGAGTGTCTCTTCATTTTCAAACAACGTTGAGGTTTGCAGCTAAGGTATAAGTCGAGAAAATTATCCTCATTCGCAGCCACCTTTTCTCATGTGTATGTTTGTACACGTGTATTGCCGCATAGGCCTATGCCGCCAGTGGCCTGACGCATGAGTCTCACGGTTTGGGTTTTTTTCAGTGAGAAATTTTTCAATATTTTGGCTCAGATGTCGAGCTGGTGAGTGTCTCTTCATTCTTGAACAACGTTGAGGTTCTCAGCTCAAATATAAGTCGAGAAAATTATCCTCATTCGCAGCCACCTTTTCTGATGTGTATGTTTGTACACTTGTATTGCCGCATAGGCCTATGCCGTCAGTGCCCTGACACATGGGTCTCACGGTTTGGGTTTTTTCCAGTGAGAAGTTTGGCAATATTTTGGCTCAGATGTCGAGCTGGTGAGTGTCTCTTCATTCTAGGACAACGTTGATGTTCGCGGCTCAGATATAAGTCGAGAAAATTATCCTCATTCGCAGCCACCTTTTCTGATGTGTATGTTTGTACACGTGTATTGCCGCATAGGCCTATGCCGCCAGTGGCCTGACGCATGAGTCTCACGGTTTGGGTTATTTCCAGTGAGAAATTTGGCAATATTTTGGCTCAGATGTTGAGCTGGTGAGTGTCTCTTCATTTTCAAACAACGTTGAGGTTTGCAGCTAAGATATAAGTCGAGAAAATTATCCTCATTCGCAGCCACCTTTTTTCATGTGTATGTTTGTACACGTGTATTGCCGCATAGGCCTATGCCGCCAGTGGCCTGACGCATGAGTCTCACGGTTTGGTTTTTTTTCAGTGAGAAATTTGGCAATATTTTGGCTCAGATGTCGAGCTGGTGAGTGTCTCTTCATTCTCGAACAACGTTGAGGTTCGCAGCTTAAATATAAGTCGAGAAAAGTATCCTCATTGGCAGCCACCTTTTCTGATGTGTATGTTTGTACACTTGTATTGCCGCATAGGCCTATGCCGTCAGTGCCCTGACACATGGGTCTCACGGTTTGTTTTTTTTCCAGTGAGAAGTTTGGCAATATTTTGGCTCAGATGTCGAGCTGGTGAGTGTCTCTTCATTCTCGAACAACGTTGAGGTTCGCAGCTCAGATATAAGTCGAGAAAAGTATCCTCATTCGCAGCCATGTTTTCTTATGTGTATATATGTACACGTGTATTGCCGCATTGGCCTAGGTCGCCAGTGCCCTGACGCATGAGTCTCACAGTTTGGGTTCTTTCTATTGAGAAATTTGGCAATATTTCGGCTCCGATGTCGAGCTGGTGAGTGTCTCTTCATTCTCGAACAACGTTGAGGTTCGCAGCTCAGATATAAGTCGAGAAAATTATCCTCATTCGCAGCCATGTTTTCTTATGTGTATATATGTACACGTGTATTGCCGCATTGGCCTAGGTCGCCAGTGCCCTGACGCATGAGTCTCACAGTTTGGGTTCTTTCTATTGAGAAATTTGGCAATATTTCGGCTCTTATGTCGAGCTGGTGAGTGTCTCTTCATTCTCGAACAACGTTGAGGTTCGCAGCTCAGATATAAGTCGAGAAAATTATCCTTATTCGCAGCCACCTTTTCTGATGTGTATGTTTGTACACGTGTATTGCCGCATAGGCCTATGCCGCCAGTGGCCTGACGCATGAGTCTCACGGTTTGGGTTATTTCCAGTGAGAAATTTGGCAATATTTTGGCTCAGATGTTGAGCTGGTGAGTGTCTCTTCATTTTCAAACAACGTTGAGGTTTGCAGCTAAGGTATAAGTCGAGAAAATTATCCTCATTCGCAGCCACCTTTTCTCATGTGTATGTTTGTACACGTGTATTGCCGCATAGGCCTATGCCGCCAGTGGCCTGACGCATGAGTCTCACGGTTTGGGTTTTTTTCAGTGAGAAATTTGTCAATATTTTGGCTCAGATGTCGAGCTGGTGAGTCTCTCTTCATTCTCGAACAACGTTGAGGTTCGCAGCTCAAATATAAGTCGAGAACATTATCCTCATTCGCAGCCATGTTTTCTTATGTGTATCTATGTAGACGTGTATTGCCGCATTGGCCTAGGTCGCCAGTGGCCTGACGCATGGGTCTCACAGTTTGGGTTCTTTCTATAGAGAAATTTGGCAATATTTTGGCTCAGATGTCGAGCTGGTGAGTGTCTCTTCATTCTCGAACAACGTTGAGGTTCGCAGCTAAAATTAAGTCGAGAAAATTATCCTCATTCGCAGCAATGTTTTCTTATGTGTATCTATGTACACGTGTATTGCCGCACTGGCCTATGTCGCCAGTGCCCTGACTCATGAGTCTCATAGTTTGGGTTCTTTCCGTTGAGAAATTCGGCAATATTTTGGCTTAGATGTCGAGCTGGAGAGTGTCTCTTGATTCTCGAACAACGTTGAGGTTCGCAGCTAAGATATAAGTCGAGAAAATTATCCTCATTCGCAGCCACCTTTTCTTATGTGTATGTTTGTACACGTGTATTGCCGCATTGGCCTATGCCGCCAGTGCCCTGACGCATGAGTCTCACAGTTTCGGTTCTTTCTATTGAGAAATTTTGCAATATTTTGGCTCCGATGTCGAGCTGGTGAGTGTCTCTTCATTCTCGAACAACGTTGAGGTTCGCAGCTCAAATATAAGTCTAGAAAATTATCCTCATTCGCAGCCATGTTTTCTTATGTGTATCTATGTACACGTGTATTGCCGCATTGGCCTATGTTGCCAGTGCCCTGACGCATGAGTCTCACAGTTTGTGTTTTTTCCAGTGAGAAGTTTGGCAATATTTTGGCTCAGATGTCGAGCTGGTGAGTGTCTCTTCATTATCGAACAACGTTGAGGTTCGCAGCTCAAATATAAGTCGAGAAAATTATCCTCATTCGCAGCCACCTTTTCTGATGTGTATGTTTGTACACTTGTATTGCCGCATAGGCCTATGCCGCCAGTGCCCTGACGCATGGGTCTCACGGTTTGGGTTTTTTCCAGTAAGAAATTTGGCAATATTTTGGCTCCGATGTCGAGCTGGTGAGTCTCTCTTCATTCTCGAACAACGTTGAGGTTCGCAGCTCAAATATAAGTCGAGAACATTATCCTCATTCGCAGCCATGTTTTCTTATGTGTATCTATGTAGACGTGTATTGCCGCATTGGCCTAGGTCGCCAGTGGCCTGACGCATGGGTCTCACAGTTTGGGTTCTTTCTATTGAGAAATTTGGCAATATTTTGGCTCAGATGTCGAGCTGGTGAGTGTCTCTTCATTCTCGAACAACGTTGAGGTTCGCAGCTAAGATTAAGTCGAGAAAATTATCCTCATTCGCAGCAATGTTTTCTTATGTGTATCTATGTACACGTGTATTGCCGCACTGGCCTATGTCGCCAGTGCCCTGACTCATGAGTCTCATAGTTTGGGTTCTTTCCGTTGAGAAATTCGGCAATATTTTGGCTTAGATGTCGAGCTGGAGAGTGTCTCTTGATTCTCGAACAACGTTGAGGTTCGCAGCTAAGATATAAGTCGAGAAAATTATCCTCATTCGCAGCCACCTTTTCTTATGTGTATGTTTGTACACGTGTATTGCCGCATTGGCCTATGCCGCCAGTGCCCTGACGCATGAGTCTCACAGTTTCGGTTCTTTCTATTGAGAAATTTGGCTATATTTTGGCTCCGATGTCGAGCTCGTGAGTGTCTCTTCATTCTCGAACAACGTTGAGGTTCGCAGCTCAAATATAAGTCGAGAAAATTATCCTCATTCGCAGCCATGTTTTCTTATGTGTATCTATGTACACGTGTATTGCCGCATTGGCCTATGTTGCCAGTGCCCTGATGCATGAGTCTCACAGTTTGTGTTTTTTCCAGTGAGAAGTTTGGCAATATTTTGGCTCAGATGTCGAGCTGGTGAGTGTCTCTTCATTATCGAACAAGGTTGAGGTTCGCAGCTCAAATATAAGTCGAGAAAATTATCCTCATTCGCAGCCACCTTTTCTGATGTGTATGTTTGTACACTTGTATTGCCGGATAGGCCTATGCCGCCAGTGCCCTAGTCTTGGTTCCAAGACCTTCGTGTTGTTTATTCCGCGATCACTGACACAAACCACCGATGTTATAGAGGGCGCCCTCTACAGACGAATCGCACCCGCGAACTCAGTGGACTCACTCGAAGGTCTTGGACAAGTTGGCACACAGGGGGCGTGGTCAGACTATTGTAATATATGCATTATTCATATCACGTGATAATGATGGACGGTTATAGGCAAATTCGTGCGAGGGTTACGCAAAACGTTACACGCCGCGATTGACCCGGCCGTGATGTGCATGTACTATACTGTACATGTATTCGCATTTTTGTATCACTGTGGACGGAGACATGGCTTCCCTTACCGAACATGACATGTTCTCGTGTACAAAATGGTTAGAAAGTCGAGCACTTTTTTCAAAATGCTCCCATTTTAACCACAATTATTTTCCTGGGTTGAAATTTTCAACCAATATACCCTATATTATACCCTAACCCAAACACTAACCCTAACCCACATCCTAACCCTAGCTTTTGAGTAATTTAAGTACAATCCAAAAATCTAATTCGTGAAATTCCTAATGGAGACCTAAATATAAATCACCCTTTGGAGACCTTTTTACTCCCATTGTCCCCATTGTGTTCACGTCTCCAGAGGTACCGTATTTCGCACCATACAGTACATGTACATAATCATGTACATGTACTTTACATGTACATTGACACAGCAAATCATAGCTGCCCCGGCGTTTATTTGTGACTGCGGGTGAATTTGTTGATTGAAACAACTTTGCTCTATGGTGAAAACCTCCAAAGCCCCAGTCCCACCGAAAGCCGGATACGCTACGGATCAACCCGGATGCACTACGGTTCACTCCGGGGTCATCCGGAGTGGAACCTTAGTCAAACCGTGATAATCCGGGACTATCCGGGACTATCCGGGGCCATGCATCCGGGACCATCCGGGGACATCCGTAGTGAGTCCGGGAAGTCGAGCGTCACCCTGGATCAGCATCTAGCATCCGGAGTGATCCGGGGCCATCCGGGAAGGGAGAGGGGGGCGGCGAAGAACCGTAGTGAAACCGTAGTGCGATCGTGATGATCCCTAGTGTATCCGGGATAAACCGTAGCGTAACCGTAGTGTAACCGTGTTTATCCGGGATGAAACGGGAGTTGGTTCCACTACGGTTCCACTACGGATCACCACGGATTCACTACGGTGTCACCACGGTATTTCCCGGATGAACCGGGATGAACCGTAGTGTATCCGGGGTCATCCGGGGTGAACCGTGGCACATCCGGGATGAACCGTGGCGCATCCGTAGTGAAACCGTGGCGGAACCGTAGTGAATCCGTGACCATCCGGGGTCATGGGGGAAAAACAGGCTTGAACCGGGGTGATCCGGGCCCATTCGTGGCAGAACCGTAGTAGTCAAACCGTAGTAGAACCGTAGTAGGATCGGGGAACATGTCACTTTGTTTTTGATTGCCTTCCCGGACCACCCCGGATCAAACGTAGTTTCATCCGGGGCGATCCGGGGCGATCCGTAGCATATCCGGCTTCAGTGGGACTGGGGCTACTAATTTATATGGTGGCCCTGAGGGATATCAAAAGTCGTGAACATTTTCGCGACAAATTTGCGACTTGTCGTTAATTTATTTGCGACTGGTCGTAAATATTTTGGCAACTATAGTCGCAAATAATTTCACAACTAGTCGTGACAAAATTTGCGACTAGTCGCGAATTTTGTCACGACTAGTTGTGAAATTATTTGCGACTATAGTTGCAAAAATATTTACGACCAGTCGCAAATAAATTAACGACAAGTCGCAAATTTGAGTCCTGAATTGTTTACGACTTGTTTTTTGCGACTAGTCGTAAATATTTTTTCGCGAATAGTCGTCAATATTTTCAATAGTCGCGAAAAAAATTCGCGACTAGTAGCGAAAAAATTCACTAATAATCACGAATTATACGACTAGTCGCAAAAATATTCACGAACAGTCGCAAAAATATTAACAACCAGTCGCGAATAAATTCACGACAAGTCGCGAATAGTTTCACAACTACTCGCAAACAAATTCACGACTTTATGTCCCTCCATGCAGAGCCACCATAAATTTCCCCTTTTATTTCAGGGAAAGGTAGTTTTTGCAGGTAATTAACTGTTTGCCAAAATGAAGCACGACCTCACTAGATTTGAGGTTAATACTGACGTACTGTACGTTCGATACACTGGAATACAAAAAAACGCACCGCGCTGAAGCACCATAACATAGCGATGCTGCAGCGGGCAGACCCGCGGTACGGTACCGGTGGCTGTAGCTAGCTTGCACTGCCATGCCCCGGAAGATCGGACACACGTACATGTACAATGCTATTAAAAGTCTGCACATTTCGCGCAATGCACGTGCATACAGTCACCATCACATACATGTACATTGTACATGTACACTGTCTTGTGTACACACACACAGTATCTTATATTTGTGTATAATGAATAATTCATGATGAGGCTCAAACTCGGTCGCTGATTGGATCCCTCGGAAAAGCGAGGGAGATTCGTCGAAAACTAAGGTTAAAGTTAACAATTGATTGCCAACTAGTGCTAGACCCATTGGGGAATCCAAAATCATGTACGTTTGTCAAACGTCGGCTCCAGTGCGAACATGGATCCAGCCGCATTTTGTAAACTACGCATGCGTGAGACCAGAACGCACACGAAGCCGGGATTTAAAAAAAGAGACAGCGTTAACGAATCTGCGCGCGTGGTGGGCGCCGAAATAACACAAGGGTCTAGGGCTAGACTACCAGTGCCCTGACGCATGAGTCTCACGGTTTGGGTTTTTTCCAGTGAGAAGTTTTGCAATATTTTGGCTCAGATGTCGAGCTGGTGAGTGTCTCTTCATTCTCGAACAACGTTGAGGTTCGCAGCTAAGATTAAGTCGAGAAAATTATCCTCATTCGCAGCAATGTTTTCTTATGTGTATCTATGTACACGTGTATTGCCGCACTGGCCTATGTCGCCAGTGCCCTGACTCATGAGTCTCATAGTTTGGGTTCTTTCCGTTGAGAAATTTGGCAATATTTTGGCTTAGATGTCGAGCTGGAGAGTGTCTCTTCATTCTCGAACAACGTTGAGGTTCGCAGCTAAGATATAAGTCGAGAAAATTATCCTCATTCGCAGCCACCTTTTCTTATGTGTATGTTTGTACACGTGTAATGCCGCATTGGCCTATGCCGTCAGTGCCCTGACACATGAGTCTCACAGTTTGGGTTCTTTCTATTGAGAAATTTGGCAATATTTTGGCTCCGATGTCGAGCTGGTGAGTGTCTCTTCATTCTCGAACAACGTTGAGGTTCGCAGCTCAAATATAAGTCGAGAAAATTATCCTCATTCGCAGCCATGTTTTCTTATGTGTATCTATGTACACGTGTATTGCCGCATTGGCCTATGTTGCCAGTGCCCTGACGCATGAGTCTCACAGTTTGTGTTTTTTCAATTGGGAAATTTGGCAATATTTTGGCTCAGATGTCGAGCTGGTGAGTGTCTCTTCATTATTGAACAACGTTGAGGTTCGTAGCTCAAATATAAGTCGAGAAAATTATCCTCATTCGCAGCCACCTTTTCTGATGTGTATGTTTGTACACTTGTATTGCCGCATAGGCCTATGTCGCCAGTGCCCTGACTCATGGGTCTCACGGTTTGGGTTTTTTACAGAGAGAAATTTGGCAATATTTTGGCTCAGATGTTGAGCTGGTGAGTGTCTCTTCATTTTCAAACAACGTTGAGGTTTGCAGCTAAGATATAAGTCGAGAAAATTATCCTCATTCGCAGCCACCTTTTCCCATGTGTATGTTTGTACACGTGTATTGCCGCATAGGCCTATGCCGCCAGTGGCCTGACGCATGAGTCTCACGGTTTGGGTTTTTTTCAGTGAGAAATTTGGCAATATTTTGGCTCAGATGTCGAGCTGGTGAGTGTCTCTTCATTCTCGAACAACGTTGAGGTTCGCAGCTCAAATATAAGTCGAGAAAATTATCATCATTCGCAGCCACCTTTTCTGATGTGTATGTTTGTACAATTGTATTGCCGCATAGGCCTATGCCGTCAGTGCCCTGACACATGGGTCTCACGGTTTGGGTTTTTTCCAGTGAGAAGTTTGGCAATATTTTGGCTCAGATGTCGAGCTGGTGAGTGTCTCTTCATTCTCGAACAACGTTGAGGTTCGCAGCTCAGATATAAGTCGAGAAAATTATCTTCATTCGCAGCCATGTTTTCTTATGTGTATCTATGTACACGTGTATTGCCGCATTGGCCTATGTCGCCAGTGCCCTGACGCATGAGTCTCACAGTTTGGGTCCTTTCCATTGAGAAAGTTGGCAATATTTTGGCTCAGATGTCGAGCTGGTGAGTGTCTCTTCATTCTCGAACAACGTTGAGGTTCGCAGCTCAAATATAAGTCGAAAAAATTATCCTCATTCGCAGCCACCTTTTCTGATGTGTATGTTTGTACACGTGTATTTCCGCATAGGCCTATGCCGCCAGTGGCCTGACGCATGAGTCTCATGGTTTGGTCTTTTTCCAGTGAGAAATTTGGCAATATTTTGGCTCAGATGTCGAGCTGGTGAGTGTCTCTTCATTCTCGGACAACGTTGAGTTTCGCAGCTCAGATATAAGTCGAGAAAATTATCCTCATTCGCAGCCATGTTTTCTTATGTGTATATATGTACACGTGTATTGCCGCATTGGCCTAGGTCGCCAGTGCCCTGACGCATGAGTCTCACAGTTTGGGTTTTTTCTATTGAGAAATTTGGCAATATTTCGGCTCTGATGTCGAGCTGGTGAGTGTCTCTTCATTCTCGAACAACGTTGAGGTTCGCAGCTCAGATATAAGTCGAGAAAATTATCCTTATTCGCAGCCACCTTTTCTGATGTGTATGTTTGTACACGTGTATTGCCGCATAGGCCTATGCCGCCAGTGGCCTGACGCATGAGTCTCACGGTTTGGGTTATTTCCAGTGAGAAATTTGGCAATATTTTGGCTCAGATGTTGAGCTGGTGAGTGTCTCTTCATTTTCAAACAACGTTGAGGTTTGCAGCTAAGGTATAAGTCGAGAAAATTATCCTCATTCGCAGCCACCTTTTCTCATGTGTATGTTTGTACACGTGTATTGCCGCATAGGCCTATGCCGCCAGTGGCCTGACGCATGAGTCTCACGGTTTGGGTTTTTTTCAGTGAGAAATTTTTCAATATTTTGGCTCAGATGTCGAGCTGGTGAGTGTCTCTTCATTCTTGAACAACGTTGAGGTTCTCAGCTCAAATATAAGTCGAGAAAATTATCCTCATTCGCAGCCACCTTTTCTGATGTGTATGTTTGTACACTTGTATTGCCGCATAGGCCTATGCCGTCAGTGCCCTGACACATGGGTCTCACGGTTTGGGTTTTTTCCAGTGAGAAGTTTGGCAATATTTTGGCTCAGATGTCGAGCTGGTGAGTGTCTCTTCATTCTAGGACAACGTTGATGTTCGCAGCTCAGATATAAGTCGAGAAAATTATCCTCATTCGCAGCCACCTTTTCTGATGTGTATGTTTGTACACGTGTATTGCCGCATAGGCCTATGCCGCCAGTGGCCTGACGCATGAGTCTCACGGTTTGGGTTATTTCCAGTGAGAAATTTGGCAATATTTTGGCTCAGATGTTGAGCTGGTGAGTGTCTCTTCATTTTCAAACAACGTTGAGGTTTGCAGCTAAGATATAAGTCGAGAAAATTATCCTCATTCGCAGCCACCTTTTTTCATGTGTATGTTTGTACACGTGTATTGCCGCATAGGCCTATGCCGCCAGTGGCCTGACGCATGAGTCTCACGGTTTGGTTTTTTTTCAGTGAGAAATTTGGCAATATTTTGGCTCAGATGTCGAGCTGGTGAGTGTCTCTTCATTCTCGAACAACGTTGAGGTTCGCAGCTTAAATATAAGTCGAGAAAAGTATCCTCATTGGCAGCCACCTTTTCTGATGTGTATGTTTGTACACTTGTATTGCCGCATAGGCCTATGCCGTCAGTGCCCTGACACATGGGTCTCACGGTTTGTTTTTTTTCCAGTGAGAAGTTTGGCAATATTTTGGCTCAGATGTCGAGCTGGTGAGTGTCTCTTCATTCTCGAACAACGTTGAGGTTCGCAGCTCAGATATAAGTCGAGAAAAGTATCCTCATTCGCAGCCATGTTTTCTTATGTGTATATATGTACACGTGTATTGCCGCATTGGCCTAGGTCGCCAGTGCCCTGACGCATGAGTCTCACAGTTTGGGTTCTTTCTATTGAGAAATTTGGCAATATTTCGGCTCCGATGTCGAGCTGGTGAGTGTCTCTTCATTCTCGAACAACGTTGAGGTTCGCAGCTCAGATATAAGTCGAGAAAATTATCCTCATTCGCAGCCATGTTTTCTTATGTGTATATATGTACACGTGTATTGCCGCATTGGCCTAGGTCGCCAGTGCCCTGACGCATGAGTCTCACAGTTTGGGTTCTTTCTATTGAGAAATTTGGCAATATTTCGGCTCTTATGTCGAGCTGGTGAGTGTCTCTTCATTCTCGAACAACGTTGAGGTTCGCAGCTCAGATATAAGTCGAGAAAATTATCCTTATTCGCAGCCACCTTTTCTGATGTGTATGTTTGTACACGTGTATTGCCGCATAGGCCTATGCCGCCAGTGGCCTGACGCATGAGTCTCACGGTTTGGGTTATTTCCAGTGAGAAATTTGGCAATATTTTGGCTCAGATGTTGAGCTGGTGAGTGTCTCTTCATTTTCAAACAACGTTGAGGTTTGCAGCTAAGGTATAAGTCGAGAAAATTATCCTCATTCGCAGCCACCTTTTCTCATGTGTATGTTTGTACACGTGTATTGCCGCATAGGCCTATGCCGCCAGTGGCCTGACGCATGAGTCTCACGGTTTGGGTTTTTTTCAGTGAGAAATTTGTCAATATTTTGGCTCAGATGTCGAGCTGGTGAGTCTCTCTTCATTCTCGAACAACGTTGAGGTTCGCAGCTCAAATATAAGTCGAGAACATTATCCTCATTCGCAGCCATGTTTTCTTATGTGTATCTATGTAGACGTGTATTGCCGCATTGGCCTAGGTCGCCAGTGGCCTGACGCATGGGTCTCACAGTTTGGGTTCTTTCTATAGAGAAATTTGGCAATATTTTGGCTCAGATGTCGAGCTGGTGAGTGTCTCTTCATTCTCGAACAACGTTGAGGTTCGCAGCTAAGATTAAGTCGAGAAAATTATCCTCATTCGCAGCAATGTTTTCTTATGTGTATCTATGTACACGTGTATTGCCGCACTGGCCTATGTCGCCAGTGCCCTGACTCATGAGTCTCATAGTTTGGGTTCTTTCCGTTGAGAAATTTGGCAATATTTTGGCTTAGATGTCGAGCTGGAGAGTGTCTCTTCATTCTCGAACAACGTTGAGGTTCGCAGCTAAGATATAAGTCGAGAAAATTATCCTCATTCGCAGCCACCTTTTCTTATGTGTATGTTTGTACACGTGTATTGCCGCATTGGCCTATGCCGTCAGTGCCCTGACGCATGAGTCTCACAGTTTGGGTTCTTTCTATTGAGAAATTTGGCAATATTTTGGCTCCGATGTCGAGCTGGTGAGTGTCTCTTCATTCTCGAACAACGTTGAGGTTCGCAGCTCAAATATAAGTCGAGAAAATTATCCTCATTCGCAGCCATGTTTTCTTATGTGTATCTATGTACACGTGTATTGCCGCATTGGCCTATGTTGCCAGTGCCCTGACGCATGAGTCTCACAGTTTGTGTTTTTTCAATTGGGAAATTTGGCAATATTTTGGCTCAGATGTCGAGCTGGTGAGTGTCTCTTCATTATCGAACAACGTTGAGGTTCGCAGCTCAAATATAAGTCGAGAAAATTATCCTCATTCGCAGCCACCTTTTCTGATGTGTATGTTTGTACACTTGTATTGCCGCATAGGCCTATGCCGTCAGTGCCCTGACTCATGGGTCTCACGGTTTGGGTTTTTTACAGAGAGAAATTTGGCAATATTTTGGCTCCGATGTCGAGCTGGTGAGTGTCTCTTCATTCTCGAACAACGTTGAGGTTCGCAGCTCAGATATAAGTCGAGAAAATTATCCTTATTCGCAGCCACCTTTTGTTATGTGTATGTTTGTACACGTGTATTGCCGCATTGGCCTATGTCGCCAGTGCCCTGACGCATGAGTCTCACGGATTGGGTTATTTCCAGTGAGAAATTTGGCAATATTTTGGCTCAGATGTTGAGCTGGTGAGTGTCTCTTCATTTTCAAACAACGTTGAGGTTTGCAGCTAAGATATAAGTCGAGAAAATTATCCTCATTCGCAGCCACCTTTTCCCATGTGTATGTTTGTACACGTGTATTGCCGCATAGGCCTATGCCGCCAGTGGCCTGACGCATGAGTCTCACGGTTTGGGTTTTTTTCAGTGAGAAATTTTTCAATATTTTGGCTCAGATGTCGAGCTGGTGAGTGTCTCTTCATTCTTGAACAACGTTGAGGTTCTCAGCTCAAATATAAGTCGAGAAAATTATCCTCATTCGCAGCCACCTTTTCTGATGTGTATGTTTGTACACTTGTATTGCCGCATAGGCCTATGCCGTCAGTGCCCTGACACATGGGTCTCACGGTTTGGGTTTTTTCCAGTGAGAAGTTTGGCAATATTTTGGCTCAGATGTCGAGCTGGTGAGTGTCTCTTCATTCTCGGACAACGTTGAGGTTCGCAGCTCAGATATAAGTCGAGAAAATTATCCTCATTCGCAGCCACCTTTTCTGATGTGTATGTTTGTACACGTGTATTGCCGCATAGGCCTATGCCGCCAGTGGCCTGACGCATGAGTCTCACGGTTTGGGTTATTTCCAGTGAGAAATTTGGCAATATTTTGGCTCAGATGTTGAGCTGGTGAGTGTCTCTTCATTTTCAAACAACGTTGAGGTTTGCAGCTAAGATATAAGTCGAGAAAATTATCCTCATCCGCAGCCACCTTTTTTCATGTGCATGTTTGTACACGTGTATTGCCGCATAGGCCTATGCCGCCAGTGGCCTGACGCATGAGTCTCACGGTTTGGTTTTTTTTCAGTGAGAAATTTGTCAATATTTTGGCTCAGATGTCGAGCTGGTGAGTGTCTCTTCATTCTCGAACAACGTTGAGGTTCGCAGCTTAAATATAAGTCGAGAAAATTATCCTCATTCGCAGCCACCTTTTCTGATGTGTATGTTTGTACACTTGTATTGCCGCATAGGCCTATGCCGTCAGTGCCCTGACACATGGGTCTCACGGTTTGTTTTTTTTCCAGTGAGAAGTTTGGCAATATTTTGGCTCAGATGTCGAGCTGGTGAGTGTCTCTTCATTCTCGAACAACGTTGAGGTTCGCAGCTCAGATATAAGTCGAGAAAAGTATCCTCATTCGCAGCCATGTTTTCTTATGTGTATATATGTACACGTGTATTGCCGCATTGGCCTAGGTCGCCAGTGCCCTGACGCATGAGTCTCACAGTTTGGGTTCTTTCTATTGAGAAATTTGGCAATATTTCGGCTCCGATGTCGAGCTGGTGAGTGTCTCTTCATTCTCGAACAACGTTGAGGTTCGCAGCTCAGATATAAGTCGAGAAAATTATCCTCATTCGCAGCCATGTTTTCTTATGTGTATATATGTACACGTGTATTGCCGCATTGGCCTAGGTCGCCAGTGCCCTGACGCATGAGTCTCACAGTTTGGGTTCTTTCTATTGAGAAATTTGGCAATATTTCGGCTCTTATGTCGAGCTGGTGAGTGTCTCTTCATTCTCGAACAACGTTGAGGTTCGCAGCTCAGATATAAGTCGAGAAAATTATCCTTATTCGCAGCCACCTTTTCTGATGTGTATGTTTGTACACGTGTATTGCCGCATAGGCCTATGCCGCCAGTGGCCTGACGCATGAGTCTCACGGTTTGGGTTATTTCCAGTGAGAAATTTGGCAATATTTTGGCTCAGATGTTGAGCTGGTGAGTGTCTCTTCATTTTCAAACAACGTTGAGGTTTGCAGCTAAGGTATAAGTCGAGAAAATTATCCTCATTCGCAGCCACCTTTTCTCATGTGTATGTTTGTACACGTGTATTGCCGCATAGGCCTATGCCGCCAGTGGCCTGACGCATGAGTCTCACGGTTTGGGTTTTTTTCGGTGAGAAATTTGTCAATATTTTGGCTCAGATGTCGAGCTGGTGAGTGTCTCTTCATTCTTGAACAACGTTGAGGTTCTCAGCTCAAATATAAGTCGAGAAAATTATCCTCATTCGCAGCCACCTTTTCTGATGTGTATGTTTGTACACTTGTATTGCCGCATAGGCCTATGCCGTCAGTGCCCTGACACATGGGTCTCACGGTTTGGGTTTTTTCCAGTGAGAAGTTTGGCAATATTTTGGCTCAGATGTCGAGCTGGTGAGTGTCTCTTCATTCTCGGACAACGTTGAGGTTCGCAGCTCAGATATAAGTCGAGAAAATTATCCTCATTCGCAGCCACCTTTTCTGATGTGTATGTTTGTACACGTGTATTGCCGCATAGGCCTATGCCGCCAGTGGCCTGACGGATGAGTCTCACGGTTTGGGTTATTTCCAGTGAGAAATTTGGCAATATTTTGGCTCAGATGTTGAGCTGGTGAGTGTCTCTTCATTTTCAAACAACGTTGAGGTTTGCAGCTAAGATATAAGTCGAGAAAATTATCCTCATTCGCAGCCACCTTTTTTCATGTGTGTGTTTGTACACGTGTATTGCCGCATAGGCCTATGCCGCCAGTGGCCTGACGCATGAGTCTCACGGTTTGGGTTTTTTTCAGTGAGAAATTTGGCAATATTTTGGCTCAGATGTCGAGCTGGTGAGTGTCTCTTCATTCTCGAACAACGTTGAGGTTCGCAGCTTAAATATAAGTCGAGAAAATTATCCTCATTCGCAGACACCTTTTCTGATGTGTATGTTTGTACACTTGTATTGCCGCATAGGCCTATGCCGTCAGTGCCCTGACACATGGGTCTCACGGTTTTTTTTTTTTCCAGTGAGAAGTTTGGCAATATTTTGGCTCAGATGTCGAGCTGGTGAGTGTCTCTTCATTCTCGAACAACGTTGAGGTTCGCAGCTCAGATATAAGTCGAGAAAAGTATCCTCATTCGCAGCCATGTTTTCTTATGTGTATATATGTACACGTGTATTGCCGCATTGGCCTAGGTCGCCAGTGCCCTGACGCATGAGTCTCACAGTTTGGGTTCTTTCTATTGAGAAATTTGGCAATATTTCGGCTCCGATGTCGAGCTGGGGGGTGTCTCTTCATTCTCGAACAACGTTGAGGTTCGCAGCTCAGATATAAGTCGAGAAAATTATCCTCATTCGCAGCCATGTTTTCTTATGTGTATCTATGTACACGTGTATTGCCGCATTGGCCTATGTCGCCAGTGCCCTGACGCATGAGTCTCACAGTTTGGGTCCTTTCCATTGAGAAAGTTGGCAATATTTTGGCTCAGATGTCGAGCTGGTGAGTGTCTCTTCATTCTCGAACAACGTTGAGGTTCGCAGCTCAAATATAAGTCGAGAAAATTATCCTCATTCGCAGCCACCTTTTCTGATGTGTATGTTTGTACACGTGTATTGCCGCATAGGCCTATGCCGCCATTGCCCTGACACATGGGTCTCACGGTTTGGTTTTTTTCCAGTGTGAAGTTTGGCAATATTTTGGCTCAGATGTCGAGCTGGTGAGTGTCTCTTCATTCTCGAACAACGTTGAGGTTCGCAGCTCAGATATAAGTCGAGAAAAGTATCCTCATTCGCAGCCATGTTTTCTTATGTGTATATATGTACACGTGTATTGCCGCATTGGCCTAGGTCGCCAGTGCCCTGACGCATGAGTCTCACAGTTTGGGTTCTTTCTATTGAGAAATTTGGCAATATTTCGGCTCCGATGTCGAGCTGGTGAGTGTCTCTTCATTCTCGAACAACGTTGAGGTTCGCAGCTCAGATATAAGTCGAGAAAATTATCCTCATTCGCAGCCATGTTTTCTTATGTGTATCTATGTACACGTGTATTGCCGCATTGGCCTATGTCGCCAGTGCCCTGACGCATGAGTCTCACAGTTTGGGTCCTTTCCATTGAGAAAGTTGGCAATATTTTGGCTCAGATGTCGAGCTGGTGAGTGTCTCGTCATTCTCGAACAACGTTGAGGTTCGCAGCTCAAATATAAGTCGAGAAAATTATCCTCATTCGCAGCCACCTTTTCTGATGTGTATGTTTGTACACGTGTATTGCCACATAGGCCTATGCCGCCAGTGGCCTGACGCATGAGTCTCATGGTTTGGGTTTTTTCTAGTGAGAAATTTGGCAATATTTTGGCTCAGATGTCGAGCTGGTGAGTGTCTCTTCATTCTCGGACAACGTTGAGTTTCGCAGCTCAGATATAAGTCGAGAAAATTATCTTATTCGCAGCCATGTTTTCTTATGTGTATATATGTACACGTGTATTGCCGCATTGGCCTAGGTCGCCAGTGCCCTGACGCATGAGTCTCACAGTTTGGGTTCTTTCTATTGAGAAATTTGGCAATATTTCGGCTCCGATGTCGAGCTGGTGAGTGTCTCTTCATTCTCGAACAACGTTGAGGTTCGCAGCTCAGATATAAGTCGAGAAAATTATCCTCATTCGCAGCCACCTTTTCTGATGTGTATGTTTGTACACGTGTATTGCCGCATAGGCCTATGCCGCCAGTGGCCTGACGCATGAGTCTCATGGTTTGGTCTTTTTCCAGTGAGAAATTTGGCAATATTTTGGCTCAGATGTCGAGCTGGTGAGTGTCTCTTCATTCTCGGACAACGTTGAGTTTCGCAGCTCAGATATAAGTCGAGAAAATTATCCTCATTCGCAGCCATGTTTTCTTATGTGTATATATGTACACGTGTATTGCCGCATTGGCCTAGGTCGCCAGTGCCCTGACGCATGAGTCTCACAGTTTGGGTTCTTTCTATTGAGAAATTTGGCAATATTTCGGCTCTGATGTCGAGCTGGTGAGTGTCTCTTCATTCTCGAACAACGTTGAGGTTCGCAGCTCAGATATAAGTCGAGAAAATTATCCTCATTCGCAGCCACCTTTTCTGATGTGTATGTTTGTACACGTGTATTGCCGCATAGGCCTATGCCGCCAGTGGCCTGACGCATGAGTCTCACGGTTTGGGTTATTTCCAGTGAGAAATTTGGCAATATTTTGGCTCAGATGTTGAGCTGGTGAGTGTCTCTTCATTTTCAAACAACGTTGAGGTTTGCAGCTAAGGTATAAGTCGAGAAAATTATCCTCATTCGCAGCCACCTTTTCTCATGTGTATGTTTGTACACGTGTATTGCCGCATAGGCCTATGCCGCCAGTGGCCTGACGCATGAGTCTCACGGTTTGGGTTTTTTTCAGTGAGAAATTTTTCAATATTTTGGCTCAGATGTCGAGCTGGTGAGTGTCTCTTCATTCTTGAACAACGTTGAGGTTCGCAGCTCAAATATAAGTCGAGAAAATTATCCTCATTCGCAGCCACCTTTTCTGATGTGTATGTTTGTACACTTGTATTGCCGCATAGGCCAATGCCGTCAGTGCCCTGACACATGGGTCTCACGGTTTGGGTTTTTTCCAGTGAGAAGTTTGGCAATATTTTGGCTCAGATGTCGAGCTGGTGAGTGTCTCTTCATTCTCGAACAACGTTGAGGTTCGCAGCTCAGATATAAGTCTAGAAAATTATCCTCATTCGCAGCCATGTTTTCTTATGTGTATCTATGTACACGTGTATTGCCGCATTGGCCTATGTCGCCAGTGCCCTGACGCATGAGTCTCACAGTTTGGGTCCTTTCCATTGAGAAAGTTGGCAATATTTTGGCTCAGATGTCGAGCTGGTGCGTGTCTCTTCATTCTCGAACAACGTTGAGGTTCGCAGCTCAAATATAAGTCGAGAAAATTATCCTCATTCGCAGCCACCTTTTCTGATGTGTATGTTTGTACACTTGTATTGCCGCATAGGCCTATGCCGTCAGTGCCCTGACACATGGGTCTCACGGTTTGGTTTTTTTTCCAGTGAGAAGTTTGGGAATATTTTGGCTCAGATGTCGAGCTGGTGAGTGTCTCTTCATTCTCCAACAACGTTGAGGTTCGCAGCTCAGATATAAGTCGAGAAAATTATCCTCATTCGCAGCCATGTTTTCTGATGTGTATGTTTGTACACGTGTATTGCCGCATAGGCCTATGCCGCCAGTGGCCTGACGGATGAGTCTCACGGTTTGGGTTATTTCCAGTGAGAAATTTGGCAATATTTTGGCTCAGATGTTGAGCTGGTGAGTGTCTCTTCATTTTCAAACAACGTTGAGGTTTGCAGCTAAGATATAAGTCGAGAAAATTATCCTCATTCGCAGCCACCTTTTTTCATGTGTATGTTTGTACACGTGTATTGCCGCATAGGCCTATGCCGCCAGTGGCCTGACGCATGAGTCTCACGGTTTGGGTTTTTTTCAGTGAGAAATTTGGCAATATTTTGGCTCAGATGTCGAGCTGGTGAGTGTCTCTTCATTCTCGAACAACGTTGAGGTTCGCAGCTTAAATATAAGTCGAGAAAATTATCCTCATTCGCAGCCACCTTTTCTGATGTGTATGTTTGTACACTTGTATTGCCGCATAGGCCTATGCCGTCAGTGCCCTGACACATGGGTCTCACGTTTTTTTTTTTTTCCAGTGAGAAGTTTGGCAATATTTTGGCTCAGATGTCGAGCTGGTGAGTGTCTCTTCATTCTCGAACAACGTTGAGGTTCGCAGCTCAGATATAAGTCGAGAAAAGTATCCTCATTCGCAGCCATGTTTTCTTATGTGTATATATGTACACGTGTATTGCCGCATTGGCCTAGGTCGCCAGTGCCCTGACGCATGAGTCTCACAGTTTGGGTTCTTTCTATTGAGAAATTTGGCAATATTTCGGCTCCGATGTCGAGCTGGTGGGTGTCTCTTCATTCTCGAACAACGTTGAGGTTCGCAGCTCAGATATAAGTCGAGAAAATTATCCTCATTCGCAGCCATGTTTTCTTATGTGTATCTATGTACACGTGTATTGCCGCATTGGCCTATGTCGCCAGTGCCCTGACGCATGAGTCTCACAGTTTGGGTCCTTTCCATTGAGAAAGTTGGCAATATTTTGGCTCAGATGTCGAGCTGGTGAGTGTCTCTTCATTCTCGAACAACGTTGAGGTTCGCAGCTCAAATATAAGTCGAGAAAATTATCCTCATTCGCAGCCACCTTTTCTGATGTGTATGTTTGTACACGTGTATTGCCGCATAGGCCTATGCCGCCATTGCCCTGACACATGGGTCTCACGGTTTGGTTTTTTTCCAGTGTGAAGTTTGGCAATATTTTGGCTCAGATGTCGAGCTGGTGAGTGTCTCTTCATTCTCGAACAACGTTGAGGTTCGCAGCTCAGATATAAGTCGAGAAAATTATCCTCATTCGCAGCCATGTTTTCTTATGTGTATCTATGTACACGTGTATTGCCGCATTGGCCTATGTCGCCAGTGCCCTGACGCATGAGTCTCACAGTTTGGGTCCTTTCCATTGAGAAAGTTGGCAATATTTTGGCTCAGATGTCGAGCTGGTGAGTGTCTCTTCATTCTCGAACAACGTTGAGGTTCGCAGCTCAAATATAAGTCGAGAAAATTATCCTCATTCGCAGCCACCTTTTCTGATGTGTATGTTTGTACACGTGTATTGCCACATAGGCCTATGCCGCCAGTGGCCTGACGCATGAGTCTCATGGTTTGGGTTTTTTCTAGTGAGAAATTTGGCAATATTTTGGCTCAGATGTCGAGCTGGTGAGTGTCTCTTCATTCTCGGACAACGTTGAGTTTCGCAGCTCAGATATAAGTCGAGAAAATTATCCTCATTCGCAGCCATGTTTTCTTATGTGTATATATGTACACGTGTATTGCCGCATTGGCCTAGGTCGCCAGTGCCCTGACGCATGAGTCTCACAGTTTGGGTTCTTTCTATTGAGAAATTTGGCAATATTTCGGCTCCGATGTCGAGCTGGTGAGTGTCTCTTCATTCTCGAACAACGTTGAGGTTCGCAGCTCAGATATAAGTCGAGAAAATTATCCTCATTCGCAGCCACCTTTTCTGATGTGTATGTTTGTACACGTGTATTGCCGCATAGGCCTATGCCGCCAGTGGCCTGACGCATGAGTCTCATGGTTTGGTCTTTTTCCAGTGAGAAATTTGGCAATATTTTGGCTCAGATGTCGAGCTGGTGAGTGTCTCTTCATTCTCGGACAACGTTGAGTTTCGCAGCTCAGATATAAGTCGAGAAAATTATCCTCATTCGCAGCCATGTTTTCTTATGTGTATATATGTACACGTGTATTGCCGCATTGGCCTAGGTCGCCAGTGCCCTGACGCATGAGTCTCACAGTTTGGGTTCTTTCTATTGAGAAATTTGGCAATATTTCGGCTCTGATGTCGAGCTGGTGAGTGTCTCTTCATTCTCGAACAACGTTGAGGTTCGCAGCTCAGATATAAGTCGAGAAAATTATCCTCATTCGCAGCCACCTTTTCTGATGTGTATGTTTGTACACGTGTATTGCCGCATAGGCCTATGCCGCCAGTGGCCTGACGCATGAGTCTCACGGTTTGGGTTATTTCCAGTGAGAAATTTGGCAATATTTTGGCTCAGATGTTGAGCTGGTGAGTGTCTCTTCATTTTCAAACAACGTTGAGGTTTGCAGCTAAGGTATAAGTCGAGAAAATTATCCTCATTCGCAGCCACCTTTTCTCATGTGTATGTTTGTACACGTGTATTGCCGCATAGGCCTATGCCGCCAGTGGCCTGACGCATGAGTCTCACGGTTTGGGTTTTTTTCAGTGAGAAATTTTTCAATATTTTGGCTCAGATGTCGAGCTGGTGAGTGTCTCTTCATTCTTGAACAACGTTGAGGTTCGCAGCTCAAATATAAGTCGAGAAAATTATCCTCATTCGCAGCCACCTTTTCTGATGTGTATGTTTGTACACTTGTATTGCCGCATAGGCCAATGCCGTCAGTGCCCTGACACATGGGTCTCACGGTTTGGGTTTTTTCCAGTTAGAAGTTTGGCAATATTTTGGCTCAGATGTCGAGCTGGTGAGTGTCTCTTCATTCTCGAACAACGTTGAGGTTCGCAGCTCAGATATAAGTCTAGAAAATTATCCTCATTCGCAGCCATGTTTTCTTATGTGTATCTATGTACACGTGTATTGCCGCATTGGCCTATGTCGCCAGTGCCCTGACGCATGAGTCTCACAGTTTGGGTCCTTTCCATTGAGAAAGTTGGCAATATTTTGGCTCAGATGTCGAGCTGGTGCGTGTCTCTTCATTCTCGAACAACGTTGAGGTTCGCAGCTCAAATATAAGTCGAGAAAATTATCCTCATTCGCAGCCACCTTTTCTGATGTGTATGTTTGTACACTTGTATTGCCGCATAGGCCTATGCCGTCAGTGCCCTGACACATGGGTCTCACGGTTTGGTTTTTTTTCCAGTGAGAAGTTTGGGAATATTTTGGCTCAGATGTCGAGCTGGTGAGTGTCTCTTCATTCTCCAACAACGTTGAGGTTCGCAGCTCAGATATAAGTCGAGAAAATTATCCTCATTCGCAGCCATGTTTTCTTATGTGTATCTATGTACACGTGTATTGCCGCATTGGCCTATGTAGCCAGTGCCCTGACGCATGAGTCTCACAGTTTGGGTCCTTTCCATTGAGAAAGTTGGCAATATTTTGGCTCAGATGTCGAGCTGGTGAGTGTCTCTTCATTCTCGAACAACGTTGAGGTTCGCAGCTCAAATATAAGTCGAGAAAATTATCCTCATTCGCAGCCACCTTTTCTGATGTGTATGTTTGTACACGTGTATTGCCGCATAGGCCTATGCCGCCAGTGGCCTGACGCATGAGTCTCATGGTTTAGGTTTTTTCTAGTGAGAAATTTGGCAATATTTTGGCTCAGATGTCGAGCTGGTGAGTGTCTCTTCATTCTCGGACAACGTTGAGTTTCGCAGCTCAGATATAAGTCGAGAAAATTATCCTCATTCGCAGCCATGTTTTCTTATGTGTATATATGTACACGTGTATTGCCGCATTGGCCTAGGTCGCCAGTGCCCTGACGCATGAGTCTCACAGTTTGGGTCCTTTCCATTGAGAAAGTTGGCAATATTTTGGCTCAGATGTCGAGCTGGTGCGTGTCTCTTCATTCTCGAACAACGTTGAGGTTCGCAGCTCAAATATAAGTCGAGAAAATTATCCTCATTCGCAGCCACCTTTTCTGATGTGTATGTTTGTACACTTGTATTGCCGCATAGGCCTATGCCGTCAGTGCCCTGACACATGGGTCTCACGGTTTGTTTTTTTTTCCAGTGAGAAGTTTGGGAATATTTTGGCTCAGATGTCGAGCTGGTGAGTGTCTCTTCATTCTCCAACAACGTTGAGGTTCGCAGCTCAGATATAAGTCGAGAAAATTATCCTCATTCGCAGACATGTTTTCTTATGTGTATCTATGTACACGTGTATTGCCGCATTGGCCTATGTAGCCAGTGCCCTGACGCATGAGTCTCACAGTTTGGGTCCTTTCCATTGAGAAAGTTGGCAATATTTTGGCTCAGATGTCGAGCTGGTGAGTGTCTCTTCATTCTCGAACAACGTTGAGGTTCGCAGCTCAAATATAAGTCGAGAAAATTATCCTCATTCGCAGCCACCTTTTCTGATGTGTATGTTTGTACACGTGTATTGCCGCATAGGCCTATGCCGCCAGTGGCCTGACGCATGAGTCTCATGGTTTGGGTTTTTTCTAGTGAGAAATTTGGCAATATTTTGGCTCAGATGTCGAGCTGGTGAGTGTCTCTTCATTCTCGGACAACGTTGAGTTTCGCAGCTCAGATATAAGTCGAGAAAATTATCCTCATTCGCAGCCATGTTTTCTTATGTGTATATATGTACACGTGTATTGCCGCATTGGCCTAGGTCGCCAGTGCCCTGACGCATGAGTCTCACAGTTTGGGTTCTTTCTATTGAGAAATTTGGCAATATTTCGGCTCCGATGTCGAGCTGGTGAGTGTCTCTTCATTCTCGAACAACGTTGAGGTTCGCAGCTCAGATATAAGTCGAGAAAATTATCCTCATTCGCAGCCACCTTTTCTGATGTGTATGTTTGTACACGTGTATTGCCGCATAGGCCTATGCCGCCAGTGGCCTGACGCATGAGTCTCACGGTTTGGGTTATTTCCAGTGAGAAATTTGGCAATATTTTGGCTCAGATGTTGAGCTGGTGAGTGTCTCTTCATTTTCAAACAACGTTGAGGTTTGCAGCTAAGGTATAAGTCGAGAAAATTATCCTCATTCGCAGCCACCTTTTCTCATGTGTATGTTTGTACACGTGTATTGCCGCATAGGCCTATGCCGCCAGTGGCCTGACGCATGAGTCTCACGGTTTGGTTTTTTTCAGTGAGAAATGTTTCAATATTTTGGCTCAGATGTCGAGCTGGTGAGTGTCTCTTCATTCTTGAACAACGTTGAGGTTCGCAGCTCAAATATAAGTCGAGAAAATTATCCTCATTCGCAGCCACCTTTTCTGATGTGTATGTTTGTACACTTGTATTGCCGCATAGGCCAATGCCGTCAGTGCCCTGACACATGGGTCTCACGGTTTGGGTTTTTTCCAGTGAGAAGTTTGGCAATATTTTGGCTCAGATGTCGAGCTGGTGAGTGTCTCTTCATTCTCGAACAACGTTGAGGTTCGCAGCTCAGATATAAGTCTAGAAAATTATCCTCATTCGCAGCCATGTTTTCTTATGTGTATCTATGTACACGTGTATTGCCGCATTGGCCTATGTCGCCAGTGCCCTGACGCATGAGTCTCACAGTTTGGGTCCTTTCCATTGAGAAAGTTGGCAATATTTTGGCTCAGATGTCGAGCTGGTGCGTGTCTCTTCATTCTCGAACAACGTTGAGGTTCGCAGCTCAAATATAAGTCGAGAAAATTATCCTCATTCGCAGCCACCTTTTCTGATGTGTATGTTTGTACACTTGTATTGCCGCATAGGCCTATGCCGTCAGTGCCCTGACACATGGGTCTCACGGTTTGGTTTTTTTCCAGTGAGAAGTTTGGGAATATTTTGGCTCAGATGTCGAGCTGGTGAGTGTCTCTTCATTCTCCAACAACGTTGAGGTTCGCAGCTCAGATATAAGTCGAGAAAATTATCCTCATTCGCAGCCATGTTTTCTTATGTGTATCTATGTACACGTGTATTGCCGCATTGGCCTATGTAGCCAGTGCCCTGACGCATGAGTCTCACAGTTTGGGTCCTTTCCATTCAGAAAGTTGGCAATATTTTGGCTCAGATGTCGAGCTGGTGAGTGTCTCTTCATTCTCGAACAACGTTGAGGTTCGCAGCTCAAATATAAGTCGAGAAAATTATCCTCATTCGTAGCCACCTTTTCTGATGTGTATGTTTGTACACGTGTATTGCCGCATAGGCCTATGCCGCCAGTGGCCTGACGCATGAGTCTCATGGTTTGGTCTTTTTCCAGTGAGAAATTTGGCAATATTTTGGCTCAGATGTCGAGCTGGTGAGTGTCTCTTCATTCTCGGACAACGTTGAGGTTCGCAGCTCAGATATAAGTCGAGAAAATTATCCTCATTCGCAGCCATGTTTTCTTATGTGTATCAATGTACACGTGTATTGCCGCATTGGCCTATGTCGCCAGTGCCCTGACGCATGAGTTTCACAGTTTGGGTCCTTTCCATTGAGAAAGTTGGCAATATTTTGGCTCAGATGTCGAGCTGGTGAGTGTCTCGTCATTCTCGAACAACGTTGAGGTTCGCAGCTCAAATATAAGTCGAGAAAATTATCCTCATTCGCAGCCACCTTTTCTGATGTGTATGTTTGTACACGTGTATTGCCGCATAGGCCTATGCCGCCAGTGGCCTGACGCATGAGTCTCATGGTTTGGGTTTTTTCTAGTGAGAAATTTGGCAATATTTTGGCTCAGATGTCGAGCTGGTGAGTGTCTCTTTATTCTCGGACAACGTTGAGTTTCGCAGCTCAGATATAAGTCGAGAAAATTATCCTCATTCGCAGCCATGTTTTCTTATGTGTATATATGTACACGTGTATTGCCGCATTGGCCTAGGTCGCCAGTGCCCTGACGCATGAGTCTCACAGTTTGGGTTCTTTCTATTGAGAAATTTGGCAATATTTCGGCTCCGATGTCGAGCTGGTGAGTGTCTCTTCATCTCGAACAACGTTGAGGTTCGCAGCTCAGATATAAGTCGAGAAAATTATCCTCATTCGCAGCCACCTTTTCTGATGTGTATGTTTGTACACGTGTATTGCCGCATTGGCCTAGGTCGCCAGTGCCCTGACGCATGAGTCTCACAGTTTGGGTTCTTTCTATTGAGAAATTTGGCAATATTTCGGCTCCGATGTCGAGCTGGTGAGTGTCTCTTCATCTCGAACAACGTTGAGGTTCGCAGCTCAGATATAAGTCGAGAAAATTATCCTCATTCGCAGCCACCTTTTCTGATGTGTATGTTTGTACACGTGTATTGCCGCATAGGCCTATGCCGCCAGTGGCCTGACGCATGAGTCTCATGGTTTGGTCTTTTTCCAGTGAGAAATTTGGCAATATTTTGGCTCAGATGTCGAGCTGGTGAGTGTCTCTTCATTCTCGGACAACGTTGAGGTTCGCAGCTCAGATATAAGTCGAGAAAATTATCCTCATTCGCAGCCATGTTTTCTTATGTGTATCAATGTACACGTGTATTGCCGCATTGGCCTATGTCGCCAGTGCCCTGACGCATGAGTTTCACAGTTTGGGTCCTTTCCATTGAGAAAGTTGGCAATATTTTGGCTCAGATGTCGAGCTGGTGAGTGTCTCTTCATTCTCGAACAACGTTGAGGTTCGCAGCTCAAATATAAGTCGAGAAAATTATCCTCATTCGCAGCCATGTTTTCTTATGTGTATCAATGTACACGTGTATTGCCGCATTGGCCTATGTCGCCAGTGCCCTGACGCATGAGTTTCACAGTTTGGGTCCTTTCCATTGAGAAAGTTGGCAATATTTTGGCTCAGATGTCGAGCTGGTGAGTGTCTCTTCATTCTCGAACAACGTTGAGGTTCGCAGCTCAGATATAAGTCGAGAAAATTATCCTCATTCGCAGCCATGTTTTCTTATGTGTATCAATGTACACGTGTATTGCCGCATTGGCCTATGTCGCCAGTGCCCTGACGCATGAGTTTCACAGTTTGGGTCCTTTCCATTGAGAAAGTTGGCAATATTTTGGCTCAGATGTCGAGCTGGTGAGTGTCTCGTCATTCTCGAACAACGTTGAGGTTCGCAGCTCAAATATAAGTCGAGAAAATTATCCTCATTCGCAGCCACCTTTTCTGATGTGTATGTTTGTACACGTGTATTGCCGCATAGGCCTATGCCGCCAGTGGCCTGACGCATGAGTCTCATGGTTTGGGTTTTTTCTAGTGAGAAATTTGGCAATATTTTGGCTCAGATGTCGAGCTGGTGAGTGTCTCTTTATTCTCGGACAACGTTGAGTTTCGCAGCTCAGATATAAGTCGAGAAAATTATCCTCATTCGCAGCCATGTTTTCTTATGTGTATATATGTACACGTGTATTGCCGCATTGGCCTAGGTCGCCAGTGCCCTGACGCATGAGTCTCACAGTTTGGGTTCTTTCTATTGAGAAATTTGGCAATATTTCGGCTCCGATGTCGAGCTGGTGAGTGTCTCTTCATCTCGAACAACGTTGAGGTTCGCAGCTCAGATATAAGTCGAGAAAATTATCCTCATTCGCAGCCACCTTTTCTGATGTGTATGTTTGTACACGTGTATTGCCGCATTGGCCTAGGTCGCCAGTGCCCTGACGCATGAGTCTCACAGTTTGGGTTCTTTCTATTGAGAAATTTGGCAATATTTCGGCTCCGATGTCGAGCTGGTGAGTGTCTCTTCATCTCGAACAACGTTGAGGTTCGCAGCTCAGATATAAGTCGAGAAAATTATCCTCATTCGCAGCCACCTTTTCTGATGTGTATGTTTGTACACGTGTATTGCCGCATAGGCCTATGCCGCCAGTGGCCTGACGCATGAGTCTCATGGTTTGGTCTTTTTCCAGTGAGAAATTTGGCAATATTTTGGCTCAGATGTCGAGCTGGTGAGTGTCTCTTCATTCTCGGACAACGTTGAGGTTCGCAGCTCAGATATAAGTCGAGAAAATTATCCTCATTCGCAGCCATGTTTTCTTATGTGTATGTTTGTACACGTGTATTGCCGCATAGGCCTATGCCGCCAGTGGCCTGACGCATGAGTCTCATGGTTTGGGTTTTTTCTAGTGAGAAATTTGGCAATATTTTGGCTCAGATGTCGAGCTGGTGAGTGTCTCTTTATTCTCGGACAACGTTGAGTTTCGCAGCTCAGATATAAGTCGAGAAAATTATCCTCATTCGCAGCCATGTTTTCTTATGTGTATATATGTACACGTGTATTGCCGCATTGGCCTAGGTCGCCAGTGCCCTGACGCATGAGTCTCACAGTTTGGGTTCTTTCTATTGAGAAATTTGGCAATATTTCGGCTCCGATGTCGAGCTGGTGAGTGTCTCTTCATCTCGAACAACGTTGAGGTTCGCAGCTCAGATATAAGTCGAGAAAATTATCCTCATTCGCAGCCACCTTTTCTGATGTGTATGTTTGTACACGTGTATTGCCGCATTGGCCTAGGTCGCCAGTGCCCTGACGCATGAGTCTCACAGTTTGGGTTCTTTCTATTGAGAAATTTGGCAATATTTCGGCTCCGATGTCGAGCTGGTGAGTGTCTCTTCATCTCGAACAACGTTGAGGTTCGCAGCTCAGATATAAGTCGAGAAAATTATCCTCATTCGCAGCCACCTTTTCTGATGTGTATGTTTGTACACGTGTATTGCCGCATAGGCCTATGCCGCCAGTGGCCTGACGCATGAGTCTCATGGTTTGGTCTTTTTCCAGTGAGAAATTTGGCAATATTTTGGCTCAGATGTCGAGCTGGTGAGTGTCTCTTCATTCTCGGACAACGTTGAGGTTCGCAGCTCAGATATAAGTCGAGAAAATTATCCTCATTCGCAGCCATGTTTTCTTATGTGTATCAATGTACACGTGTATTGCCGCATTGGCCTATGTCGCCAGTGCCCTGACGCATGAGTTTCACAGTTTGGGTCCTTTCCATTGAGAAAGTTGGCAATATTTTGGCTCAGATGTCGAGCTGGTGAGTGTCTCTTCATTCTCGAACAACGTTGAGGTTCGCAGCTCAAATATAAGTCGAGAAAATTATCCTCATTCGCAGCCATGTTTTCTTATGTGTATCAATGTACACGTGTATTGCCGCATTGGCCTATGTCGCCAGTGCCCTGACGCATGAGTTTCACAGTTTGGGTCCTTTCCATTGAGAAAGTTGGCAATATTTTGGCTCAGATGTCGAGCTGGTGAGTGTCTCTTCATTCTCGAACAACGTTGAGGTTCGCAGCTCAGATATAAGTCGAGAAAATTATCCTCATTCGCAGCCATGTTTTCTTATGTGTATCAATGTACACGTGTATTGCCGCATTGGCCTATGTCGCCAGTGCCCTGACGCATGAGTTTCACAGTTTGGGTCCTTTCCATTGAGAAAGTTGGCAATATTTTGGCTCAGATGTCGAGCTGGTGAGTGTCTCGTCATTCTCGAACAACGTTGAGGTTCGCAGCTCAAATATAAGTCGAGAAAATTATCCTCATTCGCAGCCACCTTTTCTGATGTGTATGTTTGTACACGTGTATTGCCGCATAGGCCTATGCCGCCAGTGGCCTGACGCATGAGTCTCATGGTTTGGGTTTTTTCTAGTGAGAAATTTGGCAATATTTTGGCTCAGATGTCGAGCTGGTGAGTGTCTCTTTATTCTCGGACAACGTTGAGTTTCGCAGCTCAGATATAAGTCGAGAAAATTATCCTCATTCGCAGCCATGTTTTCTTATGTGTATATATGTACACGTGTATTGCCGCATTGGCCTAGGTCGCCAGTGCCCTGACGCATGAGTCTCACAGTTTGGGTTCTTTCTATTGAGAAATTTGGCAATATTTCGGCTCCGATGTCGAGCTGGTGAGTGTCTCTTCATCTCGAACAACGTTGAGGTTCGCAGCTCAGATATAAGTCGAGAAAATTATCCTCATTCGCAGCCACCTTTTCTGATGTGTATGTTTGTACACGTGTATTGCCGCATTGGCCTAGGTCGCCAGTGCCCTGACGCATGAGTCTCACAGTTTGGGTTCTTTCTATTGAGAAATTTGGCAATATTTCGGCTCCGATGTCGAGCTGGTGAGTGTCTCTTCATCTCGAACAACGTTGAGGTTCGCAGCTCAGATATAAGTCGAGAAAATTATCCTCATTCGCAGCCACCTTTTCTGATGTGTATGTTTGTACACGTGTATTGCCGCATAGGCCTATGCCGCCAGTGGCCTGACGCATGAGTCTCATGGTTTGGTCTTTTTCCAGTGAGAAATTTGGCAATATTTTGGCTCAGATGTCGAGCTGGTGAGTGTCTCTTCATTCTCGGACAACGTTGAGGTTCGCAGCTCAGATATAAGTCGAGAAAATTATCCTCATTCGCAGCCATGTTTTCTTATGTGTATCAATGTACACGTGTATTGCCGCATTGGCCTATGTCGCCAGTGCCCTGACGCATGAGTTTCACAGTTTGGGTCCTTTCCATTGAGAAAGTTGGCAATATTTTGGCTCAGATGTCGAGCTGGTGAGTGTCTCTTCATTCTCGAACAACGTTGAGGTTCGCAGCTCAAATATAAGTCGAGAAAATTATCCTCATTCGCAGCCACCTTTTCTGATGTGTATGTTTGTACACGTGTATTGCCGCATAGGCCTATGCCGCCAGTGGCCTGACGCATGAGTCTCACGGTTTGGGTTATTTCCAGTGAGAAATTTGGCAATATTTTGGCTCAGATGTTGAGCTGGTGAGTGTCTCTTCATTTTCAAACAACGTTGAGGTTTGCAGCTAAGGTATAAGTCGAGAAAATTATCCTCATTCGCAGCCACCTTTTCTCATGTGTATGTTTGTACACGTGTATTGCCGCATAGGCCTATGCCGCCAGTGGCCTGACGCATGAGTCTCACGGTTTGGGTTTTTTTCAGTGAGAAATTTTTCAATATTTTGGCTCAGATGTCGAGCTGGTGAGTGTCTCTTCATTCTTGAACAACGTTGAGGTTTGCAGCTCAAATATAAGTCGAGAAAATTATCCTCATTCGCAGCCACCTTTTCTGATGTGTATGTTTGTACACTTGTATTGCCGCATAGGCCAATGCCGTCAGTGCCCTGACACATGGGTCTCACGGTTTGGGTTTTTTCCAGTGAGAAGTTTGGCAATATTTTGGCTCAGATGTCGAGCTGGTGAGTGTCTCTTCATTCTCGAACAACGTTGAGGTTCGCAGCTCAGATATAAGTCTAGAAAATTATCCTCATTCGCAGCCATGTTTTCTTATGTGTATCTATGTACACGTGTATTGCCGCATTGGCCTATGTCGCCAGTGCCCTGACGCATGAGTTTCACAGTTTGGGTCCTTTCCATTGAGAAAATTGGCAATATTTTGGCTCAGATGTCGAGCTGGTGAGTGTCTCTTCATTCTCGAACAACGTTGAGGTTCGCAGCTCAAATATAAGTCGACAACATTATCCTCATTCGCAGCCACCTTTTCTGATGTGTATGTTTGTACACGTGTATTGCCGCATAGGCCTATGCCGCCAGTGGCCTGACGCATGAGTCTCACGGTTTGGGTTATTTCCAGTGAGAAATTTGGCAATATTTTGGCTCAGATGTTGAGCTGGTGAGTGTCTCTTCATTTTCAAACAACGTTGAGGTTTGCAGCTAAGGTATAAGTCGAGAAAATTATCCTCATTCGCAGCCACCTTTTCTCATGTGTATGTTTGTACACGTGTATTGCCGCATAGGCCTATGCCGCCAGTGGCATGACGCATGAGTCTCACGGTTTGGGTTTTTTTCAGTGAGAAATTTTTCAATATTTTGGCTCAGATGTCGAGCTGGTGAGTGTCTCTTCATTCTTCAACAACGTTGAGGTTTGCAGCTCAAATATAAGTCGAGAAAATTATCCTCATTTGCAGCCACCTTTTCTGATGTGTATGTTTGTACACTTGTATTGCCGCATAGGCCAATGCCGTCAGTGCCCTGACACATGGGTCTCACGGTTTGGGTTTTTTCCAGTGAGAAGTTTGGCAATATTTTGGCTCAGATGTCGAGCTGGTGAGTGTCTCTTCATTCTCGAACAACGTTGAGGTTCGCAGCTCAGATATCAGTCTAGAAAATTATCCTCATTCGCAGCCATGTTTTCTTATGTGTATCTATGTAGACGTGTATTGCCGCATTGGCCTATGTCGCCAGTGCCCTGACGCATGAGTCTCACAGTTTGGGTCCTTTCCATTGAGAAAGTTGGCAATATTTTGGCTCAGATGTCGAGCTGGTGCGTGTCTCTTCATTCTCGAACAACGTTGAGGTTCGCAGCAAAAATATAAGTCCAGAAAATTATCCTCATTCGCAGCCACCTTTTCTGATGTGTATGTTTGTACACTTGTATTGCCGCATAGGCCTATGCCGTCAGTGCCCTGACACAGGGGTCTCACGGTTTGGTTTTTTTCCAGTGAGAAGTTTGGGAATATTTTGGCTCAGATGTCGAGCTGGTGCGTGTCTCTTCATTCTCGAACAACGTTGAGGTTCGCAGCTCAAATATAAGTCGAGAAAATTATCCTCATTCGCAGCCACCTTTTCTGATGTGTATGTTTGTACACTTGTATTGCCGCATAGGCCTATGCCGTCAGTGCCCTGACACATGGGTCTCACGGTTTGGTTTTTTTCCAGTGAGAAGTTTGGGAATATTTTGGCTCAGATGTCGAGCTGGTGAGTGTCTCTTCATTCTCCAACAACGTTGAGGTTCGCAGCTCAGATATAAGTCGAGAAAATTATCCTCATTCGCAGCCATGTTTTCTTATGTGTATCTATGTACACGTGTATTGCCGCATTGGCCTATGTAGCCAGTGCCCTGACGCATGAGTCTCACAGTTTGGGTCCTTTCCATTGAGAAAGTTGGCAATATTTTGGCTCAGATGTCGAGCTGGTGAGTGTCTCTTCATTCTCGAACAACGTTGAGGTTCGCAGCTCAAATATAAGTCGAGAAAATTATCCTCATTCGTAGCCACCTTTTCTGATGTGTATGTTTGTACACGTGTATTGCCGCATAGGCCTATGCCGCCAGTGGCCTGACGCATGAGTCTCATGGTTTGGTCTTTTTCCAGTGAGAAATTTGGCAATATTTTGGCTCAGATGTCGAGCTGGTGAGTGTCTCTTCATTCTCGGACAACGTTGAGGTTCGCAGCTCAGATATAAGTCGAGAAAATTATCCTCATTCGCAGCCATGTTTTCTTATGTGTATCAATGTACACGTGTATTGCCGCATTGGCCTATGTCGCCAGTGCCCTGACGCATGAGTTTCACAGTTTGGGTCCTTTCCATTGAGAAAGTTGGCAATATTTTGGCTCAGATGTCGAGCTGGTGAGTGTCTCTTCATTCTCGAACAACGTTGAGGTTCGCAGCTCAAATATAAGTCGAGAAAATTATCCTCATTCGCAGCCACCTTTTCTGATGTGTATGTTTGTACACGTGTATTGCCGCATAGGCCTATGCCGCCAGTGGCCTGACGCATGAGTCTCATGGTTTGGGTTTTTTCTAGTGAGAAATTTGGCAATATTTTGGCTCAGATGTCGAGCTGGTGAGTGTCTCTTTATTCTCGGACAACGTTGAGTTTCGCAGCTCAGATATAAGTCGAGAAAATTATCCTCATTCGCAGCCATGTTTTCTTATGTGTATATATGTACACGTGTATTGCCGCATTGGCCTAGGTCGCCAGTGCCCTGACGCATGAGTCTCACAGTTTGGGTTCTTTCTATTGAGAAATTTGGCAATATTTCGGCTCCGATGTCGAGCTGGTGAGTGTCTCTTCATCTCGAACAACGTTGAGGTTCGCAGCTCAGATATAAGTCGAGAAAATTATCCTCATTCGCAGCCACCTTTTCTGATGTGTATGTTTGTACACGTGTATTGCCGCATTGGCCTAGGTCGCCAGTGCCCTGACGCATGAGTCTCACAGTTTGGGTTCTTTCTATTGAGAAATTTGGCAATATTTCGGCTCCGATGTCGAGCTGGTGAGTGTCTATTCATCTCGAACAACGTTGAGGTTCGCAGCTCAGATATAAGTCGAGAAAATTATCCTCATTCGCAGCCACCTTTTCTGATGTGTATGTTTGTACACGTGTATTGCCGCATAGGCCTATGCCGCCAGTGGCCTGACGCATGAGTCTCATGGTTTGGTCTTTTTCCAGTGAGAAATTTGGCAATATTTTGGCTCAGATGTCGAGCTGGTGAGTGTCTCTTCATTCTCGGACAACGTTGAGGTTCGCAGCTCAGATATAAGTCGAGAAAATTATCCTCATTCGCAGCCATGTTTTCTTATGTGTATCAATGTACACGTGTATTGCCGCATTGGCCTATGTCGCCAGTGCCCTGACGCATGAGTTTCACAGTTTGGGTCCTTTCCATTGAGAAAGTTGGCAATATTTTGGCTCAGATGTCGAGCTGGTGAGTGTCTCTTCATTCTCGAACAACGTTGAGGTTCGCAGCTCAAATATAAGTCGAGAAAATTATCCTCATTCGCAGCCACCTTTTCTGATGTGTATGTTTGTACACGTGTATTGCCGCATAGGCCTATGCCGCCAGTGGCCTGACGCATGAGTCTCACGGTTTGGGTTATTTCCAGTGAGAAATTTGGCAATATTTTGGCTCAGATGTTGAGCTGGTGAGTGTCTCTTCATTTTCAAACAACGTTGAGGTTTGCAGCTAAGGTATAAGTCGAGAAAATTATCCTCATTCGCAGCCACCTTTTCTCATGTGTATGTTTGTACACGTGTATTGCCGCATAGGCCTATGCCGCCAGTGGCCTGACGCATGAGTCTCACGGTTTGGGTTTTTTTCAGTGAGAAATTTTTCAATATTTTGGCTCAGATGTCGAGCTGGTGAGTGTCTCTTCATTCTTGAACAACGTTGAGGTTTGCAGCTCAAATATAAGTCGAGAAAATTATCCTCATTCGCAGCCACCTTTTCTGATGTGTATGTTTGTACACTTGTATTGCCGCATAGGCCAATGCCGTCAGTGCCCTGACACATGGGTCTCACGGTTTGGGTTTTTTCCAGTGAGAAGTTTGGCAATATTTTGGCTCAGATGTCGAGCTGGTGAGTGTCTCTTCATTCTCGAACAACGTTGAGGTTCGCAGCTCAGATATAAGTCTAGAAAATTATCCTCATTCGCAGCCATGTTTTCTTATGTGTATCTATGTACACGTGTATTGCCGCATTGGCCTATGTCGCCAGTGCCCTGACGCATGAGTTTCACAGTTTGGGTCCTTTCCATTGAGAAAGTTGGCAATATTTTGGCTCAGATGTCGAGCTGGTGAGTGTCTCTTCATTCTCGAACAACGTTGAGGTTCGCAGCTCAAATATAAGTCGACAACATTATCCTCATTCGCAGCCACCTTTTCTGATGTGTATGTTTGTACACGTGTATTGCCGCATAGGCCTATGCCGCCAGTGGCCTGACGCATGAGTCTCACGGTTTGGGTTATTTCCAGTGAGAAATTTGGCAATATTTTGGCTCAGATGTTGAGCTGGTGAGTGTCTCTTCATTTTCAAACAACGTTGAGGTTTGCAGCTAAGGTATAAGTCGAGAAAATTATCCTCATTCGCAGCCACCTTTTCTCATGTGTATGTTTGTACACGTGTATTGCCGCATAGGCCTATGCCGCCAGTGGCATGACGCATGAGTCTCACGGTTTGGGTTTTTTTCAGTGAGAAATTTTTCAATATTTTGGCTCAGATGTCGAGCTGGTGAGTGTCTCTTCATTCTTCAACAACGTTGAGGTTTGCAGCTCAAATATAAGTCGAGAAAATTATCCTCATTTGCAGCCACCTTTTCTGATGTGTATGTTTGTACACTTGTATTGCCGCATAGGCCAATGCCGTCAGTGCCCTGACACATGGGTCTCACGGTTTGGGTTTTTTCCAGTGAGAAGTTTGGCAATATTTTGGCTCAGATGTCGAGCTGGTGAGTGTCTCTTCATTCTCGAACAACGTTGAGGTTCGCAGCTCAGATATCAGTCTAGAAAATTATCCTCATTCGCAGCCATGTTTTCTTATGTGTATCTATGTACACGTGTATTGCCGCATTGGCCTATGTCGCCAGTGCCCTGACGCATGAGTCTCACAGTTTGGGTCCTTTCCATTGAGAAAGTTGGCAATATTTTGGCTCAGATGTCGAGCTGGTGCGTGTCTCTTCATTCTCGAACAACGTTGAGGTTCGCAGCTCAAATATAAGTCCAGAAAATTATCCTCATTCGCAGCCACCTTTTCTGATGTGTATGTTTGTACACTTGTATTGCCGCATAGGCCTATGCCGTCAGTGCCCTGACACATGGGTCTCACGGTTTGGTTTTTTTCCAGTGAGAAGTTTGGGAATATTTTGGCTCAGATGTCGAGCTGGTGAGTGTCTCTTCATTCTCCAACAACGTTGAGGTTCGCAGCTCAGATATAAGTCGAGAAAATTATCCTCATTCGCAGCCATGTTTTCTTATGTGTATCTATGTACACGTGTATTGCCGCATTGGCCTATGTAGCCAGTGCCCTGACGCATGAGTCTCACAGTTTGGGTCCTTTCCATTGAGAAAGTTGGCAATATTTTGGCTCAGATGTCGAGCTGGTGAGTGTCTCTTCATTCTCGAACAACGTTGAGGTTCGCAGCTCAAATATAAGTCGAGAAAATTATCCTCATTCGCAGCCACCTTTTCTGATGTGTATGTTTGTACACGTGTATTGCCGCATAGGCCTATGCCGCCAGTGGCCTGACGCATGAGTCTCATGGTTTGGTCTTTTTCCAGTGAGAAATTTGGCAATATTTTGGCTCAGATGTCGAGCTGGTGAGTGTCTCTTCATTCTCGGACAACGTTGAGGTTCGCAGCTCAGATATAAGTCGAGAAAATTATCCTCATTCGCAGCCACCTTTTCTGATGTGTATGTTTGTACACGTGTATTGCCGCATAGGCCTATGCCGCCAGTGGCCTGACGCATGAGTCTCACGGTTTGGGTTATTTCCAGTGCGAAATTTGGCAATATTTTGGCTCAGATGTTGAGCTGGTGAGTGTCTCTTCATTTTCAAACAACGTTGAGGTTTGCAGCTAAGATATAAGTCGAGAAAATTATCCTCATTCGCAGCCACCTTTTCTCATATGTATGTTTGTACACGTGTATTGCCGCATAGGCCTATGCCGCCAGTGGCCTGACGCATGAGTCTCACGGTTTGGGTTTTTTTCAGTGAGAAATTTGGCAATATTTTGGCTCAGATGTCGAGCTGGTGAGTGTCTCTTCATTCTCGAACAACGTTGAGGTTCGCAGCTCAAATATAAGTCGAGAAAATTATCCTCATTCGCACCCACCTTTTCTGATGTGTATGTTTGTACACTTGTGTTGCCGCATAGGCCTATGCCGTCAGTGCCCTGACACATGGGTCTCACGGTTTGGGTTTTTTTCAGTGAGAAGTTTTGCAATATTTTGGCTCAGATGTCGAGCTGGTGAGTGTCTCTTCATTCTGGAACAACGTTGAGGTTCGCAGCTCAGATATAAGTCTAGAAAATTATCCTCATTCGCAGCCATGTTTTCTTATGTGTATCTATGTACACGTGTATTGCCGCACTGGCCTATGTCGCCAGTGGCCTGACGCATGAGTTTCACAGTTTGGGTTCTTTCCATTGAGAAATTTGGCAATATTTTGGCTCAGATGTCGAGCTGGTGAGTGTCTCTTCATTCTTGAACAACGTTGAGGTTCGCAGCTCAGATACAAGTAGAGAAGATTATCCTCATTCGCAGCCATGTTTTCTTATGTGTATCAATGTACACATGTATTGCCGCATTGGCCTATGTCGCCAGTGCCCTGACGCATGAGTTTCACAGTTTGGGTCCTTTCCATTGAGAAAGTTGGCAATATTTTGGCTCAGATGTCGAGCTGGTGAGTGTCTCTTCATTCTGGAACAACGTTGAGGTTCGCAGCTCAGATATAAGTCGAGAAAATTATCCTCATTCGCACCCACCTTTTCTGATGTGTATGTTTGTACACTTGTGTTGCCGCATAGGCCTATGCCGTCAGTGCCCTGACACATGGGTCTCACGGTTTGGGTTTTTTCCAGTGAGAAGTTTGGCAATATTTTGGCTCAGATGTCGAGCTGGTGAGTGTCTCTTCATTCTCGAACAACGTTGAGGTTCGCAGCTCAGATATAAGTCTAGAAAATTATCCTCATTCGCAGCCATGTTTTCTTATGTGTATCTATGTACACGTGTATTGCCGCATTGGCCTATATCGCCAGTGTCCTGACGCATGAGTCTCACAGTTTGGGTCCTTTCCATTGAGAAAGTTGGCAATATTTTGGCTCAGATGTCGAGCTGGTGAGTGTCTCTCCATTCTCGAACAACGTTGAGGTTCGCAGCGCAGATATAAGTCGAGAAAATTATCCTCATTCGCAACCACCTTTTCTGATGTGTATGTTTGTACACTTGTGTTGCCGCATAGGCCTATGCCGTCAGTGCCCTGACACATGGGTCTCACGGTTTGGGTTTTTTCCAGTGAGAAGTTTGGCAATATTTTGGCTCAGATGTCGAGCTGGTGAGTGTCTCTTCATTCTCGAACAACGTTGAGGTTCGCAGTTCAGATATAAGTCTAGAAAATTATCCTCATTCGCAGCCATGTTTTCTTATGTGTATCTATGTACACGTGTATTGCCGCATTGGCCTATGTCGCCAGTGCCCTGACGCATGAGTCTCAAAGTTTGGGTCCTTTCCATTGAGAAAGTTGGCAATATTTTGGCTCAGATGTCGAGCTGGTGCGTGTCTCTTCATTCTCGAACAACGTTGAGGTTCGCAGCTCAAATATAAGTCGAGAAAATTATCCTCATTCGCAGACACCTTTTCTGATGTGTATGTTTGTACACTTGTATTGCCGCATAGGCCTATGCCGTCAGTGCCCTGACACATGAGTCTCACGGTTTGGTTTTTTTCCAGTGAGAAATTTGGCAATATTTTGGCTCAGATGTCGAGCTGGTGAGTGTCTCTTCATTCTTGAACAACGTTGAGGTTCGCAGCTCAGATACAAGTAGAGAAGATTATCCTCATTCGCAGCCATGTTTTCTTATGTGTATCAATGTACACATGTATTGCCGCATTGGCCTATGTCGCCAGTGCCCTGACGCATGAGTTTCACAGTTTGGGTCCTTTCCATTGAGAAAGTTGGCAATATTTTGGCTCAGATGTCGAGCTGGTGAGTGTCTCTTCATTCTCGAACAACGTTGAGGTTCGCAGCTCAGATATAAGTCGAGAAAATTATCCTCATTCGCACCCACCTTTTCTGATGTGTATGTTTGTACACTTGTGTTGCCGCATAGGCCTATGCCGTCAGTGCCCTGACACATGGGTCTCACGGTTTGGGTTTTTTCCAGTGAGAAGTTTGGCAATATTTTGGCTCAGATGTCGAGCTGGTGAGTGTCTCTTCATTCTCGAACAACGTTGAGGTTCGCAGCTCAGATATAAGTCTAGAAAATTATCCTCATTCGCAGCCATGTTTTCTTATGTGTATCTATGTACACGTGTATTGCCGCATTGGCCTATATCGCCAGTGTCCTGACGCATGAGTCTCACAGTTTGGGTCCTTTCCATTGAGAAAGTTGGCAATATTTTGGCTCAGATGTCGAGCTGGTGAGTGTCTCTCCATTCTCGAACAACGTTGAGGTTCGCAGCGCAGATATAAGTCGAGAAAATTATCCTCATTCGCAACCACCTTTTCTGATGTGTATGTTTGTACACTTGTGTTGCCGCATAGGCCTATGCCGTCAGTGCCCTGACACATGGGTCTCACGGTTTGGGTTTTTTCCAGTGAGAAGTTTGGCAATATTTTGGCTCAGATGTCGAGCTGGTGAGTGTCTCTTCATTCTCGAACAACGTTGAGGTTCGCAGTTCAGATATAAGTCTAGAAAATTATCCTCATTCGCAGCCATGTTTTCTTATGTGTATCTATGTACACGTGTATTGCCGCATTGGCCTATGTCGCCAGTGCCCTGACGCATGAGTCTCAAAGTTTGGGTCCTTTCCATTGAGAAAGTTGGCAATATTTTGGCTCAGATGTCGAGCTGGTGCGTGTCTCTTCATTCTCGAACAACGTTGAGGTTCGCAGCTCAAATATAAGTCGAGAAAATTATCCTCATTCGCAGACACCTTTTCTGATGTGTATGTTTGTACACTTGTATTGCCGCATAGGCCTATGCCGTCAGTGCCCTGACACATGAGTCTCACGGTTTGGTTTTTTTCCAGTGAGAAGTTTGGCAATATTTTGGCTCAGATGTCGAGCTGGTGAGTGTCTCTTCATTCTCGAACAACGTTGAGGTTCGCAGCTCAGATATAAGTCGAGAAAATTATCCTCATTCGCAGCCATGTTTTCTTATGTGTATCTATGTACACGTGTATTGCCGCATTGGCCTATGTAGCCAGTGCCCTGACGCATGAGTCTCACAGTTTGGGTCCTTTCCATTGAGAAAGTTGGCAATATTTTGGCTCAGATGTCGAGCTGGTGAGTGTCTCTTCATTCTCGAACAACGTTGAGGTTCGCAGCTCAAATATAAGTCGAGAAAATTATCCTCATTCGCAGCCACCTTTTCTGATGTGTATGTTTGTACACGTGTATTGCCGCATAGGCCTATGCCGCCAGTGGCCTGAACGCATGAGTCTCATGGTTTGGTCTTTTTCCAGTGAGAAATTTGGCAATATTTTGGCTCAGATGTCGAGCTGGTGAGTGTCTCTTCATTCTCGGACAACGTTGAGGTTCGCAGCTCAGATATAAGTCGAGAAAATTATCCTCATTCGCAGCCACCTTTTCTGATGTGTATGTTTGTACACGTGTATTGCCGCATAGGCCTATGCCGCCAGTGGCCTGACGCATGAGTCTCACGGTTTGGGTTATTTCCAGTGCGAAATTTGGCAATATTTTGGCTCAGATGTTGAGCTGGTGAGTGTCTCTTCATTTTCAAACAACGTTGAGGTTTGCAGCTCAGATATAAGTCGAGAAAATTATCCTCATTCGCAGCCACCTTTTCTCATGTGTATGTTTGTACACGTGTATTGCCGCATAGGCCTATGCCGCCAGTGGCCTGACGCATGAGTCTCACGGTTTGGGTTTTTTTCAGTGAGAAATTTGGTAATATTTTGGCTCAGATGTCGAGCTGGTGAGTGTCTCTTCATTCTCGAACAACGTTGAGGTTCGCAGCTCAAATATAAGTCGAGAAAATTATCCTCATTCGCACACACCTTTTCTGATGTGTATGTTTGTACACTTGTGTTGCCGCATAGGCCTATGCCGTCAGTGCCCTGACACATGGGTCTCACGGTTTGGTTTTTTTCCAGTGAGAAGTTTTGCAATATTTTGGCTCAGATGTCGAGCTGGTGAGTGTCTCTTCATTCTGGAACAACGTTGAGGTTCGCAGCTCAGATATAAGTCTAGAAAATTATCCTCATTCGCAGCCATGTTTTCTTATGTGTATCTATGTACACGTGTATTGCCGCACTGGCCTATGTCGCCAGTGGCCTGACGCATGAGTTTCACAGTTTGGGTTCTTTCCATTGAGAAATTTGGCAATATTTTGGCTCAGATGTCGAGCTGGTGAGTGTCTCTTCATTCTTGAACAACGTTGAGGTTCGCAGCTCAGATACAAGTAGAGAAGATTATCCTCATTCGCAGCCATGTTTTCTTATGTGTATCAATGTACACATGTATTGCCGCATTGGCCTATGTCGCCAGTGCCCTGACGCATGAGTTTCACAGTTTGGGTCCTTTCCATTGAGAAAGTTGGCAATATTTTGGCTCAGATGTCGAGCTGGTGAGTGTCTCTTCATTCTCGAACAACGTTGAGGTTCGCAGCTCAGATATAAGTCGAGAAAATTATCCTCATTCGCACGCACCTTTTCTGATGTGTATGTTTGTACACTTGTGTTGCCGCATAGGCCTATGCCGTCAGTGCCCTGACACATGGGTCTCACGGTTTGGGTTTTTTCCAGTGAGAAGTTTGGCAATATTTTGGCTCAGATGTCGAGCTGGTGAGTGTCTCTTCATTCTCGAACAACGTTGAGGTTCGCAGCTCAGATATAAGTCTAGAAAATTATCCTCATTCGCAGCCATGTTTTCTTATGTGTATCTATGTACACGTGTATTGCCGCATTGGCCTATATCGCCAGTGTCCTGACGCATGAGTCTCACAGTTTGGGTCCTTTCCATTGAGAAAGTTGGCAATATTTTGGCTCAGATGTCGAGCTGGTGAGTGTCTCTCCATTCTCGAACAACGTTGAGGTTCGCAGCGCAGATATAAGTCGAGAAAATTATCCTCATTCGCAACCACCTTTTCTGATGTGTATGTTTGTACACTTGTGTTGCCGCATAGGCCTATGCCGTCAGTGCCCTGACACATGGGTCTCACGGTTTGGGTTTTTTCCAGTGAGAAGTTTGGCAATATTTTGGCTCAGATGTCGAGCTGGTGAGTGTCTCTTCATTCTCGAACAACGTTGAGGTTCGCAGTTCAGATATAAGTCTAGAAAATTATCCTCATTCGCAGCCATGTTTTCTTATGTGTATCTATGTACACGTGTATTGCCGCATTGGCCTATGTCGCCAGTGCCCTGACGCATGAGTCTCAAAGTTTGGGTCCTTTCCATTGAGAAAGTTGGCAATATTTTGGCTCAGATGTCGAGCTGGTGCGTGTCTCTTCATTCTCGAACAACGTTGAGGTTCGCAGCTCAAATATAAGTCGAGAAAATTATCCTCATTCGCAGACACCTTTTCTGATGTGTATGTTTGTACACTTGTATTGCCGCATAGGCCTATGCCGTCAGTGCCCTGACACATGAGTCTCACGGTTTGGTTTTTTTCCAGTGAGAAGTTTGGCAATATTTTGGCTCAGATGTCGAGCTGGTGAGTGTCTCTTCATTCTCGAACAACGTTGAGGTTCGCAGCTCAGATATAAGTCGAGAAAATTATCCTCATTCGCAGCCATGTTTTCTTATGTGTATCTATGTACACGTGTATTGCCGCATTGGCCTATGTAGCCAGTGCCCTGACGCATGAGTCTCACAGTTTGGGTCCTTTCCATTGAGAAAGTTGGCAATATTTTGGCTCAGATGTCGAGCTGGTGAGTGTCTCTTCATTCTCGAACAACGTTGAGGTTCGCAGCTCAAATATAAGTCGAGAAAATTATCCTCATTCGCAGCCACCTTTTCTGATGTGTATGTTTGTACACGTGTATTGCCGCATAGGCCTATGCCGCCAGTGGCCTGAACGCATGAGTCTCATGGTTTGGTCTTTTTCCAGTGAGAAATTTGGCAATATTTTGGCTCAGATGTCGAGCTGGTGAGTGTCTCTTCATTCTCGGACAACGTTGAGGTTCGCAGCTCAGATATAAGTCGAGAAAATTATCCTCATTCGCAGCCACCTTTTCTGATGTGTATGTTTGTACACGTGTATTGCCGCATAGGCCTATGCCGCCAGTGGCCTGACGCATGAGTCTCACGGTTTGGGTTATTTCCAGTGCGAAATTTGGCAATATTTTGGCTCAGATGTTGAGCTGGTGAGTGTCTCTTCATTTTCAAACAACGTTGAGGTTTGCAGCTCAGATATAAGTCGAGAAAATTATCCTCATTCGCAGCCACCTTTTCTCATGTGTATGTTTGTACACGTGTATTGCCGCATAGGCCTATGCCGCCAGTGGCCTGACGCATGAGTCTCACGGTTTGGGTTTTTTTCAGTGAGAAATTTGGTAATATTTTGGCTCAGATGTCGAGCTGGTGAGTGTCTCTTCATTCTCGAACAACGTTGAGGTTCGCAGCTCAAATATAAGTCGAGAAAATTATCCTCATTCGCACACACCTTTTCTGATGTGTATGTTTGTACACTTGTGTTGCCGCATAGGCCTATGCCGTCAGTGCCCTGACACATGGGTCTCACGGTTTGGTTTTTTTCCAGTGAGAAGTTTTGCAATATTTTGGCTCAGATGTCGAGCTGGTGAGTGTCTCTTCATTCTGGAACAACGTTGAGGTTCGCAGCTCAGATATAAGTCTAGAAAATTATCCTCATTCGCAGCCATGTTTTCTTATGTGTATCTATGTACACGTGTATTGCCGCACTGGCCTATGTCGCCAGTGGCCTGACGCATGAGTTTCACAGTTTGGGTTCTTTCCATTGAGAAATTTGGCAATATTTTGGCTCAGATGTCGAGCTGGTGAGTGTCTCTTCATTCTTGAACAACGTTGAGGTTCGCAGCTCAGATACAAGTAGAGAAGATTATCCTCATTCGCAGCCATGTTTTCTTATGTGTATCAATGTACACATGTATTGCCGCATTGGCCTATGTCGCCAGTGCCCTGACGCATGAGTTTCACAGTTTGGGTCCTTTCCATTGAGAAAGTTGGCAATATTTTGGCTCAGATGTCGAGCTGGTGAGTGTCTCTTCATTCTCGAACAACGTTGAGGTTCGCAGCTCAGATATAAGTCGAGAAAATTATCCTCATTCGCACGCACCTTTTCTGATGTGTATGTTTGTACACTTGTGTTGCCGCATAGGCCTATGCCGTCAGTGCCCTGACACATGGGTCTCACGGTTTGGGTTTTTTCCAGTGAGAAGTTTGGCAATATTTTGGCTCAGATGTCGAGCTGGTGAGTGTCTCTTCATTCTCGAACAACGTTGAGGTTCGCAGCTCAGATATAAGTCTAGAAAATTATCCTCATTCGCAGCCATGTTTTCTTATGTGTATCTATGTACACGTGTATTGCCGCATTGGCCTATGTCGCCAGTGTCCTGACGCATGAGTCTCACAGTTTGGGTCCTTTCCATTGAGAAAGTTGGCAATATTTTGGCTCAGATGTCGAGCTGGTGAGTGTCTCTTCATTCTCGAACAATGTTGAGGTTCGCAGCTCAAATATAAGTCGAGAAAATTATCCTCATTCGCAGCCACCTTTTCTGATGTGTATGTTTGTATACTTGTATTGCCGCATAGGCCTATGCCGTCAGTGCCCTGACACATGGGTCTCACGGTTTGGGTTTTTTCCAGTGAGAAGTTTGGCAATATTTTGGCTCAGATGTCGAGCTGGTGAGTGTCTCTTCATTCTCGAACAACGTTGAGGTTCGCAGCTCAGATATAAGTCGAGAAAATTATCCTCATTCGCAGCCATGTTTTCTTATGTGTATCTATGTACACGTGTATTGCCGCATTGGCCTATGTCGCCAGTGCCCTGACGCATGAGTCTCACAGTTTGTGTCCTTTCCATTGAGAAAGTTGGCAATATTTTGGCTCAGATGTCGAGCTGGTGAGTGTCTCTTCATTCTCGAACAACGTTGATGTTCGCAGCTCAAATATAAGTCGAGAAAATTATCCGCATTAGCAGCCACCTTTTCTGATGTGTATGTTTGTACACGTGTATTGCCGCATAGGCCTATGCCGCCAGTGGCCTGACGCATGAGTCTCATGGTTTGGTCTTTTTCCAGTGAGAAATTTGGCAATATTTTGGCTCAGATGTCGAGCTGGTGAGTGTCTCTTCATTCTCGGACAACGTTGAGGTTCGCAGCTCAGATATAAGTCGAGAAAATTATCCTCATTCGCAGCCACCTTTTCTGATGTGTATGTTTGTACACGTGTATTGCCGCATAGGCCTATGCCGCCAGTGGCCTGACGCATGAGTCTCACGGTTTGGGTTATTTCCAGTGAGAAATTTGGCAATATTTTGGCTCAGATGTCGAGCTGGTGAGTGTCTCTTCATTCTCGAACAACGTTGAGGTTCGCAGCTCAAATATAAGTCGAGAAAATTATCCTCATTCGCAGCCACCTTTTCTGATGTGTATGTTTGTACACGTGTATTGCCGCATAGGCCTATGCCGCCAGTGGCCTGACGCATGAGTCTCATGGTTTGGTCTTTTTCCAGTGAGAAATTTGGCAATATTTTGGCTCAGATGTCGAGCTGGTGAGTGTCTCTTCATTCTCGGACAACGTTGAGGTTCGCAGCTCAGATATAAGTCGAGAAAATTATCCTCATTCGCAGCCACCTTTTCTGATGTGTATGTTTGTACACGTGTATTGCCGCATAGGCCTATGCCGCCAGTGGCCTGACGCATGAGTCTCACGGTTTGGGTTATTTCCAGTGCGAAATTTGGCAATATTTTGGCTCAGATGTTGAGCTGGTGAGTGTCTCTTCATTTTCAAACAACGTTGAGGTTTGCAGCTAAGATATAAGTCGAGAAAATTATCCTCATTCGCAGCCACCTTTTCTCATGTGTATGTTTGTACACGTGTATTGCCGCATAGGCCTATGCCGCCAGTGGCCTGACGCATGAGTCTCACGGTTTGGGTTTTTTTCAGTGAGAAATTTGGCAATATTTTGGCTCAGATGTCGAGCTGGTGAGTGTCTCTTCATTCTCGAACAACGTTGAGGTTCGCAGCTCAAATATAAGTCGAGAAAATTATCCTCATTCGCACATACCTTTTCTGATGTGTATGTTTGTACACTTGTGTTGCCGCATAGGCCTATGCCGTCAGTGCCCTGACACATGGGTCTCACGGTTTGGTTTTTTTCCAGTGAGAAGTTTTGCAATATTTTGGCTCAGATGTCGAGCTGGTGAGTGTCTCTTCATTCTGGAACAACGTTGAGGTTCGCAGCTCAGATATAAGTCTAGAAAATTATCCTCATTCGCAGCCATGTTTTCTTATGTGTATCTATGTACACGTGTATTGCCGCACTGGCCTATGTCGCCAGTGGCCTGACGCATGAGTTTCACAGTTTGGGTTCTTTCCATTGAGAAATTTGGCAATATTTTGGCTCAGATGTCGAGCTGGTGAGTGTCTCTTCATTCTTGAACAACGTTGAGGTTCGCAGCTCAGATACAAGTAGAGAAGATTATCCTCATTCGCAGCCATGTTTTCTTATGTGTATCAATGTACACATGTATTGCCGCATTGGCCTATGTCGCCAGTGCCCTGACGCATGAGTTTCACAGTTTGGGTCCTTTCCATTGAGAAAGTTGGCAATATTTTGGCTCAGATGTCGAGCTGGTGAGTGTCTCTTCATTCTCGAACAACGTTGAGGTTCGCAGCTCAGATATAAGTCGAGAAAATTATCCTCATTCGCACCCACCTTTTCTGATGTGTATGTTTGTACACTTGTGTTGCCGCATAGGCCTATGCCGTCAGTGCCCTGACACATGGGTCTCACGGTTTGGGTTTTTTCCAGTGAGAAGTTTGGCAATATTTTGGCTCAGATGTCGAGCTGGTGAGTGTCTCTTCATTCTCGAACAACGTTGAGGTTCGCAGCTCAGATATAAGTCTAGAAAATTATCCTCATTCGCAGCCATGTTTTCTTATGTGTATCTATGTACACGTGTATTGCCGCATTGGCCTATATCGCCAGTGTCCTGACGCATGAGTCTCACAGTTTGGGTCCTTTCCATTGAGAAAGTTGGCAATATTTTGGCTCAGATGTCGAGCTGGTGAGTGTCTCTTCATTCTCGAACAACGTTGAGGTTCGCAGCGCAGATATAAGTCGAGAAAATTATCCTCATTCGCAGCCACCTTTTCTGATGTGTATGTTTGTACACGTGTATTGCCGCATAGGCCTATGCCGCCAGTGGCCTGACGCATGAGTCTCATGGTTTGGTCTTTTTCCAGTGAGAAATTTGGCAATATTTTGGCTCAGATGTCGAGCTGGTGAGTGTCTCTTAATTCTCGGACAACGTTGAGGTTCGCAGCTCAGATATAAGTCGAGAAAATTATCCTCATTCGCAGCCACCTTTTCTGATGTGTATGTTTGTACACGTGTATTGCCGCATAGGCCTATGCCGCCAGTGGCCTGACGCATGAGTCTCACGGTTTGGGTTATTTCCAGTGCGAAATTTGGCAATATTTTGGCTCAGATGTTGAGCTGGTGAGTGTCTCTTCATTTTCAAACAACGTTGAGGTTTGCAGCTAAGATATAAGTCGAGAAAATTATCCTCATTCGCAGCCACCTTTTCTCATGTGTATGTTTGTACACGTGTATTGCCGCATAGGCCTATGCCGCCAGTGGCCTGACGCATGAGTCTCACGGTTTGGGTTTTTTTCAGTGAGAAGTTTTGCAATATTTTGGCTCAGATGTCGAGCTGGTGAGTGTCTCTTCATTCTGGAACAACGTTGAGGTTCGCAGCTCAGATATAAGTCTAGAAAATTATCCTCATTCGCAGCCATGTTTTCTTATGTGTATCTATGTACACGTGTATTGCCGCACTGGCCTATGTCGCCAGTGGCCTGACGCATGAGTTTCACAGTTTGGGTTCTTTCCATTGAGAAATTTGGCAATATTTTGGCTCAGATGTCGAGCTGGTGAGTGTCTCTTCATTCTTGAACAACGTTGAGGTTCGCAGCTCAGATACAAGTAGAGAAGATTATCCTCATTCGCAGCCATGTTTTTTTATGTGTATCAATGTACACATGTATTGCCGCATTGGCCTATGTCGCCAGTGCCCTGACGCATGAGTTTCACAGTTTGGGTCCCTTCCATTGAGAAAGTTGGCAATATTTTGGCTCAGATGTCGAGCTGGTGAGTGTCTCTTCATTCTCGAACAACGTTGAGGTTCGCAGCTCAGATATAAGTCGAGAAAATTATCCTCATTCGCACCCACCTTTTCTGATGTGTATGTTTGTACACTTGTGTTGCCGCATAGGCCTATGCCGTCAGTGCCCTGACACATGGGTCTCACGGTTTGGGTTTTTTCCAGTGAGAAGTTTGGCAATATTTTGGCTCAGATGTCGAGCTGGTGAGTGTCTCTTCATTCTCGAACAACGTTGAGGTTCGCAGCTCAGATATAAGTCTAGAAAATTATCCTCATTCGCAGCCATGTTTTCTTATGTGTATCTATGTACACGTGTATTGCCGCATTGGCCTATATCGCCAGTGTCCTGACGCATGAGTCTCACAGTTTGGGTCCTTTCCATTGAGAAAGTTGGCAATATTTTGGCTCAGATGTCGAGCTGGTGAGTGTCTCTTCATTCTCGAACAACGTTGAGGTTCGCAGCGCAGATATAAGTCGAGAAAATTATCCTCATTCGCAACCACCTTTTCTGATGTGTATGTTTGTACACTTGTGTTGCCGCATAGGCCTATGCCGTCAGTGCCCTGACACATGGGTCTCACGGTTTGGGTTTTTTCCAGTGAGAAGTTTGGCAATATTTTGGCTCAGATGTCGAGCTGGTGAGTGTCTCTTCATTCTCGAACAACGTTGAGGTTCGCAGTTCAGATATAAGTCTAGAAAATTATCCTCATTCGCAGCCATGTTTTCTTATGTGTATCTATGTACACGTGTATTGCCGCATTGGCCTATGTCGCCAGTGCCCTGACGCATGAGTCTCAAAGTTTGGGTCCTTTCCATTGAGAAAGTTGGCAATATTTTGGCTCAGATGTCGAGCTGGTGCGTGTCTCTTCATTCTCGAACAACGTTGAGGTTCGCAGCTCAAATATAAGTCGAGAAAATTATCCTCATTCGCAGACACCTTTTCTGATGTGTATGTTTGTACACTTGTATTGCCGCATAGGCCTATGCCGTCAGTGCCCTGACACATGAGTCTCACGGTTTGGTTTTTTTCCAGTGAGAAGTTTGGCAATATTTTGGCTCAGATGTCGAGCTGGTGAGTGTCTCTTCATTCTCGAACAACGTTGAGGTTCGCAGCTCAGATATAAGTCGAGAAAATTATCCTCATTCGCAGCCATGTTTTCTTATGTGTATCTATGTACACGTGTATTGCCGCATTGGCCTATGTAGCCAGTGCCCTGACGCATGAGTCTCACAGTTTGGGTCCTTTCCATTGAGAAAGTTGGCAATATTTTGGCTCAGATGTCGAGCTGGTGAGTGTCTCTTCATTCTCGAACAACGTTGAGGTTCGCAGCTCAAATATAAGTCGAGAAAATTATCCTCATTCGCAGCCACCTTTTCTGATGTGTATGTTTGTACACGTGTATTGCCGCATAGGCCTATGCCGCCAGTGGCCTGAACGCATGAGTCTCATGGTTTGGTCTTTTTCCAGTGAGAAATTTGGCAATATTTTGGCTCAGATGTCGAGCTGGTGAGTGTCTCTTCATTCTCGGACAACGTTGAGGTTCGCAGCTCAGATATAAGTCGAGAAAATTATCCTCATTCGCAGCCACCTTTTCTGATGTGTATGTTTGTACACGTGTATTGCCGCATAGGCCTATGCCGCCAGTGGCCTGACGCATGAGTCTCACGGTTTGGGTTATTTCCAGTGCGAAATTTGGCAATATTTTGGCTCAGATGTTGAGCTGGTGAGTGTCTCTTCATTTTCAAACAACGTTGAGGTTTGCAGCTAAGATATAAGTCGAGAAAATTATCCTCATTCGCAGCCACCTTTTCTCATGTGTATGTTTGTACACGTGTATTGCCGCATAGGCCTATGCCGCCAGTGGCCTGACGCATGAGTCTCACGGTTTGGGTTTTTTTCAGTGAGAAATTTGGCAATATTTTGGCTCAGATGTCGAGCTGGTGAGTGTCTCTTCATTCTCGAACAACGTTGAGGTTCGCAGCTCAAATATAAGTCGAGAAAATTATCCTCATTCGCACACACCTTTTCTGATGTGTATGTTTGTACACTTGTGTTGCCGCATAGGCCTATGCCGTCAGTGCCCTGACACATGGGTCTCACGGTTTGGTTTTTTTCCAGTGAGAAGTTTTGCAATATTTTGGCTCAGATGTCGAGCTGGTGAGTGTCTCTTCATTCTGGAACAACGTTGAGGTTCGCAGCTCAGATATAAGTCTAGAAAATTATCCTCATTCGCAGCCATGTTTTCTTATGTGTATCTATGTACACGTGTATTGCCGCACTGGCCTATGTCGCCAGTGGCCTGACGCATGAGTTTCACAGTTTGGGTTCTTTCCATTGAGAAATTTGGCAATATTTTGGCTCAGATGTCGAGCTGGTGAGTGTCTCTTCATTCTTGAACAACGTTGAGGTTCGCAGCTCAGATACAAGTAGAGAAGATTATCCTCATTCGCAGCCATGTTTTCTTATGTGTATCAATGTACACATGTATTGCCGCATTGGCCTATGTCGCCAGTGCCCTGACGCATGAGTTTCACAGTTTGGGTCCTTTCCATTGAGAAAGTTGGCAATATTTTGGCTCAGATGTCGAGCTGGTGAGTGTCTCTTCATTCTCGAACAACGTTGAGGTTCGCAGCTCAGATATAAGTCGAGAAAATTATCCTCATTCGCACGCACCTTTTCTGATGTGTATGTTTGTACACTTGTGTTGCCGCATAGGCCTATGCCGTCAGTGCCCTGACACATGGGTCTCACGGTTTGGGTTTTTTCCAGTGAGAAGTTTGGCAATATTTTGGCTCAGATGTCGAGCTGGTGAGTGTCTCTTCATTCTCGAACAACGTTGAGGTTCGCAGCTCAGATATAAGTCTAGAAAATTATCCTCATTCGCAGCCATGTTTTCTTATGTGTATCTATGTACACGTGTATTGCCGCATTGGCCTATGTCGCCAGTGTCCTGACGCATGAGTCTCACAGTTTGGGTCCTTTCCATTGAGAAAGTTGGCAATATTTTGGCTCAGATGTCGAGCTGGTGAGTGTCTCTTCATTCTCGAACAATGTTGAGGTTCGCAGCTCAAATATAAGTCGAGAAAATTATCCTCATTCGCAGCCACCTTTTCTGATGTGTATGTTTGTACACTTGTATTGCCGCATAGGCCTATGCCGTCAGTGCCCTGACACATGGGTCTCACGGTTTGGGTTTTTTCCAGTGAGAAGTTTGGCAATATTTTGGCTCAGATGTCGAGCTGGTGAGTGTCTCTTCATTCTTGAACAACGTTGAGGTTCGCAGCTCAGATACAAGTAGAGAAGATTATCCTCATTCGCAGCCATGTTTTCTTATGTGTATCAATGTACACATGTATTGCCGCATTGGCCTATGTCGCCAGTGCCCTGACGCATGAGTTTCACAGTTTGGGTCCTTTCCATTGAGAAAGTTGGCAATATTTTGGCTCAGATGTCGAGCTGGTGAGTGTCTCTTCATTCTCGAACAACGTTGATGTTCGCAGCTCAAATATAAGTCGAGAAAATTATCCTCATTAGCAGCCACCTTTTCTGATGTGTATGTTTGTACACGTGTATTGCCGCATAGGCCTATGCCGCCAGTGGCCTGACGCATGAGTCTCATGGTTTGGTCTTTTTCCAGTGAGAAATTTGGCAATATTTTGGCTCAGATGTCGAGCTGGTGAGTGTCTCTTCATTCTTGAACAACGTTGAGGTTCGCAGCTCAGATACAAGTAGAGAAGATTATCCTCATTCGCAGCCATGTTTTCTTATGTGTATCAATGTACACATGTATTGCCGCATTGGCCTATGTCGCCAGTGCCCTGACGCATGAGTTTCACAGTTTGGGTCCTTTCCATTGAGAAAGTTGGCAATATTTTGGCTCAGATGTCGAGCTGGTGAGTGTCTCTTCATTCTCGAACAACGTTGAGGTTCGCAGCTCAGATATAAGTCGAGAAAATTATCCTCATTCGCACGCACCTTTTCTGATGTGTATGTTTGTACACTTGTGTTGCCGCATAGGCCTATGCCGTCAGTGCCCTGACACATGGGTCTCACGGTTTGGGTTTTTTCCAGTGAGAAGTTTGGCAATATTTTGGCTCAGATGTCGAGCTGGTGAGTGTCTCTTCATTCTCGAACAACGTTGAGGTTCGCAGCTCAGATATAAGTCTAGAAAATTATCCTCATTCGCAGCCATGTTTTCTTATGTGTATCTATGTACACGTGTATTGCCGCATTGGCCTATGTCGCCAGTGTCCTGACGCATGAGTCTCACAGTTTGGGTCCTTTCCATTGAGAAAGTTGGCAATATTTTGGCTCAGATGTCGAGCTGGTGAGTGTCTCTTCATTCTCGAACAATGTTGAGGTTCGCAGCTCAAATATAAGTCGAGAAAATTATCCTCATTCGCAGCCACCTTTTCTGATGTGTATGTTTGTACACTTGTATTGCCGCATAGGCCTATGCCGTCAGTGCCCTGACACATGGGTCTCACGGTTTGGGTTTTTTCCAGTGAGAAGTTTGGCAATATTTTGGCTCAGATGTCGAGCTGGTGAGTGTCTCTTCATTCTCGAACAACGTTGAGGTTCGCAGCTCAGATATAAGTCGAGAAAATTATCCTCATTCGCAGCCATGTTTTCTTATGTGTATCTATGTACACGTGTATTGCCGCATTGGCCTATGTCGCCAGTGCCCTGACGCATGAGTCTCACAGTTTGGGTCCTTTCCATTGAGAAAGTTGGCAATATTTTGGCTCAGATGTCGAGCTGGTGAGTGTCTCTTCATTCTCGAACAACGTTGATGTTCGCAGCTCAAATATAAGTCGAGAAAATTATCCTCATTCGCAGCCACCTTTTCTGATGTGTATGTTTGTACACGTGTATTGCCGCATAGGCCTATGCCGCCAGTGGCCTGACGCATGAGTCTCATGGTTTGGTCTTTTTCCAGTGAGAAATTTGGCAATATTTTGGCTCAGATGTCGAGCTGGTGAGTGTCTCTTCATTCTCGGACAACGTTGAGGTTCGCAGCTCAGATATAAGTCGAGAAAATTATCCTCATTCGCAGCCACCTTTTCTGATGTGTATGTTTGTACACGTGTATTGCCGCATAGGCCTATGCCGCCAGTGGCCTGACGCATGAGTCTCACGGTTTGGGTTATTTCCAGTGCGAAATTTGGCAATATTTTGGCTCAGATGTTGAGCTGGTGAGTGTCTCTTCATTTTCAAACAACGTTGAGGTTTGCAGCTAAGATATAAGTCGAGAAAATTATCCTCATTCGCAGCCACCTTTTCTCATGTGTATGTTTGTACACGTGTATTGCCGCATAGGCCTATGCCGCCAGTGGCCTGACGCATGAGTCTCACGGTTTGGGTTTTTTTCAGTGAGAAATTTGGCAATATTTTGGCTCAGATGTCGAGCTGGTGAGTGTCTCTTCATTCTCGAACAACGTTGAGGTTCGCAGCTCAAATATAAGTCGAGAAAATTATCCTCATTCGCACCCACCTTTTCTGATGTGTATGTTTGTACACTTGTGTTGCCGCATAGGCCTATGCCGTCAGTGCCCTGACACATGGGTCTCACGGTTTGGTTTTTTTCCAGTGAGAAGTTTTGCAATATTTTGGCTCAGATGTCGAGCTGGTGAGTGTTTCTTCATTCTGGAACAACGTTGAGGTTCGCAGCTCAGATATAAGTCTAGAAAATTATCCTCATTCGCAGCCATGTTTTCTTATGTGTATCTATGTACACGTGTATTGCCGCACTGGCCTATGTCGCCAGTGGCCTGACGCATGAGTTTCACAGTTTGGGTTCTTTCCATTGAGAAATTTGGCAATATTTTGGCTCAGATGTCGAGCTGGTGAGTGTCTCTTCATTCTTGAACAACGTTGAGGTTCGCAGCTCAGATATAAGTCTAGAAAATTATCCTCATTCGCAGCCATGTTTTCTTATGTGTATCTATGTACACGTGTATTGCCGCATTGGCCTATGTCGCCAGTGTCCTGACGCATGAGTCTCACAGTTTGGGTCCTTTCCATTGAGAAAGTTGGCAATATTTTGGCTCAGATGTCGAGCTGGTGAGTGTCTCTTCATTCTCGAACAATGTTGAGGTTCGCAGCTCAAATATAAGTCGAGAAAATTATCCTCATTCGCAGCCACCTTTTCTGATGTGTATGTTTGTACACTTGTATTGCCGCATAGGCCTATGCCGTCAGTGCCCTGACACATGGGTCTCACGGTTTGGGTTTTTTCCAGTGAGAAGTTTGGCAATATTTTGGCTCAGATGTCGAGCTGGTGAGTGTCTCTTCATTCTCGAACAACGTTGAGGTTCGCAGCTCAGATATAAGTCGAGAAAATTATCCTCATTCGCAGCCATGTTTTCTTATGTGTATCTATGTACACGTGTATTGCCGCATTGGCCTATGTCGCCAGTGCCCTGACGCATGAGTCTCACAGTTTGGGTCCTTTCCATTGAGAAAGTTGGCAATATTTTGGCTCAGATGTCGAGCTGGTGAGTGTCTCTTCATTCTCGAACAACGTTGATGTTCGCAGCTCAAATATAAGTCGAGAAAATTATCCTCATTAGCAGCCACCTTTTCTGATGTGTATGTTTGTACACGTGTATTGCCGCATAGGCCTATGCCGCCAGTGGCCTGACGCATGAGTCTCATGGTTTGGTCTTTTTCCAGTGAGAAATTTGGCAATATTTTGGCTCAGATGTCGAACTGGTGAGTGTCTCTTCATTCTCGGACAACGTTGAGGTTCGCAGCTCAGATATAAGTCGAGAAAATTATCCTCATTCGCAGCCACCTTTTCTGATGTGTATGTTTGTACACGTGTATTGCCGCATAGGCCTATGCCGCCAGTGGCCTGACGCATGAGTCTCACGGTTTGGGTTATTTCCAGTGAGAAATTTGGCAATATTTTGGCTCAGATGTCGAGCTGGTGAGTGTCTCTTCATTCTCGAACAACGTTGAGGTTCGCAGCTCAAATATAAGTCGAGAAAATTATCCTCATTCGCAGCCACCTTTTCTGATGTGTATGTTTGTACACGTGTATTGCCGCATAGGCCTATGCCGCCAGTGGCCTGACGCATGAGTCTCATGGTTTGGTCTTTTTCCAGTGAGAAATTTGGCAATATTTTGGCTCAGATGTCGAGCTGGTGAGTGTCTCTTCATTCTCGGACAACGTTGAGTTTCGCAGCTCAGATATAAGTCGAGAAAATTATCCTCATTCGCAGCCATGTTTTCTTATGTGTATCTATGTACACGTGTATTGCCGCATTGGCCTATGTAGCCAGTGCCCTGACGCATGAGTCTCACAGTTTGGGTCCTTTCCATTGAGAAAGTTGGCAATATTTTGGCTCAGATGTCGAGCTGGTGAGTGTCTCTTCATTCTCGAACAACGTTGAGGTTCGCAGCTCAAATATAAGTCGAGAAAATTATCCTCATTCGCAGCCATGTTTTCTTATGTGTATCTATGTACACGTGTATTGCCGCATTGGCCTATGTCGCCAGTGTCCTGACGCATGAGTCTCACAGTTTGGGTCCTTTCCATTGAGAAAGTTGGCAATATTTTGGCTCAGATGTCGAGCTGGTGAGTGTCTCTTCATTCTCGAACAACGTTGAGGTTCGCAGCGCAGATATAAGTCGAGAAAATTATCCTCATTCGCAACCACCTTTTCTGATGTGTATGTTTGTACACTTGTGTTGCCGCATAGGCCTATGCCGTCAGTGCCCTGACACATGGGTCTCACGGTTTGGGTTTTTTCCAGTGAGAAGTTTGGCAATATTTTGGCTCAGATGTCGAGCTGGTGAGTGTCTCTTCATTCTCGAACAACGTTGAGGTTCGCAGTTCAGATATAAGTCTAGAAAATTATCCTCATTCGCAGCCATGTTTTCTTATGTGTATATATGTACACGTGTATTGCCGCATTGGCCTATGTCGCCAGTGCCCTGACGCATGAGTCTCACAGTTTGGGTCCTTTCCATTGAGAAAGTTGGCAATATTTTGGCTCAGATGTCGAGCTGGTGAGTGTCTCTTCATTCTCGAACAACGTTGAGGTTCGCAGCTCAAATATAAGTCGAGAAAAGTATCCTCATTCGCAGCCACCTTTTCTGATGTGTATGTTTGTACACGTGTATTGCCGCATAGGCCTATGCCGCCAGTGGCCTGACGCATGAGTCTCATGGTTTGGTCTTTTTCCAGTGAGAAATTTGGCAATATTTTGGCTCAGATGTCGAGCTGGTGAGTGTCTCTTCATTCTCGGACAACGTTGAGGTTCGCAGCTCAGATATAAGTCGAGAAAATTATCCTCATTCGCAGCCACCTTTTCTGATGTGTATGTTTGTACACGTGTATTGCCGCATAGGCCTATGCCGCCAGTGGCCTGACGCATGAGTCTCACGGTTTGGGTTATTTCCAGTGCGAAATTTGGCAATATTTTGGCTCAGATGTTGAGCTGGTGAGTGTCTCTTCATTTTCAAACAACGTTGAGGTTTGCAGCTAAGATATAAGTCGAGAAAATTATCCTCATTCGCAGCCACCTTTTCTCATGTGTATGTTTGTACACGTGTATTGCCGCATAGGCCTATGCCGCCAGTGGCCTTACGCATGAGTCTCACGGTTTGGGTTTTTTTCAGTGAGAAATTTGGCAATATTTTGGCTCAGATGTCGAGCTGGTGAGTGTCTCTTCATTCTCGAACAACGTTGAGGTTCGCAGCTCAAATATAAGTCGAGAAAATTATCCTCATTCGCACCCACCTTTTCTGATGTGTATGTTTGTACACTTGTGTTGCCGCATAGGCCTATGCCGTCAGTGCCCTGACACATGGGTCTCACGGTTTGGTTTTTTTCCAGTGAGAAGTTTTGCAATATTTTGGCTCAGATGTCGAGCTGGTGAGTGTCTCTTCATTCTGGAACAACGTTGAGGTTCGCAGCTCAGATATAAGTCTAGAAAATTATCCTCATTCGCAGCCATGTTTTCTTATGTGTATCTATGTACACGTGTATTGCCGCACTGGCCTATGTCGCCAGTGGCCTGACGCATGAGTTTCACAGTTTGGGTTCTTTCCATTGAGAAATTTGGCAATATTTTGGCTCAGATGTCGAGCTGGTGAGTGTCTCTTCATTCTTGAACAACGTTGAGGTTCGCAGCTCAGATACAAGTAGAGAAGATTATCCTCATTCGCAGCCATGTTTTCTTATGTGTATCAATGTACACATGTATTGCCGCATTGGCCTATGTCGCCAGTGCCCTGACGCATGAGTTTCACAGTTTGGGTCCTTTCCATTGAGAAAGTTGGCAATATTTTGGCTCAGATGTCGAGCTGGTGAGTGTCTCTTCATTCTCGAACAACGTTGAGGTTCGCAGCTCAGATATAAGTCGAGAAAATTATCCTCATTCGCACCCACCTTTTCTGATGTGTATGTTTGTACACTTGTGTTGCCGCATAGGCCTATGCCGTCAGTGCCCTGACACATGGGTCTCACGGTTTGGGTTTTTTCCAGTGAGAAGTTTGGCAATATTTTGGCTCAGATGTCGAGCTGGTGAGTGTCTCTTCATTCTCGAACAACGTTGAGGTTCGCAGCTCAGATATAAGTCTAGAAAATTATCCTCATTCGCAGCCATGTTTTCTTATGTGTAGCTATGTACACGTGTATTGCCGCATTGGCCTATGTCGCCAGTGTCCTGACGCATGAGTCTCACAGTTTGGGTCCTTTCCATTGAGAAAGTTGGCAATATTTTGGCTCAGATGTCGAGCTGGTGAGTGTCTCTTCATTCTCGAACAATGTTGAGGTTCGCAGCTCAAATATAAGTCGAGAAAATTATCCTCATTCGCAGCCACCTTTTCTGATGTGTATGTTTGTACACTTGTATTGCCGCATAGGCCTATGCCGTCAGTGCCCTGACACATGGGTCTCACGGTTTGGGTTTTTTCCAGTGAGGAGCTTGGCAATATTTTGGCTCAGATGTCGAGCTGGTGAGTGTCTCTTCATTCTCGAACAACGTTGAGGTTCGCAGCTCAGATATAAGTCGAGAAAATTATCCTCATTCGCAGCCATGTTTTCTTATGTGTATCTATGTACACGTGTATTGCCGCATTGGCCTATGTCGCCAGTGCCCTGACGCATGAGTCTCACAGTTTGGGTCCTTTCCATTGAGAAAGTTGGCAATATTTTGGCTCAGATGTCGAGCTGGTGAGTGTCTCTTCATTCTCGAACAACGTTGATGTTCGCAGCTCAAATATAAGTCAAGAAAATTATCCTCATTAGCAGCCACCTTTTCTGATGTGTATGTTTGTACACGTGTATTGCCGCATAGGCCTATGCCGCCAGTGGCCTGACGCATGAGTCTCATGGTTTGGGTTTTTTCCAGTGAGAAGTTTGGCAATATTTTGGCTCAGATGTCGAGCTGGTGAGTGTCTCTTCATTCTCGAACAACGTTGAGGTTCGCAGCTCAGATATAAGTCTAGAAAATTATCCTCATTCGCAGCCATGTTTTCTTATGTGTATCTATGTACACGTGTATTGCCGCATTGGCCTATGTCGCCAGTGTCCTGACGCATGAGTCTCACAGTTTGGGTCCTTTCCATTGAGAAAGTTGGCAATATTTTGGCTCAGATGTCGAGCTGGTGAGTGTCTCTTCATTCTCGAACAATGTTGAGGTTCGCAGCTCAAATATAAGTCGAGAAAATTATCCTCATTCGCAGCCACCTTTTCTGATGTGTATGTTTGTACACTTGTATTGCCGCATAGGCCTATGCCGTCAGTGCCCTGACACATGGGTCTCACGGTTTGGGTTTTTTCCAGTGAGGAGCTTGGCAATATTTTGGCTCAGATGTCGAGCTGGTGAGTGTCTCTTCATTCTCGAACAACGTTGAGGTTCGCAGCTCAGATATAAGTCGAGAAAATTATCCTCATTCGCAGCCATGTTTTCTTATGTGTATCTATGTACACGTGTATTGCCGCATTGGCCTATGTCGCCAGTGCCCTGACGCATGAGTCTCACAGTTTGGGTCCTTTCCATTGAGAAAGTTGGCAATATTTTGGCTCAGATGTCGAGCTGGTGAGTGTCTCTTCATTCTCGAACAACGTTGATGTTCGCAGCTCAAATATAAGTCAAGAAAATTATCCTCATTAGCAGCCACCTTTTCTGATGTGTATGTTTGTACACGTGTATTGCCGCATAGGCCTATGCCGCCAGTGGCCTGACGCATGAGTCTCATGGTTTGGTCTTTTTCCAGTGAGAAATTTGGCAATATTTTGGCTCAGATGTCGAGCTGGTGAGTGTCTCTTCATTCTCGGACAACGTTGAGGTTCGCAGCTCAGATATAAGTCGAGAAAATTATCCTCATTCGCAGCCACCTTTTCTGATGTGTATGTTTGTACACGTGTATTGCCGCATAGGCCTATGCCGCCAGTGGCCTGACGCATGAGTCTCACGGTTTGGGTTATTTCCAGTGAGAAATGTGGCAATATTTTGGCTCAGATGTCGAGCTGGTGAGTGTCTCTTCATTCTCGAACAACGTTGAGGTTCGCAGCTCAAATATAAGTCGAGAAAATTATCCTCATTCGCAGCCACCTTTTCTGATGTGTATCTTTGTACACGTGTATTGCCGCATAGGCCTATGCCGCCAGTGGCCTGACGCATGAGTCTCATGGTTTGGTCTTTTTCCAGTGAGAAATTTGGCAATATTTTGGCTCAGATGTCGAGCTGGTGAGTGTCTCTTCATTCTCGAACAACGTTGAGGTTCGCAGCTCAGATATAAGTCTAGAAAATTATCCTCATTCGCAGCCATGTTTTCTTATGTGTATCTATGTACACGTGTATTGCCGCATTGGCCTATATCGCCAGTGTCCTGACGCATGAGTCTCACAGTTTGGGTCCTTTCCATTGAGAAAGTTGGCAATATTTTGGCTCAGATGTCGAGCTGGTGAGTGTCTCTTCATTCTCGAACAACGTTGAGGTTCGCAGCGCAGATATAAGTCGAGAAAATTATCCTCATTCGCAACCACCTTTTCTGATGTGTATGTTTGTACACTTGTTTTGCCGCATAGGCCTATGCCGTCAGTGCCCTGACACATGGGTCTCACGGTTTGGGTTTTTTCCAGTGAGAAGTTTGGCAATATTTTGGCTCAGATGTCGAGCTGGTGAGTGTCTCTTCATTCTCGAACAACGTTGAGGTTCGCAGTTCAGATATAAGTCTAGAAAATTATCCTCATTCGCAGCCATGTTTTCTTATGTGTATCTATGTACACGTGTATTGCCGCATTGGCCTATGTCGCCAGTGCCCTGACGCATGAGTCTCAAAGTTTGGGTCCTTTCCATTGAGAAAGTTGGCAATATTTTGGCTCAGATGTCGAGCTGGTGCGTGTCTCTTCATTCTCGAACAACGTTGAGGTTCGCAGCTCAAATATAAGTCGAGAAAATTATCCTCATTCGCAGACACCTTTTCTGATGTGTATGTTTGTACACTTGTATTGCCGCATAGGCCTATGCCGTCAGTGCCCTGACACATGAGTCTCACGGTTTGGTTTTTTTCCAGTGAGAAGTTTGGCAATATTTTGGCTCAGATGTCGAGCTGGTGAGTGTCTCTTCATTCTCGAACAACGTTGAGGTTCGCAGCTCAGATATAAGTCGAGAAAATTATCCTCATTCGCAGCCATGTTTTCTTATGTGTATCTATGTACACGTGTATTGCCGCATTGGCCTATGTAGCCAGTGCCCTGACGCATGAGTCTCACAGTTTGGGTCCTTTCCATTGAGAAAGTTGGCAATATTTTGGCTCAGATGTCGAGCTGGTGAGTGTCTCTTCATTCTCGAACAACGTTGAGGTTCGCAGCTCAAATATAAGTCGAGAAAATTATCCTCATTCGCAGCCACCTTTTCTGATGTGTATGTTTGTACACGTGTATTGCCGCATAGGCCTATGCCGCCAGTGGCCTGAACGCATGAGTCTCATGGTTTGGTCTTTTTCCAGTGAGAAATTTGGCAATATTTTGGCTCAGATGTCGAGCTGGTGAGTGTCTCTTCATTCTCGGACAACGTTGAGGTTCGCAGCTCAGATATAAGTCGAGAAAATTATCCTCATTCGCAGCCACCTTTTCTGATGTGTATGTTTGTACACGTGTATTGCCGCATAGGCCTATGCCGCCAGTGGCCTGACGCATGAGTCTCACGGTTTGGGTTATTTCCAGTGCGAAATTTGGCAATATTTTGGCTCAGATGTTGAGCTGGTGAGTGTCTCTTCATTTTCAAACAACGTTGAGGTTTGCAGCTAAGATATAAGTCGAGAAAATTATCCTCATTCGCAGCCACCTTTTCTCATGTGTATGTTTGTACACGTGTATTGCCGCATAGGCCTATGCCGCCAGTGGCCTGACGCATGAGTCTCACGGTTTGGGTTTTTTTCAGTGAGAAATTTGGCAATATTTTGGCTCAGATGTCGAGCTGGTGAGTGTCTCTTCATTCTCGAACAACGTTGAGGTTCGCAGCTCAAATATAAGTCGAGAAAATTATCCTCATTCGCACACACCTTTTCTGATGTGTATGTTTGTACACTTGTGTTGCCGCATAGGCCTATGCCGTCAGTGCCCTGACACATGGGTCTCACGGTTTGGTTTTTTTCCAGTGAGAAGTTTTGCAATATTTTGGCTCAGATGTCGAGCTGGTGAGTGTCTCTTCATTCTGGAACAACGTTGAGGTTCGCAGCTCAGATATAAGTCTAGAAAATTATCCTCATTCGCAGCCATGTTTTCTTATGTGTATCTATGTACACGTGTATTGCCGCACTGGCCTATGTCGCCAGTGGCCTGACGCATGAGTTTCACAGTTTGGGTTCTTTCCATTGAGAAATTTGGCAATATTTTGGCTCAGATGTCGAGCTGGTGAGTGTCTCTTCATTCTTGAACAACGTTGAGGTTCGCAGCTCAGATACAAGTAGAGAAGATTATCCTCATTCGCAGCCATGTTTTCTTATGTGTATCAATGTACACATGTATTGCCGCATTGGCCTATGTCGCCAGTGCCCTGACGCATGAGTTTCACAGTTTGGGTCCTTTCCATTGAGAAAGTTGGCAATATTTTGGCTCAGATGTCGAGCTGGTGAGTGTCTCTTCATTCTCGAACAACGTTGAGGTTCGCAGCTCAGATATAAGTCGAGAAAATTATCCTCATTCGCACGCACCTTTTCTGATGTGTATGTTTGTACACTTGTGTTGCCGCATAGGCCTATGCCGTCAGTGCCCTGACACATGGGTCTCACGGTTTGGGTTTTTTCCAGTGAGAAGTTTGGCAATATTTTGGCTCAGATGTCGAGCTGGTGAGTGTCTCTTCATTCTCGAACAACGTTGAGGTTCGCAGCTCAGATATAAGTCTAGAAAATTATCCTCATTCGCAGCCATGTTTTCTTATGTGTATCTATGTACACGTGTATTGCCGCATTGGCCTATGTCGCCAGTGTCCTGACGCATGAGTCTCACAGTTTGGGTCCTTTCCATTGAGAAAGTTGGCAATATTTTGGCTCAGATGTCGAGCTGGTGAGTGTCTCTTCATTCTCGAACAATGTTGAGGTTCGCAGCTCAAATATAAGTCGAGAAAATTATCCTCATTCGCAGCCACCTTTTCTGATGTGTATGTTTGTACACTTGTATTGCCGCATAGGCCTATGCCGTCAGTGCCCTGACACATGGGTCTCACGGTTTGGGTTTTTTCCAGTGAGAAGTTTGGCAATATTTTGGCTCAGATGTCGAGCTGGTGAGTGTCTCTTCATTCTCGAACAACGTTGAGGTTCGCAGCTCAGATATAAGTCGAGAAAATTATCCTCATTCGCAGCCATGTTTTCTTATGTGTATCTATGTACACGTGTATTGCCGCATTGGCCTATGTCGCCAGTGCCCTGACGCATGAGTCTCACAGTTTGGGTCCTTTCCATTGAGAAAGTTGGCAATATTTTGGCTCAGATGTCGAGCTGGTGAGTGTCTCTTCATTCTCGAACAACGTTGATGTTCGCAGCTCAAATATAAGTCGAGAAAATTATCCTCATTAGCAGCCACCTTTTCTGATGTGTATGTTTGTACACGTGTATTGCCGCATAGGCCTATGCCGCCAGTGGCCTGACGCATGAGTCTCATGGTTTGGTCTTTTTCCAGTGAGAAATTTGGCAATATTTTGGCTCAGATGTCGAGCTGGTGAGTGTCTCTTCATTCTTGAACAACGTTGAGGTTCGCAGCTCAGATACAAGTAGAGAAGATTATCCTCATTCGCAGCCATGTTTTCTTATGTGTATCAATGTACACATGTATTGCCGCATTGGCCTATGTCGCCAGTGCCCTGACGCATGAGTTTCACAGTTTGGGTCCTTTCCATTGAGAAAGTTGGCAATATTTTGGCTCAGATGTCGAGCTGGTGAGTGTCTCTTCATTCTCGAACAACGTTGAGGTTCGCAGCTCAGATATAAGTCGAGAAAATTATCCTCATTCGCACGCACCTTTTCTGATGTGTATGTTTGTACACTTGTGTTGCCGCATAGGCCTATGCCGTCAGTGCCCTGACACATGGGTCTCACGGTTTGGGTTTTTTCCAGTGAGAAGTTTGGCAATATTTTGGCTCAGATGTCGAGCTGGTGAGTGTCTCTTCATTCTCGAACAACGTTGAGGTTCGCAGCTCAGATATAAGTCTAGAAAATTATCCTCATTCGCAGCCATGTTTTCTTATGTGTATCTATGTACACGTGTATTGCCGCATTGGCCTATGTCGCCAGTGTCCTGACGCATGAGTCTCACAGTTTGGGTCCTTTCCATTGAGAAAGTTGGCAATATTTTGGCTCAGATGTCGAGCTGGTGAGTGTCTCTTCATTCTCGAACAATGTTGAGGTTCGCAGCTCAAATATAAGTCGAGAAAATTATCCTCATTCGCAGCCACCTTTTCTGATGTGTATGTTTGTACACTTGTATTGCCGCATAGGCCTATGCCGTCAGTGCCCTGACACATGGGTCTCACGGTTTGGGTTTTTTCCAGTGAGAAGTTTGGCAATATTTTGGCTCAGATGTCGAGCTGGTGAGTGTCTCTTCATTCTCGAACAACGTTGAGGTTCGCAGCTCAGATATAAGTCGAGAAAATTATCCTCATTCGCAGCCATGTTTTCTTATGTGTATCTATGTACACGTGTATTGCCGCATTGGCCTATGTCGCCAGTGCCCTGACGCATGAGTCTCACAGTTTGGGTCCTTTCCATTGAGAAAGTTGGCAATATTTTGGCTCAGATGTCGAGCTGGTGAGTGTCTCTTCATTCTCGAACAACGTTGATGTTCGCAGCTCAAATATAAGTCGAGAAAATTATCCTCATTCGCAGCCACCTTTTCTGATGTGTATGTTTGTACACGTGTATTGCCGCATAGGCCTATGCCGCCAGTGGCCTGACGCATGAGTCTCATGGTTTGGTCTTTTTCCAGTGAGAAATTTGGCAATATTTTGGCTCAGATGTCGAGCTGGTGAGTGTCTCTTCATTCTCGGACAACGTTGAGGTTCGCAGCTCAGATATAAGTCGAGAAAATTATCCTCATTCGCAGCCACCTTTTCTGATGTGTATGTTTGTACACGTGTATTGCCGCATAGGCCTATGCCGCCAGTGGCCTGACGCATGAGTCTCACGGTTTGGGTTATTTCCAGTGCGAAATTTGGCAATATTTTGGCTCAGATGTTGAGCTGGTGAGTGTCTCTTCATTTTCAAACAACGTTGAGGTTTGCAGCTAAGATATAAGTCGAGAAAATTATCCTCATTCGCAGCCACCTTTTCTCATGTGTATGTTTGTACACGTGTATTGCCGCATAGGCCTATGCCGCCAGTGGCCTGACGCATGAGTCTCACGGTTTGGGTTTTTTTCAGTGAAAAATTTGGCAATATTTTGGCTCAGATGTCGAGCTGGTGAGTGTCTCTTCATTCTCGAACAACGTTGAGGTTCGCAGCTCAAATATAAGTCGAGAAAATTATCCTCATTCGCACCCACCTTTTCTGATGTGTATGTTTGTACACTTGTGTTGCCGCATAGGCCTATGCCGTCAGTGCCCTGACACATGGGTCTCACGGTTTGGTTTTTTTCCAGTGAGAAGTTTTGCAATATTTTGGCTCAGATGTCGAGCTGGTGAGTGTTTCTTCATTCTGGAACAACGTTGAGGTTCGCAGCTCAGATATAAGTCTAGAAAATTATCCTCATTCGCAGCCATGTTTTCTTATGTGTATCTATGTACACGTGTATTGCCGCACTGGCCTATGTCGCCAGTGGCCTGACGCATGAGTTTCACAGTTTGGGTTCTTTCCATTGAGAAATTTGGCAATATTTTGGCTCAGATGTCGAGCTGGTGAGTGTCTCTTCATTCTTGAACAACGTTGAGGTTCGCAGCTCAGATATAAGTCTAGAAAATTATCCTCATTCGCAGCCATGTTTTCTTATGTGTATCTATGTACACGTGTATTGCCGCATTGGCCTATGTCGCCAGTGTCCTGACGCATGAGTCTCACAGTTTGGGTCCTTTCCATTGAGAAAGTTGGCAATATTTTGGCTCAGATGTCGAGCTGGTGAGTGTCTCTTCATTCTCGAACAATGTTGAGGTTCGCAGCTCAAATATAAGTCGAGAAAATTATCCTCATTCGCAGCCACCTTTTCTGATGTGTATGTTTGTACACTTGTATTGCCGCATAGGCCTATGCCGTCAGTGCCCTGACACATGGGTCTCACGGTTTGGGTTTTTTCCAGTGAGAAGTTTGGCAATATTTTGGCTCAGATGTCGAGCTGGTGAGTGTCTCTTCATTCTCGAACAACGTTGAGGTTCGCAGCTCAGATATAAGTCGAGAAAATTATCCTCATTCGCAGCCATGTTTTCTTATGTGTATCTATGTACACGTGTATTGCCGCATTGGCCTATGTCGCCAGTGCCCTGACGCATGAGTCTCACAGTTTGGGTCCTTTCCATTGAGAAAGTTGGCAATATTTTGGCTCAGATGTCGAGCTGGTGAGTGTCTCTTCATTCTCGAACAACGTTGATGTTCGCAGCTCAAATATAAGTCGAGAAAATTATCCTCATTAGCAGCCACCTTTTCTGATGTGTATGTTTGTACACGTGTATTGCCGCATAGGCCTATGCCGCCAGTGGCCTGACGCATGAGTCTCATGGTTTGGTCTTTTTCCAGTGAGAAATTTGGCAATATTTTGGCTCAGATGTCGAACTGGTGAGTGTCTCTTCATTCTCGGACAACGTTGAGGTTCGCAGCTCAGATATAAGTCGAGAAAATTATCCTCATTCGCAGCCACCTTTTCTGATGTGTATGTTTGTACACGTGTATTGCCGCATAGGCCTATGCCGCCAGTGGCCTGACGCATGAGTCTCACGGTTTGGGTTATTTCCAGTGAGAAATTTGGCAATATTTTGGCTCAGATGTCGAGCTGGTGAGTGTCTCTTCATTCTCGAACAACGTTGAGGTTCGCAGCTCAAATATAAGTCGAGAAAATTATCCTCATTCGCAGCCACCTTTTCTGATGTGTATGTTTGTACACGTGTATTGCCGCATAGGCCTATGCCGCCAGTGGCCTGACGCATGAGTCTCATGGTTTGGTCTTTTTCCAGTGAGAAATTTGGCAATATTTTGGCTCAGATGTCGAGCTGGTGAGTGTCTCTTCATTCTCGGACAACGTTGAGTTTCGCAGCTCAGATATAAGTCGAGAAAATTATCCTCATTCGCAGCTATGTTTTCTTATGTGTATCTATGTACACGTGTATTGCCGCATTGGCCTATGTAGCCAGTGCCCTGACGCATGAGTCTCACAGTTTGGGTCCTTTCCATTGAGAAAGTTGGCAATATTTTGGCTCAGATGTCGAGCTGGTGAGTGTCTCTTCATTCTCGAACAACGTTGAGGTTCGCAGCTCAAATATAAGTCGAGAAAATTATCCTCATTCGCAGCCATGTTTTCTTATGTGTATTTATGTACACGTGTATTGCCGCATTGGCCTATGTCGCCAGTGTCCTGACGCATGAGTCTCACAGTTTGGGTCCTTTCCATTGAGAAAGTTGGCAATATTTTGGCTCAGATGTCGAGCTGGTGAGTGTCTCTTCATTCTCGAACAACGTTGAGGTTCGCAGCGCAGATATAAGTCGAGAAAATTATCCTCATTCGCAACCACCTTTTCTGATGTGTATGTTTGTACACTTGTGTTGCCGCATAGGCCTATGCCGTCAGTGCCCTGACACATGGGTCTCACGGTTTGGGTTTTTTCCAGTGAGAAGTTTGGCAATATTTTGGCTCAGATGTCGAGCTGGTGAGTGTCTCTTCATTCTCGAACAACGTTGAGGTTCGCAGTTCAGATATAAGTCTAGAAAATTATCCTCATTCGCAGCCATGTTTTCTTATGTGTATATATGTACACGTGTATTGCCGCATTGGCCTATGTCGCCAGTGCCCTGACGCATGAGTCTCAAAGTTTGGGTCCTTTCCATTGAGAAAGTTGGCAATATTTTGGCTCAGATGTCGAGCTGGTGCGTGTCTCTTCATTCTCGAACAACGTTGAGGTTCGCAGCTCAAATATAAGTCGAGAAAATTATCCTCATTCGCAGCCACCTTTTCTGATGTGTATGTTTGTACACTTGTATTGCCGCATAGGCCTATGCCGTCAGTGCCCTGACACATGGGTCTCACGGTTTGGTTTTTTTCCAGTGAGAAGTTTGGCAATATTTTGGCTCAGATGTCGAGCTGGTGAGTGTCTCTTCATTCTCGAACAACGTTGAGGTTCGCAGCTCAGATATAAGTCGAGAAAATTATCCTCATTCGCAGCCATGTTTTCTTATGTGTATCTATGTACACGTGTATTGCCGCATTGGCCTATGTAGCCAGTGCCCTGACGCATGAGTCTCACAGTTTGGGTCCTTTCCATTGAGAAAGTTGGCAATATTTTGGCTCAGATGTCGAGCTGGTGAGTGTCTCTTCATTCTCGGACAACGTTGAGGTTCGCAGCTCAGATATAAGTCGAGAAAATTATCCTCATTCGCAGCCACCTTTTCTGATGTGTATGTTTGTACACGTGTATTGCCGCATAGGCCTATGCCGCCAGTGGCCTGACGCATGAGTCTCACGGTTTGGGTTATTTCCAGTGCGAAATTTGGCAATATTTTGGCTCAGATGTTGAGCTGGTGAGTGTCTCTTCATTTTCAAACAACGTTGAGGTTTGCAGCTAAGATATAAGTCGAGAAAATTATCCTCATTCGCAGCCACCTTTTCTCATGTGTATGTTTGTACACGTGTATTGCCGCATAGGCCTATGCCGCCAGTGGCCTTACGCATGAGTCTCACGGTTTGGGTTTTTTTCAGTGAGAAATTTGGCAATATTTTGGCTCAGATGTCGAGCTGGTGAGTGTCTCTTCATTCTCGAACAACGTTGAGGTTCGCAGCTCAAATATAAGTCGAGAAAATTATCCTCATTCGCACCCACCTTTTCTGATGTGTATGTTTGTACACTTGTGTTGCCGCATAGGCCTATGCCGTCAGTGCCCTGACACATGGGTCTCACGGTTTGGTTTTTTTCCAGTGAGAAGTTTTGCAATATTTTGGCTCAGATGTCGAGCTGGTGAGTGTCTCTTCATTCTGGAACAACGTTGAGGTTCGCAGCTCAGATATAAGTCTAGAAAATTATCCTCATTCGCAGCCATGTTTTCTTATGTGTATCTATGTACACGTGTATTGCCGCACTGGCCTATGTCGCCAGTGGCCTGACGCATGAGTTTCACAGTTTGGGTTCTTTCCATTGAGAAATTTGGCAATATTTTGGCTCAGATGTCGAGCTGGTGAGTGTCTCTTCATTCTTGAACAACGTTGAGGTTCGCAGCTCAGATACAAGTAGAGAAGATTATCCTCATTCGCAGCCATGTTTTCTTATGTGTATCAATGTACACATGTATTGCCGCATTGGCCTATGTCGCCAGTGCCCTGACGCATGAGTTTCACAGTTTGGGTCCTTTCCATTGAGAAAGTTGGCAATATTTTGGCTCAGATGTCGAGCTGGTGAGTGTCTCTTCATTCTCGAACAACGTTGAGGTTCGCAGCTCAGATATAAGTCGAGAAAATTATCCTCATTCGCACCCACCTTTTCTGATGTGTATGTTTGTACACTTGTGTTGCCGCATAGGCCTATGCCGTCAGTGCCCTGACACATGGGTCTCACGGTTTGGGTTTTTTCCAGTGAGAAGTTTGGCAATATTTTGGCTCAGATGTCGAGCTGGTGAGTGTCTCTTCATTCTCGAACAACGTTGAGGTTCGCAGCTCAGATATAAGTCGAGAAAATTATCCTCATTCGCAGCCATGTTTTCTTATGTGTATCTATGTACACGTGTATTGCCGCATTGGCCTATGTCGCCAGTGCCCTGACGCATGAGTCTCACAGTTTGGGTCCTTTCCATTGAGAAAGTTGGCAATATTTTGGCTCAGATGTCGAGCTGGTGAGTGTCTCTTCATTCTCGAACAATGTTGAGGTTCGCAGCTCAAATATAAGTCGAGAAAATTATCCTCATTCGCAGACACCTTTTCTGATGTGTATGTTTGTACACTTGTATTGCCGCATAGGCCTATGCCGTCAGTGCCCTGACACATGGGTCTCACGGTTTGGGTTTTTTCCAGTGAGAAGCTTGGCAATATTTTGGCTCAGATGTTGAGCTGGTGAGTGTCTCTTCATTCTCGAACAACGTTGAGGTTCGCAGCTCAGATATAAGTCGAGAAAATTATCCTCATTCGCAGCCATGTTTTCTTATGTGTATCTATGTACACGTGTATTGCCGCATTGGCCTATGTCGCCAGTGCCCTGACGCATGAGTCTCACAGTTTGGGTCCTTTCCATTGAGAAAGTTGGCAATATTTTGGCTCAGATGTCGAGCTGGTGAGTGTCTCTTCATTCTCGAACAACGTTGATGTTCGCAGCTCAAATATAAGTCAAGAAAATTATCCTCATTAGCAGCCACCTTTTCTGATGTGTATGTTTGTACACGTGTATTGCCGCATAGGCCTATGCCGCCAGTGGCCTGACGCATGAGTCTCATGGTTTGGGTTTTTTCCAGTGAGAAGTTTGGCAATATTTTGGCTCAGATGTCGAGCTGGTGAGTGTCTCTTCATTCTCGAACAACGTTGAGGTTCGCAGCTCAGATATAAGTCTAGAAAATTATCCTCATTCGCAGCCATGTTTTCTTATGTGTATCTATGTACACGTGTATTGCCGCATTGGCCTATGTCGCCAGTGTCCTGACGCATGAGTCTCACAGTTTGGGTCCTTTCCATTGAGAAAGTTGGCAATATTTTGGCTCAGATGTCGAGCTGGTGAGTGTCTCTTCATTCTCGAACAATGTTGAGGTTCGCAGCTCAAATATAAGTCGAGAAAATTATCCTCATTCGCAGCCACCTTTTCTGATGTGTATGTTTGTACACTTGTATTGCCGCATAGGCCTATGCCGTCAGTGCCCTGACACATGGGTCTCACGGTTTGGGTTTTTTCCAGTGAGGAGCTTGGCAATATTTTGGCTCAGATGTCGAGCTGGTGAGTGTCTCTTCATTCTCGAACAACGTTGAGGTTCGCAGCTCAGATATAAGTCGAGAAAATTATCCTCATTCGCAGCCATGTTTTCTTATGTGTATCTATGTACACGTGTATTGCCGCATTGGCCTATGTCGCCAGTGCCCTGACGCATGAGTCTCACAGTTTGGGTCCTTTCCATTGAGAAAGTTGGCAATATTTTGGCTCAGATGTCGAGCTGGTGAGTGTCTCTTCATTCTCGAACAACGTTGATGTTCGCAGCTCAAATATAAGTCAAGAAAATTATCCTCATTAGCAGCCACCTTTTCTGATGTGTATGTTTGTACACGTGTATTGCCGCATAGGCCTATGCCGCCAGTGGCCTGACGCATGAGTCTCATGGTTTGGTCTTTTTCCAGTGAGAAATTTGGCAATATTTTGGCTCAGATGTCGAGCTGGTGAGTGTCTCTTCATTCTCGGACAACGTTGAGGTTCGCAGCTCAGATATAAGTCGAGAAAATTATCCTCATTCGCAGCCACCTTTTCTGATGTGTATGTTTGTACACGTGTATTGCCGCATAGGCCTATGCCGCCAGTGGCCTGACGCATGAGTCTCACGGTTTGGGTTATTTCCAGTGAGAAATGTGGCAATATTTTGGCTCAGATGTCGAGCTGGTGAGTGTCTCTTCATTCTCGAACAACGTTGAGGTTCGCAGCTCAAATATAAGTCGAGAAAATTATCCTCATTCGCAGCCACCTTTTCTGATGTGTATCTTTGTACACGTGTATTGCCGCATAGGCCTATGCCGCCAGTGGCCTGACGCATGAGTCTCATGGTTTGGTCTTTTTCCAGTGAGAAATTTGGCAATATTTTGGGTCAGATGTCGAGCTGGTGAGTGTCTCTTCATTCTCGGACAACGTTGAGTTTCGCAGCTCAGATATAAGTCGAGAAAATTATCCTCATTCGCAGCCATGTTTTCTTATGTGTATCTATGTACACGTGTATTGCCGCATTAGCCTATGTAGCCAGTGCCCTGACGCATGAGTCTCACAGTTTGGGTCCTTTCCATTGAGAAAGTTGGCAATATTTTGGCTCAGATGTCGAGCTGGTGAGTGTCTCTTCATTCTCGAACAACGTTGAGGTTCGCAGCGCAGATATAAGTCGAGAAAATTATCCTCATTCGCAACCACCTTTTCTGATGTGTATGTTTGTACACTTGTGTTGCCGCATAGGCCTATGCCGTCAGTGCCCTGACACATGGGTCTCACGGTTTGGTTTTTTTCCAGTGAGAAGTTTGGCAATATTTTGGCTCAGATGTCGAGCTGGTGAGTGTCTCTTCATTCTCGAACAACGTTGAGGTTCGCAGTTCAGATATAAGTCTAGAAAATTATCCTCATTCGCAGCCATGTTTTCTTATGTGTATCTATGTACACGTGTATTGCCGCATTGGCCTATGTCGCCAGTGCCCTGACGCATGAGTCTCAAAGTTTGGGTCCTTTCCATTGAGAAAGTTGGCAATATTTTGGCTCAGATGTCGAGCTGGTGCGTGTCTCTTCATTCTCGAACAACGTTGAGGTTCGCAGCTCAAATATAAGTCGAGAAGATTATCCTCATTCGCAGCCACCTTTTCTGATGTGTATGTTTGTACACTTGTATTGCCGCATAGGCCTATGCCGTCAGTGCCCTGACACATGGGTCTCACGGTTTGGTTTTTTTCCAGTGAGAAGTTTGGCAATATTTTGGCTCAGATGTCGAGCTGGTGAGTGTCTCTTCATTCTCGAACAACGTTGAGGTTCGCAGCTCAGATATAAGTCGAGAAAATTATCCTCATTCGCAGCCATGTTTTCTTATGTGTATCTATGTACACGTGTATTGCCGCATTGGCCTATGTAGCCAGTGCCCTGACGCATGAGTCTCACAGTTTGGGTCCTTTCCATTGAGAAAGTTGGCAATATTTTGGCTCAGATGTCGAGCTGGTGAGTGTCTCTTCATTCTCGAACAACGTTGAGGTTCGCAGCTCAAATATAAGTCGAGAAAATTATCCTCATTCGCAGCCACCTTTTCTGATGTGTATGTTTGTACACGTGTATTGCCGCATAGGCCTATGCCGCCAGTGGCCTGACGCATGAGTCTCATGGTTTGGTCTTTTTCCAGTGAGAAATTTGGCAATATTTTGGCTCAGATGTCGAGCTGGTGAGTGTCTCTTCATTCTCGGACAACGTTGAGGTTCGCAGCTCAGATATAAGTCGAGAAAATTATCCTCATTCGCAGCCACCTTTTCTGATGTGTATGTTTGTACACGTGTATTGCCGCATAGGCCTATGCCGCCAGTGGCCTGACGCATGAGTCTCACGGTTTGGGTTATTTCCAGTGCGAAATTTGGCAATATTTTGGCTCAGATGTTGAGCTGGTGAGTGTCTCTTCATTTTCAAACAACGTTGAGGTTTGCAGCTAAGATATAAGTCGAGAAAATTATCCTCATTCGCAGCCACCTTTTCTCATGTGTATGTTTGTACACGTGTATTGCCGCATAGGCCTATGCCGCCAGTGGCCTGACGCATGAGTCTCACGGTTTGGGTTTTTTTCAGTGAGAAATTTGGCAATATTTTGGCTCAGATGTCGAGCTGGTGAGTGTCTCTTCATTCTCGAACAACGTTGAGGTTCGCAGCTCAAATATAAGTCGAGAAAATTATCCTCATTCGCACCCACCTTTTCTGATGTGTATGTTTGTACACTTGTGTTGCCGCATAGGCCTATGCCGTCAGTGCCATGACACATGGGTCTCACGGTTTGGTTTTTTTCCAGTGAGAAGTTTTGCAATATTTTGGCTCAGATGTCGAGCTGGTGAGTGTCTCTTCATTCTGGAACAACGTTGAGGTTCGCAGCTCAGATATAAGTCTAGAAAATTATCCTCATTCGCAGCCATGTTTTCTTATGTGTATCTATGTACACGTGTATTGCCGCACTGGCCTATGTCGCCAGTGGCCTGACGCATGAGTTTCACAGTTTGGGTTCTTTCCATTGAGAAATTTGGCAATATTTTGGCTCAGATGTCGAGCTGGTGAGTGTCTCTTCATTCTTGAACAACGTTGAGGTTCGCAGCTCAGATACAAGTAGAGAAGATTATCCTCATTCGCAGCCATGTTTTCTTATGTGTATCAATGTACACATGTATTGCCGCATTGGCCTATGTCGCCAGTGCCCTGACGCATGAGTTTCACAGTTTGGGTCCTTTCCATTGAGAAAGTTGGCAATATTTTGGCTCAGATGTCGAGCTGGTGAGTGTCTCTTCATTCTCGAACAACGTTGAGGTTCGCAGCTCAGATATAAGTCGAGAAAATTATCCTCATTCGCACCCACCTTTTCTGATGTGTATGTTTGTACACTTGTGTTGCCGCATAGGCCTATGCCGTCAGTGCCCTGACACATGGGTCTCACGGTTTGGGTTTTTTCCAGTGAGAAGTTTGGCAATATTTTGGCTCAGATGTCGAGCTGGTGAGTGTCTCTTCATTCTCGAACAACGTTGAGGTTCGCAGCTCAAATATAAGTCTAGAAAATTATCCTCATTCGCAGCCATGTTTTCTTATGTGTATCTATGTACACGTGTATTGCCGCATTGGCCTATGTCGCCAGTGTCCTGACGCATGAGTCTCACAGTTTGGGTCCTTTCCATTGAGAAAGTTGGCAATATTTTGGCTCAGATGTCGAGCTGGTGAGTGTCTCTTCATTCTCGAACAATGTTGAGGTTCGCAGCTCAAATATAAGTCGAGAAAATTATCCTCATTCGCAGACACCTTTTCTGATGTGTATGTTTGTACACTTGTATTGCCGCATAGGCCTATGCCGTCAGTGCCCTGACACATGGGTCTCACGGTTTGGGTTTTTTCCAGTGAGAAGCTTGGCAATATTTTGGCTCAGATGTTGAGCTGGTGAGTGTCTCTTCATTCTCGAACAACGTTGAGGTTCGCAGCTCAGATATAAGTCGAGAAAATTATCCTCATTCGCAGCCATGTTTTCTTATGTGTATCTATGTACACGTGTATTGCCGCATTGGCCTATGTCGCCAGTGCCCTGACGCATGAGTCTCACAGTTTGGGTCCTTTCCATTGAGAAAGTTGGCAATATTTTGGCTCAGATGTCGAGCTGGTGAGTGTCTCTTCATTCTCGAACAACGTTGATGTTCGCAGCTCAAATATAAGTCGAGAAAATTATCCTCATTAGCAGCCACCTTTTCTGATGTGTATGTTTGTACACGTGTATTGCCGCATAGGCCTATGTCGCCAGTGTCCTGACGCATGAGTCTCATGGTTTGGTCTTTTTCCAGTGAGAAATTTGGCAATATTTTGGCACAGATGTCGAGCTGGTGAGTGTCTCTTCATTCTCGGACAACGTTGAGGTTCGCAGCTCAGATATAAGTCGAGAAAATTATCCTCATTCGCAGCCACCTTTTCTGATGTGTATGTTTGTACACGTGTATTGCCGCATAGGCCTATGCCGCCAGTGGCCTGACGCATGAGTCTCATGGTTTGGTCTTTTTCCAGTGAGAAATTTGGCAATATTTTGGCTCAGATGTCGAGCTGGTGAGTGTCTCTTCATTCTCGGACAACGTTGAGTTTCGCAGCTCAGATATAAGTCGAGAAAATTATCCTCATTCGCAGCCATGTTTTCTTATGTGTATCTATGTACACGTGTATTGCCGCATTGGCCTATGTAGCCAGTGCCCTGACGCATGAGTCTCACAGTTTGGGTCCTTTCCATTGAGAAAGTTGGCAATATTTTGGCTCAGATGTCGAGCTGGTGAGTGTCTCTTCATTCTCGGACAACGTTGAGGTTCGCAGCTCAGATATAAGTCGAGAAAATTATCCTCATTCGCAGCCACCTTTTCTGATGTGTATGTTTGTACACGTGTATTGCCGCATAGGCCTATGCCGCCAGTGGCCTGACGCATGAGTCTCACGGTTTGGGTTATTTCCAGTGCGAAATTTGGCAATATTTTGGCTCAGATGTTGAGCTGGTGAGTGTCTCTTCATTTTCAAACAACGTTGAGGTTTGCAGCTAAGATATAAGTCGAGAAAATTATCCTCATTCGCAGCCACCTTTTCTCATGTGTATGTTTGTACACGTGTATTGCCGCATAGGCCTATGCCGTCAGTGCCCTGACACATGGGTCTCACGGTTTGGGTTTTTTCCAGTGAGAAGTTTTGCAATATTTTGGCTCAGATGTCGAGCTGGTGAGTGTCTCTTCATTCTCGAACAACGTTGAGGTTCGCAGCTCAGATATAAGTCTAGAAAATTATCATCATTCGCAGCCATGTTTTCTTATGTGTATATATGTACACGTGTATTGCCGCACTGGCCTATGTCGCCAGTGGCCTGACGCATGAGTTTCACAGTTTGGGTTCTTTCCATTGAGAAATTGGGCAATATTTTGGCTCAGATGTCGAGCTGGTGAGTGTCTCTTCATTCTTGAACAACGTTGAGGTTCGCAGCTCAGATACAAGTAGAGAAGATTATCCTCATTCGCAGCCATGTTTTCTTATGTGTATCAATGTACACATGTATTGCCGCATTGGCCTATGTCGCCAGTGCCCTGACGCATGAGTCTCACAGTTTGGGTCCTTTCCATTGAGAAAGTTGGCAATATTTTGGCTCAGATGTCGAGCTGGTGAGTGTCTCTTCATTCTCGAACAACGTTGAGGTTCGCAGCTCAAATATAAGTCGAGAACATTATCCTCATTAGCAGCCACCTTTTCTGATGTGTATGTTTGTACACGTGTATTGCCGCATAGGCCTATGCCGCCAGTGGCCTGACGCATGAGTCTCATGGTTTGGTATTTTTCCAGTGAGAAATTTGGCAATATTTTGGCTCAGATGTCGAGCTGGTGAGTGTCTCTTCATTCTCGGACAACGTTGAGGTTCGCAGCTCAGATATAAGTCGAGAAAATTATCCTCATTCGCAGCCACCTTTTCTGATGTGTATGTTTGTACACGTGTATTGCCGCATAGGCCTATGCCGCCAGTGGCCTGACGCATGAGTCTCACGGTTTGGGTTATTTCCAGTGAGAAATTTGGCAATATTTTGGCTCAGATGTCGAGCTGGTGAGTGTCTCTTCATTCTCGAACAACGTTGAGGTTCGCAGCTCAAATATAAGTCGAGAAAATTATCCTCATTCGCAGCCACCTTTTCTGATGTGTATGTTTGTACACGTGTATTGCCGCATAGGCCTATGCCGCCAGTGGCCTGACGCATGAGTCTCATGGTTTGGTATTTTTCCAGTGAGAAATTTGGCAATATTTTGGCTCAGATGTCGAGCTGGTGAGTGTCTCTTCATTCTCGGACAACGTTGAGGTTCGCAGCTCAGATATAAATCGAGAAAATTATCCTCATTCGCAGCCACCTTTTCTGATGTGTATGTTTGTACACGTGTATTGCCGCATAGGCCTATGCCGCCAGTGGCCTGACGCATGAGTCTCACGGTTTGGGTTATTTCCAGTGAGAAATTTGGCAATATTTTGGCTCAGATGTCGAGCTGGTGAGTGTCTCTTCATTCTCGAACAACGTTGAGGTTCGCAGCTCAAATATAAGTCGAGAAAATTATCCTCATTCGCAGCCACCTTTTCTGATGTGTATGTTTGTACACGTGTATTGCCGCATAGGCCTATGCCGCCAGTGGCCTGACGCATGAGTCTCATGGTTTGGTCTTTTTCCAGTGGGAAATTTGGCAATATTTTGGCTCAGATGTCGAGCTGGTGAGTGTCTCTTCATTCTCGGACAACGTTGAGTTTCGCAGCTCAGATATAAGTCGAGAAAATTATCCTCATTCGCAGCCATGTTTTCTTATGTGTATATATGTACACGTGTATTGCCGCATTGGCCTATGTCGCCAGTGTCCTGACGCATGAGTCTCACAGTTTGGGTCCTTTCCATTGAGAAAGTTGGCAATATTTTGGCTCAGATGTCGAGCTGGTGAGTGTCTCTTCATTCTCGAACAATGTTGAGGTTCGCAGCTCAAATATAAGTCGAGAAAATTATCCTCATTCGCAGCCACCTTTTCTGATGTGTATGTTTGTACACTTGTATTGCCGCATAGGCCTATGCCGTCAGTGCCCTGACACATGGGTCTCACGGTTTGGGTTTTTTCCAGTGAGAAGTTTGGCAATATTTTGGCTCAGATGTCGAGCTGGTGAGTGTCTCTTCATTCTCGAACAACGTTGAGGTTCGCAGCTCAGATATAAGTCGAGAAAATTATCCTCATTCGCAGCCATGTTTTCTTATGTGTATCTATGTACACGTGTATTGCCGCATTGGCCTATGTCGCCAGTGCCCTGACGCATGAGTCTCACAGTTTGGGTCCTTTCCATTGAGAAAGTTGGCAATATTTTGGCTCAGATGTCGAGCTGGTGAGTGTCTCTTCATTCTCGAACAACGTTGAGGTTCGCAGCTCAAATATAAGTCGAGAAAATTATCCTCATTAGCAGCCACCTTTTCTGATGTGTATGTTTGTACACGTGTATTGCCGCATAGGCCTATGCCGCCAGTGGCCTGACGCATGAGTCTCATGGTTTGGTATTTTTCCAGTGAGAAATTTGGCAATATTTTGGCTCAGATGTCGAGCTGGTGAGTGTCTCTTCATTCTCGGACAACGTTGAGGTTCGCAGCTCAGATATAAGTCGAGAAAATTATCCTCATTCGCAGCCACCTTTTCTGATGTGTATGTTTGTACACGTGTATTGCCGCATAGGCCTATGCCGCCAGTGGCCTGACGCATGAGTCTCACGGTTTGGGTTATTTCCAGTGAGAAATTTGGCAATATTTTGGCTCAGATGTCGAGCTGGTGAGTGTCTCTTCATTCTCGAACAACGTTGAGGTTCGCAGCTCAAATATAAGTCGAGAAAATTATCCTCATTCGCAGCCACCTTTTCTGATGTGTATGTTTGTACACGTGTATTGCCGCATAGGCCTATGCCGCCAGTGGCCTGACGCATGAGTCTCATGGTTTGGTATTTTTCCAGTGAGAAATTTGGCAATATTTTGGCTCAGATGTCGAGCTGGTGAGTGTCTCTTTATTCTCGGACAACGTTGAGGTTCGCAGCTCAGATATAAGTCGAGAAAATTATCCTCATTCGCAGCCACCTTTTCTGATGTGTATGTTTGTACACGTGTATTGCCGCATAGGCCTATGCCGCCAGTGGCCTGACGCATGAGTCTCACGGTTTGGGTTATTTCCAGTGAGAAATTTGGCAATATTTTGGCTCAGATGTCGAGCTGGTGAGTGTCTCTTCATTCTCGAACAACGTTGAGGTTCGCAGCTCAAATATAAGTCGAGAAAATTATCCTCATTCGCAGCCACCTTTTCTGATGTGTATGTTTGTACACGTGTATTGCCGCATAGGCCTATGCCGCCAGTGGCCTGACGCATGAGTCTCATGGTTTGGTATTTTTCCAGTGAGAAATTTGGCAATATTTTGGCTCAGATGTCGAGCTGGTGAGTGTCTCTTCATTCTCGGACAACGTTGAGGTTCGCAGCTCAGATATAAGTCGAGAAAATTATCCTCATTCGCAGCAATGTTTTCTTATGTGTATCTATGTACACGTGTATTGCCGCATAGGCCTATGCCGCCAGTGGCCTGACGCATGAGTCTCATGGTTTGGTCTTTTTCCAGTGGGAAATTTGGCAATATTTTGGCTCAGATGTCGAGCTGGTGAGTGTCTCTTCATTCTCGGACAACGTTGAGTTTCGCAGCTCAGATATAAGTCGAGAAAATTATCCTCATTCGCAGCCATGTTTTCTTATGTGTATATATGTACACTTGTATTGCCGCATTGGCCTATGTCGCCAGTGTCCTGACGCATGAGTCTCACAGTTTGGGTCCTTTCCATTGAGAAAGTTGGCAATATTTTGGCTCAGATGTCGAGCTGGTGAGTGTCTCTTCATTCTCGAACAATGTTGAGGTTCGCAGCTCAAATATAAGTCGAGAAAATTATCCTCATTCGCAGCCACCTTTTCTGATGTGTATGTTTGTACACTTGTATTGCCGCATAGGCCTATGCCGTCAGTGCCCTGACACATGGGTCTCACGGTTTGGGTTTTTTCCAGTGAGAAGTTTGGCAATATTTTGGCTCAGATGTCGAGCTGGTGAGTGTCTCTTCATTCTCGAACAACGTTGAGGTTCGCAGCTCAGATATAAGTCGAGAAAATTATCCTCATTCGCAGCCATGTTTTCTTATGTGTATCTATGTACACGTGTATTGCCGCATTGGCCTATGTCGCCAGTGCCCTGACGCATGAGTCTCACAGTTTGGGTCCTTTCCATTGAGAAAGTTGGCAATATTTTGGCTCAGATGTCGAGCTGGTGAGTGTCTCTTCATTCTCGAACAACGTTGAGGTTCGCAGCTCAAATATAAGTCGAGAAAATTATCCTCATTAGCAGCCACCTTTTCTGATGTGTATGTTTGTACACGTGTATTGCCGCATAGGCCTATGCCGCCAGTGGCCTGACGCATGAGTCTCATGGTTTGGTATTTTTCCAGTGAGAAATTTGGCAATATTTTGGCTCAGATGTCGAGCTGGTGAGTGTCTCTTCATTCTCGGACAACGTTGAGGTTCGCAGCTCAGATATAAGTCGAGAAAATTATCCTCATTCGCAGCCACCTTTTCTGATGTGTATGTTTGTACACTTGTATTGCCGCATAGGCCTATGCCGTCAGTGCCCTGACACATGGGTCTCACGGTTTGGGTTTTTTCCAGTGAGAAGTTTGGCAATATTTTGGCTCAGATGTCGAGCTGGTGAGTGTCTCTTCATTCTCGAACAACGTTGAGGTTCGCAGCTCAGATATAAGTCGAGAAAATTATCCTCATTCGCAGCCATGTTTTCTTATGTGTATCTATGTACACGTGTATTGCCGCATTGGCCTATGTCGCCAGTGCCCTGACGCATGAGTCTCACAGTTTGGGTCCTTTCCATTGAGAAAGTTGGCAATATTTTGGCTCAGATGTCGAGCTGGTGAGTGTCTCTTCATTCTCGAACAACGTTGAGGTTCGCAGCTCAAATATAAGTCGAGAAAATTATCCTCATTAGCAGCCACCTTTTCTGATGTGTATGTTTGTACACGTGTATTGCCGCATAGGCCTATGCCGCCAGTGGCCTGACGCATGAGTCTCATGGTTTGGTATTTTTCCAGTGAGAAATTTGGCAATATTTTGGCTCAGATGTCGAGCTGGTGAGTGTCTCTTCATTCTCGGACAACGTTGAGGTTCGCAGCTCAGATATAAGTCGAGAAAATTATCCTCATTCGCAGCCACCTTTTCTGATGTGTATGTTTGTACACGTGTATTGCCGCATAGGCCTATGCCGCCAGTGGCCTGACGCATGAGTCTCACGGTTTGGGTTATTTCCAGTGAGAAATTTGGCAATATTTTGGCTCAGATGTCGAGCTGGTGAGTGTCTCTTCATTCTCGAACAACGTTGAGGTTCGCAGCTCAAATATAAGTCGAGAAAATTATCCTCATTCGCAGCCACCTTTTCTGATGTGTATGTTTGTACACGTGTATTGCCGCATAGGCCTATGCCGCCAGTGGCGTGACGCATGAGTCTCATGGTTTGGTATTTTTCCAGTGAGAAATTTGGCAATATTTTGGCTCAGATGTCGAGCTGGTGAGTGTCTCTTCATTCTCGGACAACGTTGAGGTTCGCAGCTCAGATATAAGTCGAGAAAATTATCCTCATTCGCAGCCACCTTTTCTGATGTGTATGTTTGTACACGTGTATTGCCGCATAGGCCTATGCCGCCAGTGGCCTGACGCATGAGTCTCATGGTTTGGTCTTTTTCCAGTGAGAAATTTGGCAATATTTTGGCTCAGATGTCGAGCTGGTGAGTGTCTCTTCATTCTCGGACAACGTTGAGTTTCGCAGCTCAGATATAAGTCGAGAAAATTATCCTCATTCGCAGCCATGTTTTCTTATGTGTATATATGTACACGTGTATTGCCGCATTGGCCTATGTCGCCAGTGTCCTGACGCATGAGTCTCACAGTTTGGGTCCTTTCCATTGAGAAAGTTGGCAATATTTTGGCTCAGATGTCGAGCTGGTGAGTGTCTCTTCATTCTCGAACAATGTTGAGGTTCGCAGCTCAAATATAAGTCGAGAAAATTATCCTCATTCGCAGCCACCTTTTCTGATGTGTATGTTTGTACACTTGTATTGCCGCATAGGCCTATGCCGTCAGTGCCCTGACACATGGGTCTCACGGTTTGGGTTTTTTCCAGTGAGAAGTTTGGCAATATTTTGGCTCAGATGTCGAGCTGGTGAGTGTCTCTTCATTCTCGAACAACGTTGAGGTTCGCAGCTCAGATATAAGTCGAGAAAATTATCCTCATTCGCAGCCATGTTTTCTTATGTGTATCTATGTACACGTGTATTGCCGCATTGGCCTATGTCGCCAGTGCCCTGACGCATGAGTCTCACAGTTTGGGTCCTTTCCATTGAGAAAGTTGGCAATATTTTGGCTCAGATGTCGAGCTGGTGAGTGTCTCTTCATTCTCGAACAACGTTGAGGTTCGCAGCTCAAATATAAGTCGAGAAAATTATCCTCATTAGCAGCCACCTTTTCTGATGTGTATGTTTGTACACGTGTATTGCCGCATAGGCCTATGCCGCCAGTGGCCTGACGCATGAGTCTCATGGTTTGGTATTTTTCCAGTGAGAAATTTGGCAATATTTTGGCTCAGATGTCGAGCTGGTGAGTGTCTCTTCATTCTCGGACAACGTTGAGGTTCGCAACTCAGATATAAGTCGAGAAAATTATCCTCATTCGCAGCCACCTTTTCTGATGTGTATGTTTGTACACGTGTATTGCCGCATAGGCCTATGCCGCCAGTGGCCTGACGCATGAGTCTCACGGTTTGGGTTATTTCCAGTGAGAAATTTGGCAATATTTTGGCTCAGATGTCGAGCTGGTGAGTGTCTCTTCATTCTCGAACAACGTTGAGGTTCGCAGCTCAAATATAAGTCGAGAAAATTATCCTCATTCGCAGCCACCTTTTCTGATGTGTATGTTTGTACACGTGTATTGCCGCATAGGCCTATGCCGCCAGTGGCCTGACGCATGAGTCTCATGGTTTGGTCTTTTTCCAGTGAGAAATTTGGCAATATTTTGGCTCAGATGTCGAGCTGGTGAGTGTCTCTTCATTCTCGGACAACGTTGAGTTTCGCAGCTCAGATATAAGTCGAGAAAATTATCCTCATTCGCAGCCATGTTTTCTTATGTGTATATATGTACACGTGTATTGCCGCATTGGCCTAGGTCGCCAGTGCCCTGACGCATGAGTCTCACAGTTTGGGTTCTTTCTATTGAGAAATTTGGCAATATTTCGGCTCTGATGTCGAGCTGGTGAGTGTCTCTTCATTCTCGAACAACGTTGAGGTTCGCAGCTCAGATATAAGTCGAGAAAATTATCCTCATTCGCAGCCACCTTTTCTGATGTGTATGTTTGTACACGTGTATTGCCGCATAGGCCTATGCCGCCAGTGGCCTGACGCATGAGTCTCATGGTTTGGTCTTTTTCCAGTGAGAAATTTGGCAATATTTTGGCTCAGATGTCGAGCTGGTGAGTGTCTCTTCATTCTCGGACAACGTTGAGTTTCGCAGCTCAGATATAAGTCGAGAAAATTATCCTCATTCGCAGCCATGTTTTCTTATGTGTATATATGTACACGTGTATTGCCGCATTGGCCTATGTCGCCAGTGTCCTGACGCTTGAGTCTCACAGTTTGGGTCCTTTCCATTGAGAAAGTTGGCAATATTTTGGCTCAGATGTCGAGCTGGTGAGTGTCTCTTCATTCTCGAACAATGTTGAGGTTCGCAGCTCAAATATAAGTCGAGAAAATTATCCTCATTCGCAGCCACCTTTTCTGATGTGTATGTTTGTACACTTGTATTGCCGCATAGGCCTATGCCGTCAGTGCCCTGACACATGGGTCTCACGGTTTGGGTTTTTTCCAGTGAGAAGTTTGGCAATATTTTGGCTCAGATGTCGAGCTGGTGAGTGTCTCTTCATTCTCGAACAACGTTGAGGTTCGCAGCTCAGATATAAGTCGAGAAAATTATCCTCATTCGCAGCCATGTTTTCTTATGTGTATCTATGTACACGTGTATTGCCGCATTGGCCTATGTCGCCAGTGCCCTGACGCATGAGTCTCACAGTTTGGGTCCTTTCCATTGAGAAAGTTGGCAATATTTTGGCTCAGATGTCGAGCTGGTGAGTGTCTCTTCATTCTCGAACAACGTTGAGGTTCGCAGCTCAAATATAAGTCGAGAAAATTATCCTCATTAGCAGCCACCTTTTCTGATGTGTATGTTTGTACACGTGTATTGCCGCATAGGCCTATGCCGCCAGTGGCCTGACGCATGAGTCTCATGGTTTGGTATTTTTCCAGTGAGAAATTTGGCAATATTTTGGCTCAGATGTCGAGCTGGTGAGTGTCTCTTCATTCTCGGACAACGTTGAGGTTCGCAGCTCAGATATAAGTCGAGAAAATTATCCTCATTCGCAGCCACCTTTTCTGATGTGTATGTTTGTACACTTGTATTGCCGCATAGGCCTATGCCGTCAGTGCCCTGACACATGGGTCTCACGGTTTGGGTTTTTTCCAGTGAGAAGTTTGGCAATATTTTGGCTCAGATGTCGAGCTGGTGAGTGTCTCTTCATTCTCGAACAACGTTGAGGTTCGCAGCTCAGATATAAGTCGAGAAAATTATCCTCATTCGCAGCCATGTTTTCTTATGTGTATCTATGTACACGTGTATTGCCGCATTGGCCTATGTCGCCAGTGCCCTGACGCATGAGTCTCACAGTTTGGGTCCTTTCCATTGAGAAAGTTGGCAATATTTTGGCTCAGATGTCGAGCTGGTGAGTGTCTCTTCATTCTCGAACAACGTTGAGGTTCGCAGCTCAAATATAAGTCGAGAAAATTATCCTCATTAGCAGCCACCTTTTCTGATGTGTATGTTTGTACACGTGTATTGCCGCATAGGCCTATGCCGCCAGTGGCCTGACGCATGAGTCTCATGGTTTGGTATTTTTCCAGTGAGAAAATTGGCAATATTTTGGCTCAGATGTCGAGCTGGTGAGTGTCTCTTCATTCTCGGACAACGTTGAGGTTCGCAGCTCAGATATAAGTCGAGAAAATTATCCTCATTCGCAGCCACCTTTTCTGATGTGTATGTTTGTACACGTGTATTGCCGCATAGGCCTATGCCGCCAGTGGCCTGACGCATGAGTCTCACGGTTTGGGTTATTTCCCGTGAGAAATTTGGCAATATTTTGGCTCAGATGTCGAGCTGGTGAGTGTCTCTTCATTCTCGAACAACGTTGAGGTTCGCAGCTCAAATATAAGTCGAGAAAATTATCCTCATTAGCAGCCACCTTTTCTGATGTGTATGTTTGTACACGTGTATTGCCGCATAGGCCTATGCCGCCAGTGGCCTGACGCATGAGTCTCATGGTTTGGTATTTTTCCAGTGAGAAATTTGGCAATATTTTGGCTCAGATGTCGAGCTGGTGAGTGTCTCTTCATTCTCGGACAACGTTGAGGTTCGCAGCTCAGATATAAGTCGAGAAAATTATCCCCATTCGCAGCCACCTTTTCTGATGTGTATGTTTGTACACGTGTATTGCCGCATAGGCCTATGCCGCCAGTGGCCTGACGCATGAGTCTCACGGTTTGGGTTATTTCCAGTGAGAAATTTGGCAATATTTTGGCTCAGATGTCGAGCTGGTGAGTGTCTCTTCATTCTCGAACAACGTTGAGGTTCGCAGCTCAAATATAAGTCGAGAAAATTATCCTCATTCGCAGCCACCTTTTCTGATGTGTATGTTTGTACACGTGTATTGCCGCATAGGCCTATGCCGCCAGTGGCCTGACGCATGAGTCTCATGGTTTGGTCTTTTTCCAGTGAGAAATTTGGCAATATTTTGGCTCAGATGTCGAGCTGGTGAGTGTCTCTTCATTCTCGGACAACGTTGAGTTTCGCAGCTCAGATATAAGTCGAGAAAATTATCCTCATTCGCAGCCATGTTTTCTTATGTGTATATATGTACACGTGTATTGCCGCATTGGCCTAGGTCGCCAGTGCCCTGACGCATGAGACTCACAGTTTGGGTTCTTTCTATTGAGAAATTTGGCAATATTTCGGCTCTGATGTCGAGCTGGTGAGTGTCTCTTCATTCTCGAACAACGTTGAGGTTCGCAGCTCAGATATAAGTCGAGAAAATTATCCTCATTCGCAGCCACCTTTTCTGATGTGTATGTTTGTACACGTGTATTGCCGCATAGGCCTATGCCGCCAGTGGCCTGACGCATGAGTCTCACGGTTTGGGTTATTTCCAGTGAGAAATTTGGCAATATTTTGGCTCAGATGTTGAGCTGGTGAGTGTCTCTTCATTTTCAAACAACGTTGAGGTTTGCAGCTAAGGTATAAGTCGAGAAAATTATCCTCATTCGCAGCCACCTTTTCTCCTGTGTATGTTTGTACACGTGTATTGCCGCATAGGCCTATGCCGCCAGTGGCCTGACGCATGAGTCTCACGGTTTGGGTTTTTTTCAGTGAGAAATTTGGCAATATTTTGGCTCAGATGTCGAGCTGGTGAGTGTCTCTTCATTCTCGAACAACGTTGAGGTTCGCAGCTCAAACATAAGTCGAGAAAATTATCCTCATTCGCAGCCACCTTTTCTGATGTGTATGTTTGTACACGTGTATTGCCGCATGGGCCTATGTCGCCAGTGGCCTGACGCATGAGTCTCATGGTTTGGGTTTTTTCCAGTGAGAAATTTGGCAATATTTTGGCTCAGATGTCGAGCTGGTGAGTGTCTCTTCATTCTCGGACAACGTTGAGGTTCGCAATTCAGATATAAGTCGAGAAAATTATCCTCATTCGCAGCCACCTTTTCTGATGTGTATGTTTGTACACGTGTATTGCCGCATAGGCCTATGCCGCCAGTGGCCTGACGCATGAGTCTCACGGTTTGGGTTATTTCCAGTGAGAAATTTGGAAATATTTTGGCTCAGATGTTGAGCTGGTGAGTGTCTCTTCATTTTCAAACAACGTTGAGGTTTGCAGCTAAGATATAAGTCGAGAAAATTATCCTCATTCGCAGCCACCTTTTTTCATGTGTATGTTTGTACACGTGTATTGCCGCATAGGCCTATGCCGCCAGTGGCCTGACGCATGAGTCTCACGGTTTGTTTTTTTTTCATTGAGAAATTTGGCAATATTTTGGCTCAGATGTCGAGCTGGTTGAGTGTCTCTTCATTCTCGAACAACATTGAGGTTCGCAGCTCAAATATAAGTCGAGAAAATTATCCTCATTCGCAGCCACCTTTTCTGATGTGTATGTTTGTACACTTGTATTGCCGCATAGGCCTATGCCGTCAGTGCCCTGACACATGGGTCTCACGGTTTGGTTTTTTTCCAGTGAGAAGTTTGGCAATATTTTGGCTCAGATGTCGAGCTGGTGAGTGTCTCTTCATTCTCGAACAACGGTGAGGTTCGCAGCTCAGATATAAGTCGAGAAAATTATCCTCATTCGCAGCCATGTTTTCTTATGTGTATATATGTACACGTGTATTGCCGCATTGGCCTAGGTCGCCAGTGCCCTGACGCATGAGTCTCACAGTTTGGGTCCTTTCCATTGAGAAAGTTGGCAATATTTTGGCTCAGATGTCGAGCTGGTGAGTGTCTCTTCATTCTCGAACAACGTTGAGGTTCGCAACTCAAATATAAGTCGAGAAAATTATCCTCATTCGCAGCCACCTTTTCTGATGTGTATGTTTGTACACGTGTATTGCCGCATAGGCCTATGCCGCCAGTGGCCTGACGCATGAGTCTCATGGTTTGGGTTTTTTCCAGTGAGAAATTTGGCAATATTTTGGCTCAGATGTCGAGCTGGTGAGTGTCTCTTCATTCTCGGAAAACGTTGAGGTTCGCAGCTCAGATATAAGTCGAGAAAATTATCCTCATTCGCAGCCACCTTTTCTGATGTGTATGTTTGTACACGTGTATTGCTGATAGGCCTATGCCGCCAGTGGCCTGACGCATGAGTCTCACGGTTTGGGTTATTTCCAGTGAGAAATTTGGCAATATTTTGGCTCAGATGTTGAGCTGGTGAGTGTCTCTTCATTTTCAAACAACGTTGAGGTTTGCAGCTAAGATATAAGTCGAGAAAATTATCCTCATTCGCAGCCACCTTTTTTTCATGTGTATGTTTGTACACGTGTATTGCCGCATAGGCCTATGCCGCCAGTGGCCTGACGCATGAGTCTCACGGTTTGGTTTTTTTTCAGTGAGAAATTTGGCAATATTTTGGCTCAGATGTCGAGCTGGTGAGTGTCTCTTCATTCTCGAACAACGTTGATGTTCGCAGCTCAAATATAAGTCGAGAAAATTATCCTCATTCGCAGCCACCTTTTCTGATGTGTATGTTTGTACACTTGTATTGCCGCATAGGCCTATGCCGTCAGTGCCCTGACACATGGGTCTCACGGTTTGGTTTTTTTCCAGTGAGAAGTTTGGCAATATTTTGGCTCAGATGTCGAGCTGGTGAGTGTCTCTTCATTCTCGAACAACGTTGAGGTTCGCAGCTCAGATATAAGTCGAGAAAATTATCCTCATTCGCAGCCATGTTTTCTTATGTGTATATATGTACACGTGTATTGCCGCATTGGCCTAGGTCGCCAGTGCCCTGACGCATGAGTCTCACAGTTTGGGTTCTTTCTATTGAGAAATTTGGCAATATTTCGGCTCCGATGTCGAGCTGGTGAGTGTCTCTTCATTCTCGAACAACGTTGAGGTTCGCAGCTCAGATATAAGTCGAGAAAATTATCCTCATTCGCAGCCATGTTTACTTATGTGTATCTATGTACACGTGTATTGCCGCATCGGCCTATGTCGCCAGTGCCCTGACGCATGAGTCTCACAGTTTGGGTCGTTTCCATTAAGAAAGTTGGCAATATTTTGGCTCAGATGTCGAGCTGGTGAGTGTCTCTTCATTCTCGAACAACGTTGAGGTTCGCAGCCCAAATATAAGTCGAGAAAATTATCCTCATTCGCAGCCACCTTTTCTGATGTGTATGTTTGTACACGTGTATTGCCGCATAGGCCTATGCCGCCAGTGGCCTGACGCATGAGTCTCATGGTTTGGGTTATTTCCAGTTAGAAATTTGGCAATATTTTGGCTCAGATGTCGAGCTGGTGAGTGTCTCTTCATTCTCGAACAACGTTGAGGTTCGCAGCTCAAATATAAGTCGAGAAAATTATCCTCATTCGCAGCCACCTTTTCTGATGTGTATGTTTGTACACTTGTATTGCCGCATAGGCCTATGCCGTCAGTGCCCTGACACATGGGTCTCACGGTTTGGTTTTTTTCCAGTGAGAAGTTTGGCAATATTTTGGCTCAGATGTCGAGCTGGTGAGTGTCTCTTCATTCTCGAACAACGTTGAGGTTCGCAGCTCAGATATAAGTCGAGAAAATTATCCTCATTCGCAGCCATGTTTTCTTATGTGTATATATGTACACGTGTATTGCCGCATTGGCCTAGGTCGCCAGTGCCCTGACGCATGAGTCTCACAGTTTGGGTTCTTTCTATTGAGAAATTTGGCAATATTTCGGCTCCGATGTCGAGCTGGTGAGTGTCTCTTCATTCTCGAACAACGTTGAGGTTCGCAGCTCAGATATAAGTCGAGAAAATTATCCTCATTCGCAGCCATGTTTTCTTATGTGTATCTATGTACACGTGTATTGCCGCATTGGCCTATGTCGCCAGTGCCCTGACGCATGAGTCTCACAGTTTGGGTCGTTTCCATTAAGAAAGTTGGCAATATTTTGGCTCAGATGTCGAGCTGGTGAGTGTCTCTTCATTCTCGAACAACGTTGAGGTTCGCAGCCCAAATATAAGTCGAGAAAATTATCCTCATTCGCAGCCACCTTTTCTGATGTGTATGTTTGTACACGTGTATTGCCGCATAGGCCTATGCCGCCAGTGGCCTGACGCATGAGTCTCATGGTTTGGGTTATTTCCAGTTAGAAATTTGGCAATATTTTGGCTCAGATGTCGAGCTGGTGAGTGTCTCTTCATTCTCGAACAACGTTGAGGTTCGCAGCTCAAATATAAGTCGAGAAAATTATCCTCATTGGCAGCCACCTTTTCTGATGTGTATGTTTGTACACGTGTATTGCCGCATAGGCCTATGCCGCCAGTGGCCTGACGCATGAGTCTCATGGTTTGGTCTTTTTCCATTGAGAAATTTGGCAATATTTTGGCTCAGATGTCGAGCTGGTGAGTGTCTCTTCATTCTCGGACAACGTTGAGTTTCGCAGCTCAGATATAAGTCGAGAAAATTATCCTCATTCGCAGCCATGTTTTCTTATGTGTATCTATGTACACGTGTATTGCCGCATTGGCCTATGTAGCCAGTGCCCTGACGCATGAGTCTCACAGTTTGGGTCCTTTCCATTGAGAAAGTTGGCAATATTTTGGCTCAGACGTCGAGCTGGTGAGTGTCTCTTCATTCTCGGACAACGTTGAGGTTCGCAGCTCAGATATAAGTCGAGAAAATTATCCTCATTCGCAGCCACCTTTTCTGATGTGTATGTTTGTACACGTGTATTGCCGCATAGGCCTATGCCGCCAGTGGCCTGACGCATGAGTATCACGGTTTGGGTTATTTCCAGTGCGAAATTTGGCAATATTTTGGCTCAGATGTTGAGCTGGTGAGTGTCTCTTCATTTTCAAACAACGTTGAGGTTTGCAGCTAAGATATAAGTCGAGAAAATTATCCTCATTCGCAGCCACCTTTTCTGATGTGTATGTTTGTACACGTGTATTGCCGCATAGGCCTATGCCGCCAGTGGCCTGACGCATGAGTCTCACGGTTTGGGTTTTTTTCAGTGAGTAATTTGGCAATATTTTGGCTCAGATGTCGAGCTGGTGAGTGTCTCTTCATTCTCGAACAACGTTGAGGTTCGCAGCTCAAATATAAGTCGAGAAAATTATCCTCATTGGCAGCCACCTTTTCTGATGTGTATGTTTGTACACGTGTATTGCCGCATAGGCCTATGCCGCCAGTGGCCTGACGCATGAGTCTCATGGTTTGGTCTTTTTCCATTGAGAAATTTGGCAATATTTTGGCTCAGATGTCGAGCTGGTGAGTGTCTCTTCATTCTCGGACAACGTTGAGTTTCGCAGCTCAGATATAAGTCGAGAAAATTATCCTCATTCGCAGCCATGTTTTCTTATGTGTATCTATGTACACGTGTATTGCCGCATTGGCCTATGTAGCCAGTGCCCTGACGCATGAGTCTCACAGTTTGGGTCCTTTCCATTGAGAAAGTTGGCAATATTTTGGCTCAGACGTCGAGCTGGTGAGTGTCTCTTCATTCTCGGACAACGTTGAGGTTCGCAGCTCAGATATAAGTCGAGAAAATTATCCTCATTCGCAGCCACCTTTTCTGATGTGTATGTTTGTACACGTGTATTGCCGCATAGGCCTATGCCGCCAGTGGCCTGACGCATGAGTCTCACGGTTTGGGTTATTTCCAGTGCGAAATTTGGCAATATTTTGGCTCAGATGTTGAGCTGGTGAGTGTCTCTTCATTTTCAAACAACGTTGAGGTTTGCAGCTAAGATATAAGTCGAGAAAATTATCCTCATTCGCAGCCACCTTTTCTGATGTGTATGTTTGTACACGTGTATTGCCGCATAGGCCTATGCCGCCAGTGGCCTGACGCATGAGTCTCACGGTTTTTTTTTTTTTCAGTGAGTAATTTGGCAATATTTTGGCTCAGATGTCGAGCTGGTGAGTGTCTCTTCATTCTCGAACAACGTTGAGGTTCGCAGCTCAAATATAAGTCGAGAAAATTATCCTCATTCGCACCCACCTTTTCTGATGTGTATGTTTGTACACTTGTGTTGCCGCATAGGCCTATGCCGTCAGTGCCCTGACACATGGGTCTCACGGTTTGGGTTTTTTCCAGTGAGAAGTTTTGCAATATTTTGGCTCAGATGTCGAGCTGGTGAGTGTCTCTTCATTCTGGAACAACGTTGAGGTTCGCAGCTCAGATATAAGTCTAGAAAATTATCCTCATTCGCAGCCATGTTTTCTTATGTGTATCTATGTACACGTGTATTGCCGCACTGGCCTATGTCGCCAGTGGCCTGACGCATGAGTTTCACAGTTTGGGTTCTTTCCATTGAGAAATTTGGCAATATTTTGGCTCAGATGTCGAGCTGGTGAGTGTCTCTTCATTCTTGAACAACGTTGAGGTTCGCAGCTCAGATACAAGTAGAGAAAATTATCCTCATTCGCAGCCACCTTTTCTGATGTGTATGTTTGTACACTTGTATTGCCGCATAGGCCTATGCCGTCAGTGCCCTGACACATGGGTCTCACGGTTTGGGTTTTTTCCAGTGAGAAGTTTGGCAATATTTTGGCTCAGATGTCGAGCTGGTGAGTGTCTCTTCATTCTCGAACAACGTTGAGGTTCGCAGCTCAGATATAAGTCGAGAAAATTATCCTCATTCGCAGCCATGTTTTCTTATGTGTATCTATGTACACGTGTATTGCCGCATTGGCCTATGTCGCCAGTGCCCTGACGCATGAGTCTCACAGTTTGGGTCCTTTCCATTGAGAAAGTTGGCAATATTTTGGCTCAGATGTCGAGCTGGTGAGTGTCTCTTCATTCTCGAACAACGTTGAGGTTCGCAGCTCAAATATAAGTCGAGAAAATTATCCTCATTAGCAGCCACCTTTTCTGATGTGTATGTTTGTACACGTGTATTGCCGCATAGGCCTATGCCGCCAGTGGCCTGACGCATGAGTCTCATGGTTTGGTATTTTTCCAGTGAGAAATTTGGCAATATTTTGGCTCAGATGTCGAGCTGGTGAGTGTCTCTTCATTCTCGGACAACGTTGAGGTTCGCAGCTCAGATATAAGTCGAGAAAATTATCCTCATTCGCAGCCACCTTTTCTGATGTGTATGTTTGTACACGTGTATTGCCGCATAGGCCTATGCCGCCAGTGGCCTGACGCATGAGTCTCACGGTTTGGGTTATTTCCAGTGAGAAATTTGGCAATATTTTGGCTCAGATGTCGAGCTGGTGAGTGTCTCTTCATTCTCGAACAACGTTGAGGTTCGCAGCTCAAATATAAGTCGAGAAAATTATCCTCATTCGCAGCCACCTTTTCTGATGTGTATGTTTGTACACGTGTATTGCCGCATAGGCCTATGCCGCCAGTGGCCTGACGCATGAGTCTCATGGTTTGGTCTTTTTCCAGTGAGAAATTTGGCAATATTTTGGCTCAGATGTCGAGCTGGTGAGTGTCTCTTCATTCTCGGACAACGTTGAGTTTCGCAGCTCAGATATAAGTCGAGAAAATTATCCTCATTCGCAGCCATGTTTTCTTATGTGTATATATGTACACGTGTATTGCCGCATTGGCCTAGGTCGCCAGTGCCCTGACGCATGAGTCTCACAGTTTGGGTTCTTTCTATTGAGAAATTTGGCAATATTTCGGCTCTGATGTCGAGCTGGTGAGTGTCTCTTCATTCTCGAACAACGTTGAGGTTCGCAGCTCAGATATAAGTCGAGAAAATTATCCTCATTCGCAGCCACCTTTTCTGATGTGTATGTTTGTACACGTGTATTGCCGCATAGGCCTATGCCGCCAGTGGCCTGACGCATGAGTCTCACGGTTTGGGTTATTTCCAGTGAGAAATTTGGCAATATTTTGGCTCAGATGTTGAGCTGGTGAGTGTCTCTTCATTTTCAAACAACGTTGAGGTTTGCAGCTAAGATATAAGTCGAGAAAATTATCCTCATTCGCAGCCACCTTTTTTCATGTGTATGTTTGTACACGTGTATTGCCGCATAGGCCTATGCCGCCAGTGGCCTGACGCATGAGTCTCACGGTTTGTTTTTTTTTCATTGAGAAATTTGGCAATATTTTGGCTCAGATGTCGAGCTGGTTGAGTGTCTCTTCATTCTCGAACAACATTGAGGTTCGCAGCTCAAATATAAGTCGAGAAAATTATCCTCATTCGCAGCCACCTTTTATGATGTGTATGTTTGTACACTTGTATTGCCGCATAGGCCTATGCCGTCAGTGCCCTGACACATGGGTCTCACGGTTTGGTTTTTTTCCAGTGAGAAGTTTGGCAATATTTTGGCTCAGATGTCGAGCTGGTGAGTGTCTCTTCATTCTCGAACAACGTTGAGGTTCGCAGCTCAGATATAAGTCGAGAAAATTATCCTCATTCGCAGCCATGTTTTCTTATGTGTATATATGTACACGTGTATTGCCGCATTGGCCTAGGTCGCCAGTGCCCTGACGCATGAGTCTCACAGTTTGGGTTCTTTCTATTGAGAAAGTTGGCAATATTTTGGCTCAGATGTCGAGCTGGTGAGTGTCTCTTCATTCTCGAACAATGTTGAGGTTCGCAGCTCAAATATAAGTCGAGAAAATTATCCTCATTCGCAGCCACCTTTTCTGATGTGTATGTTTGTACACTTGTATTGCCGCATAGGCCTATGCCGTCAGTGCCCTGACACATGGGTCTCACGGTTTGGGTTTTTTCCAGTGAGAAGTTTGGCAATATTTTGGCTCAGATGTCGAGCTGGTGAGTGTCTCTTCATTCTCGAACAACGTTGAGGTTCGCAGCTCAGATATAAGTCGAGAAAATTATCCTCATTCGCAGCCATGTTTTCTTATGTGTATCTATGTACACGTGTATTGCCGCATTGGCCCATGTCGCCAGTGCCCTGACGCATGAGTCTCACAGTTTGGGTCCTTTCCATTGAGAAAGTTGGCAATATTTTGGCTCAGATGTCGAGCTGGTGAGTGTCTCTTCATTCTCGAACAACGTTGAGGTTCGCAGCTCAAATATAAGTCGAGAAAATTATCCTCATTAGCAGCCACCTTTTCTGATGTGTATGTTTGTACACGTGTATTGCCGCATAGGCCTATGCCGCCAGTGGCCTGACGCATGAGTCTCATGGTTTGGTATTTTTCCAGTGAGAAATTTGGCAATATTTTGGCTCAGATGTCGAGCTGGTGAGTGTCTCTTCATTCTCGGACAACGTTGAGGTTCGCAGCTCAGATATAAGTCGAGAAAATTATCCTCATTCGCAGCCACCTTTTCTGATGTGTATGTTTGTACACGTGTATTGCCGCATAGGCCTATGCCGCCAGTGGCCTGACGCATGAGTCTCACGGTTTGGGTTATTTCCAGTGAGAAATTTGGCAATATTTTGGCTCAGATGTCGAGCTGGTGAGTGTCTCTTCATTCTCGAACAACGTTGAGGTTCGCAGCTCAAATATAAGTCGAGAAAATTATCCTCATTCGCAGCCACCTTTTCTGATGTGTATGTTTGTACACGTGTATTGCCGCATAGGCCTATGCCGCCAGTGGCCTGACGCATGAGTCTCATGGTTTGGTCTTTTTCCAGTGAGAAATTTGGCAATATTTTGGCTCAGATGTCGAGCTGGTGAGTGTCTCTTCATTCTCGGACAACGTTGAGTTTCGCAGCTCAGATATAAGTCGAGAAAATTATCCTCATTCGCAGCCATGTTTTCTTATGTGTATATATGTACACGTGTATTGCCGCATTGGCCTAGGTCGCTAGTGCCCTGACGCATGAGTCTCACAGTTTGGGTTCTTTCTATTGAGAAATTTGGCAATATTTCGGCTCTGATGTCGAGCTGGTGAGTGTCTCTTCATTATCGAACAACGTTGAGGTTCGCAGCTCAGATATAAGTCGAGAAAATTATCCTCATTCGCAGCCACCTTTTCTGATGTGTATGTTTGTACACGTGTATTGCCGCATAGGCCTATGCCGCCAGTGGCCTGACGCATGAGTCTCACGGTTTGGGTTATTTCCAGTGAGAAATTTGGCAATATTTTGGCTCAGATGTTGAGCTGGTGAGTGTCTCTTCATTTTCAAACAACGTTGAGGTTTGCAGCTAAGATATAAGTCGAGAAAATTATCCTCATTCGCAGCCACCTTTTTTCATGTGTATGTTTGTACACTTGTATTGCCGCATAGGCCTATGCCGTCAGTGCCCTGACACATGGGTCTCACGGTTTGGTTTTTTTCCAGTGAGAAGTTTGGCAATATTTTGGCTCAGATGTCGAGCTGGTGAGTGTCTCTTCATTCTCGAACAACGTTGAGGTTCGCAGCTCAGATATAAGTCGAGAAAATTATCCTCATTCGCAGCCATGTTTTCTTATGTGTATATATGTACACGTGTATTGCCGCATTGGCCTAGGTCGCCAGTGCCCTGACGCATGAGTCTCACAGTTTGGGTTCTTTCTATTGAGAAATTTGGCAATATTTCGGCTCTGATGTCGAGCTGGTGAGTGTCTCTTCATTCTCGAACAACGTTGAGGTTCGCAGCTCAGATATAAGTCGAGAAAATTATCCTCATTCGCAGCCACCTTTTCTGATGTGTATGTTTGTACACGTGTATTGCCGCATAGGCCTATGCCGCCAGTGGCCTGACGCATGAGTCTCACGGTTTGGGTTATTTCCAGTGAAAAATTTGGCAATATTTTGGCTCAGATGTTGAGCTGGTGAGTGTCTCTTCATTTTCAAACAACGTTGAGGTTTGCAGCTAAGATATAAGTCGAGAAAATTATCCTCATTCGCAGCCACCTTTTTTCATGTGTATGTTTGTACACGTGTATTGCCGCATAGGCCTATGCCGCCAGTGGCCTGACGCATGAGTCTCACGGTTTGTTTTTTTTTCATTGAGAAATTTGGCAATATTTTGGCTCAGATGTCGAGCTGGTTGAGTGTCTCTTCATTCTCGAACAACATTGAGGTTCGCAGCTCAAATATAAGTCGAGAAAATTATCCTCATTCGCAGCCACCTTTTCTGATGTGTATGTTTGTACACTTGTATTGCCGCATAGGCCTATGCCGTCAGTGCCCTGACACATGGGTCTCACGGTTTGGTTTTTTTCCAGTGAGAAGTTTGGCAATATTTTGGCTCAGATGTCGAGCTGGTGAGTGTCTCTTCATTCTCGAACAACGTTGAGGTTCGCAGCTCAGATATAAGTCGAGAAAATTATCCTCATTCGCAGCCATGTTTTCTTATGTGTATATATGTACACGTGTATTGCCGCATTGGCCTAGGTCGCCAGTGCCCTGACGCATGAGTCTCACAGTTTGGGTCCTTTCCATTGAGAAAGTTGGCAATATTTTGGCTCAGATGTCGAGCTGGTGAGTGTCTCTTCATTCTCGAACAACGTTGAGGTTCGCAGCTCAAATATAAGTCGAGAAAATTATCCTCATTCGCAGCCACCTTTTCTGATGTGTATGTTTGTACACGTGTATTGCCGCATAGGCCTATGCCGCCAGTGGCCTGACGCATGAGTCTCATGGTTTGGGTTTTTTCCAGTGAGAAATTTGGCAATATTTTGGCTCAGATGTCGAGCTGGTGAGTGTCTCTTCATTCTCGGACAACGTTGAGGTTCGCAGCTCAGATATAAGTCGAGAAAATTATCCTCATTCGCAGCCACCTTTTCTGATGTGTATGTTTGTACACGTGTATTGCCGCATAGGCCTATGCCGCCAGTGGCCTGACGCATGAGTCTCACGGTTTGGGTTATTTCCAGTGAGAAATTTGGCAATATTTTGGCTCAGATGTTGAGCTGGTGAGTGTCTCTTCATTTTCAAACAACGTTGAGGTTTGCAGCTAAGATATAAGTCGAGAAAATTATCCTCATTCGCAGCCACCTTTTTTTCATGTGTATGTTTGTACACGTGTATTGCCGCATAGGCCTATGCCGCCAGTGGCCTGACGCATGAGTCTCACGGTTTGGTTTTTTTTCAGTGAGAAATTTGGCAATATTTTGGCTCAGATGTCGAGCTGGTGAGTGTCTCTTCATTCTCGAACAACGTTGATGTTCGCAGCTCAAATATAAGTCGAGAAAATTATCCTCATTCGCAGCCACCTTTTCTGATGTGTATGTTTGTACACTTGTATTGCCGCATAGGCCTATGCCGTCAGTGCCCTGACACATGGGTCTCACGGTTTGGTTTTTTTCCAGTGAGAAGTTTGGCAATATTTTGGCTCAGATGTCGAGCTGGTGAGTGTCTCTTCATTCTCGAACAACGTTGAGGTTCGCAGCTCAGATATAAGTCGAGAAAATTATCCTCATTCGCAGCCATGTTTTCTTATGTGTATATATGTACACGTGTATTGCCGCATTGGCCTAGGTCGCCAGTGCCCTGACGCATGAGTCTCACAGTTTGGGTTCTTTCTATTGAGAAATTTGGCAATATTTCGGCTCCGATGTCGAGCTGGTGAGTGTCTCTTCATTCTCGAACAACGTTGAGGTTCGCAGCTCAGATATAAGTCGAGAAAATTATCCTCATTCGCAGCCATGTTTTCTTATGTGTATCTATGTACACGTGTATTGCCGCATTGGCCTATGTCGCCAGTGCCCTGACGCATGAGTCTCACAGTTTGGGTCCTTTCCATTAAGAAAGTTGGCAATATTTTGGCTCAGATGTCGAGCTGGTGAGTGTCTCTTCATTCTCGAACAACGTTGAGGTTCGCAGCTCAAATATAAGTCGAGAAAATTATCCTCATTCGCAGCCACCTTTTCTGATGTGTATGTTTGTACACGTGTATTGCCGCATAGGCCTATGCCGCCAGTGGCCTGACGCATGAGTCTCATGGTTTGGGTTTTTTCCAGTGAGAAATTTGGCAATATTTTGGCTCAGATGTCGAGCTGGTGAGTGTCTCTTCATTCTCGGACAACGTTGAGTTTCGCAGCTCAGATATAAGTCGAGAAAATTATCCTCATTCGCAGCCATGTTTTCTTATGTGTATATATGTACACGTGTATTGCCGCATTGGCATAGGTCGCCAGTGCCCTGACGCATGAGTCTCACAGTTTGGGTTCTTTCTATTAAGAAATTTGGCAATATTTCGGCTCCGATGTCGAGCTGGTGAGTGTCTCTTCATTCTCGAACAACGTTGAGGTTCGCAGCTCAGATATAAGTCGAGAAAATTATCCTCATTCGCAGCCACCTTTTCTGATGTGTATGTTTGTACACGTGTTTTGCCGCATAGGCCTATGCCGCCAGTGGCCTGACGCATGAGTATCATGGTTTGGGTTTTTTCCAGTGAGAAATTTGGCAATATTTTGCCTCCGATGTCGAGCTGGTGAGTGTCTCTTCATTCTCGGACAACGTTGAGTTTCGCAGCTCAGATATAAGTCGAGAAAATTATCCTCATTCGCAGCCATGTTTTCTTATGTGTATCTATGTACACGTGTATTGCCGCATTGGCCTATGTCGCCAGTGCCCTGACGCATGAGTCTCACAGTTTTGGTTCTTTCTATTGAGAAATTTGGCAATATTTTGGCTCCGATGTCGAGCTGGTGAGTGTCTCTTCATTCTCGAACAACGTTGAGGTTCGCAACTCAAATATAAGTCGAGAACATTATCCTCATTCGCAGCCATGTTTTCTTATGTGTATCTATGTACACGTGTATTGCCGCATAGGCCTATGTCGCCAGTGCCCTGACGCATGAGTCTCACAGTTTGGGTTTTTTCTATTGAGAAATTTGGCAATATTTTGGCTCCGATGTCGAGCTGGTGAGTGTCTCTTCATTCTCGAACAACGTTGAGGTTCGCAGCTCAGATATAAGTCGAGAAAATTATCCTCATTCGCAGCCACCTTTTCTGATGTGTATGTTTGTACACGTGTTTTGCCGCATAGGCCTATGCCGCCAGTGGCCTGACGCATGAGTATCATGGTTTGGGTTTTTTCCAGTGAGAAATTTGGCAATATTTTGTCTCCGATGTCGAGCTGGTGAGTGTCTCTTCATTCTTTGACAACGTTGAGTTTCGCAGCTCAGATATAAGTAGAGAAATTTATCCTCATTCGCAGCCATGTTTTCTTATGTGTATCTATGTACACGTGTATTGCCGCATAGGCCTATGTCGCCAGTGCCCTGTCGCATGAGTCTCACAGTTTGGGTTCTTTCTATTGAGAAATTTGGCAATATTTTGGCTCCGATGTCGAGCTGGTGAGTGTCTCTTCATTATCGAACAACGTTGAGGTTCGCAGCTCAAATATAAGTCGAGAACATTATCCTCATTCGCAGCCATGTTTTCTTATGTGTATCTATGTACACGTGTATTGCCGCATTGGCCTAGGTCGCCAGTGGCCTGACGCATGAGTCTCTCGGTTTGGGTTCTTTCCAGTGAGAAATTTGGCAATATTTTGGCTCAGATGTCGAGCTGGTGAGTGTCTCTTCATTCTTGAACAACGTTGAGGTTCGCAGCTCAGATACAAGTCGAGAAGATTATCCTCATTCGCAGCCATGTTTTCTTATGTGTATCAATGTACACGTGTATTGCCGCATTGGCCTATGTCGCCAGTGCCCTTACGCATGAGTGTCACAGTTTGGGTCCTTTCCATTGAGAAAGTTGGCAATATTTGGGCTCAGATGTTGAGCTGGTGAGTGTCTCTTCATTCTCGAACAACGTTGAGGTTCGCAGCTCAGATATAAGTCGAGAAAATTATCCTCATTCGCAGCCACCTTTTCTGATGTGTATGTTTGTACACGTGTATTGCCGCATAGGCCTATGCCGCCAGTGGCCTGACGCATGAGTATCATGGTTTGGGTTTTTTCCAGTGAGAAATTTGGCAATATTTTGCCTCCGATGTCGAGCTGGTGAGTGTCTCTTCATTCTCGGACAACGTTGAGTTTCGCAGCTCAGATATAAGTCGAGAAAATTATCCTCATTCGCAGCCATGTTTTCTTATGTGTATCTATGTACACGTGTATTGCCGCATTGGCCTATGTCGCCAGTGCCCTGACGCATGAGTCTCACAGTTTTGGTTCTTTCTATTGAGAAATTTGGCAATATTTTGGCTCCGATGTCGAGCTGGTGAGTGTCTCTTCATTCTCGAACAACGTTGAGGTTCGCAACTCAAATATAAGTCGAGAACATTATCCTCATTCGCAGCCATGTTTTCTTATGTGTATCTATGTACACGTGTATTGCCGCATAGGCCTATGTCGCCAGTGCCCTGACGCATGAGTCTCACAGTTTGGGTTTTTTCTATTGAGAAATTTGGCAATATTTTGGCTCCGATGTCGAGCTGGTGAGTGTCTCTTCATTCTCGAACAACGTTGAGGTTCGCAGCTCAAATATAAGTCGAGAACATTATCCTCATTCGCAGCCATGTTTTCTTATGTGTATATATGTACACGTGTATTGCCGCATTGGCCTAGGTCGCCAGTGGCCTGACGCATGAGTCTCACGGTTTGGGTTCTTTCCAGTGAGAAATTTGGCAATATTTTGGCTCAGATGTCGAGCTGGTGAGTGTCTCTTCATTCTTGAACAACTTTGAGGTTCGCAGCTCAGATACAAGTCGAGAAGATTATCCTCATTCGCAGCCATGTTTTCTTATGTGTATCGATGTACACGTGTATTGCCGCATTGGCCTATGTCGCCAGTGCCCTGACGCATGAGTTTCACAGTTTGGGTCTTTTCCATTGAGAAAGTTGGCAATATTTCGGCTCAGATGTTGAGCTGGTGAGTGTCTCTTCATTCTAGAACAACGTTGAGGTTCGCAGCTCAGATATAAGTCGAGAAAATTATCCTCATTCGCACCCACCTTTTCTGATGTGTATGTTTGTACACTTGTATTGCCGCATAGGCCTATGCCGTCAGTGCCCTGACACATGGGTCTCACGGTTTGGGTTTTTTTCCAGTGAGAAGTTTGGCAATATTTTGGCTCAGATGTCGAGCTGGTGAGTGTCTCTTCATTCTCAAACAACGTTGAGGTTCGCAGCTCAGATATAAGTATAGAAAATTATCCTCATTCGCAGCCATGTTTTCTTATGTGTATCTATGTACACGTGTATTGCCGCATTGGCCTATGTCGCCAGTGCCCTGACGCATGAGTCTCACAGTTTGGGTCCTTTCCATTGAGAAAGTTGGCAATATTTTGGTTCAGATGTCGAGCTGGTGAGTGTCTCTTCATTCTCGAACAACGTTGAGGTTCGCAGCTCAAATATAAGTCGAGAACATTATCCTCATTCGCAGCCATGTTTTCTTATGTGTATGTTTGTACACTTGTATTGCCGCATAGGCCTATGCCGTCAGTGCCCTGACGCATGAGTCTCACAGTTTGGGTTCTTTCTATTGAGAAATTTGGCAATATTTTGGCTCCGATGTCGAGCTGGTGAGTGTCTCTTCATTCTAGAACAACGTTGAGGTTCGCAGCTCAAATATAAGTCGAGAACATTATCCTCATTCGCAGCCATGTTTTCTTATGTGTATCTATGTACACGTGTATTGCCGCATTGGCCTAGGTCGCCAGTGGCCTGACGCATGAGTCTCACGGTTTGGGTTTTTTTCCAGTGAGAAGTTTTGCAATATTTTGGCTCAGATGTCGAGCTGGTGAGTGTCTCTTCATTCTGGAACAACGTTGAGGTTCGCAGCTCAGATATAAGTCTAGAAAATTATCCTCATTCGCAGCCATGTTTTCTTATGTGTATCAATGTACACGTGTATTGCCGCATTGGCCTATGTCGCCAGTGCCCTGACGCATGAGTTTCACAGTTTGGGTCCTTTCCATTGAGAAAGTTGGCAATATTTTGGCTCAGATGTCGAGCTGGTGAGTGTCTCTACATTCTCGAACAACGTTGAGGTTCGCAGCTCAGATATAAGTCGAGAAAATTATCCTCATTCGCAACCACCTTTTCTGATGTGTATGTTTGTACACTTGTGTTGCCGCATAGGCCTATGCCGTCAGTGCCCTGACACATGGGTTTCACGGTTTGGGTTTTTTCCAGTGAGAAGTTTGGCAATATTTTGGCTCAGATGTCGAGCTGGTTGAGTGTCTCTTCATTCTTGAACAACGTTGAGGTTCGCAGCTCAGATACAAGTCGAGAAGATTATCCTCATTCGCAGCCATGTTTTCTTATGTGTATCAATGTACACGTGTATTGCCGCATTGGCCTATGTCGCCAGTGCCCTTACGCATGAGTGTCACAGTTTGGGTCCTTTCCATTGAGAAAGTTGGCAATATTTGGGCTCAGATGTTGAGCTGGTGAGTGTCTCTTCATTCTCGAACAACGTTGAGGTTCGCAGCTCAGATATAAGTCGAGAAAATTATCCTCATTCGCAGCCACCTTTTCTGATGTGTATGTTTGTACACGTGTATTGCCGCATAGGCCTATGCCGCCAGTGGCCTGACGCATGAGTATCATGGTTTGGGTTTTTTCCAGTGAGAAATTTGGCAATATTTTGCCTCCGATGTCGAGCTGGTGAGTGTCTCTTCATTCTCGGACAACGTTGAGTTTCGCAGCTCAGATATAAGTCGAGAAAATTATCCTCATTCGCAGCCATGTTTTCTTATGTGTATCTATGTACACGTGTATTGCCGCATTGGCCTATGTCGCCAGTGCCCTGACGCATGAGTCTCACAGTTTTGGTTCTTTCTATTGAGAAATTTGGCAATATTTTGGCTCCGATGTCGAGCTGGTGAGTGTCTCTTCATTCTCGAACAACGTTGAGGTTCGCAGCTCAAATATAAGTCGAGAACATTATCCTCATTCGCAGCCATGTTTTCTTATGTGTATCTATGTACACGTGTATTGCCGCATAGGCCTATGTCGCCAGTGCCCTGACGCATGAGTCTCACAGTTTGGGTTTTTTCTATTGAGAAATTTGGCAATATTTTGGCTCCGATGTCGAGCTGGTGAGTGTCTCTTCATTCTTGAACAACTTTGAGGTTCGCAGCTCAGATACAAGTCGAGAAGATTATCCTCATTCGCAGCCATGTTTTCTTATGTGTATCGATGTACACGTGTATTGCCGCATTGGCCTATGTCGCCAGTGCCCTGACGCATGAGTTTCACAGTTTGGGTCTTTTCCATTGAGAAGGTTGGCAATATTTCGGCTCAGATGTTGAGCTGGTGAGTGTCTCTTCATTCTAGAACAACGTTGAGGTTCGCAGCTCAGATATAAGTCGAGAAAATTATCCTCATTCGCACCCAAACAAGTGGGTAAATGCCGTCAATAGGGGACGGGGCATTGTCCGACCGTCTTCCCTCTTTTGTTTGTACTCTAACGTTTTCGGATGATCGCCATAGGATTTGCACACGAGTCTGAATCGGGGACCTTTGCGGAATAGGGGACCCCATTGTTCCCTTTGTCATACGTCCCCTATTTCAATCAAAAACAAACGCACCTTTTCTGATGTGTATGTTTGTACACTTGTATTGCCGCATAGGCCTATGCCGTCAGTGCCCTGACACATGGGTCTCACGGTTTGGGTTTTTTTCCAGTGAGAAGTTTGGCAATATTTTGGCTCAGATGTCGAGCTGGTGAGTGTCTCTTCATTCTCAAGCAACGTTGAGGTTCGCAGCTCAGATATAAGTCTAGAAAATTATCCTCATTCGCAGCCATGTTTTCTTATGTGTATCTATGTACACGTGTATTGCCGCATTGGCCTATGTCGCCAGTGCCCTGACGCATGAGTCTCACAGTTTTGGTCCTTTCCATTGAGAAAGTTGGCAATATTTTGGTTCAGATGTCGAGCTGGTGAGTGTCTCTTCATTCTCGAACAACGTTGAGGTTCGCAGCTCAAATATAAGTCGAGAACATTATCCTCATTCGCAGCCATGTTTTCTTATGTGTATGTTTGTACACTTATATTGCCGCATAGGCCTATGCCGTCAGTGCCCTGACGCATGAGTCTCACAGTTTGGGTTCTTTCTATTGAGAAATTTGGCAATATTTTGGCTCCGATGTCGAGCTGGTGAGTGTCTCTTCATTCTAGAACAACGTTGAGGTTCGCAGCTCAAATATAAGTCGAGAACATTATCCTCATTCGCAGCCATGTTTTCTTATGTGTATCTATGTACACGTGTATTGCCGCATTGGCCTAGGTCGCCAGTGGCCTGACGCATGAGTCTCACGGTTTGGGTTTTTTTCCAGTGAGAAGTTTTGCAATATTTTGGCTCAGATGTCGAGCTGATGAGTGTCTCTTCATTCTGGAACAACGTTGAGGTTCGCAGCTCAGATATAAGTCGAGAAAATTATCCTCATTCGCAGCCATGTTTTCTTATGTGTATCTATGTACACGTGTATTGCCGCACTGGCCTATGTCGCCAGTGGCCTGACGCATGAGTTTCACAGTTTGGGTTCTTTCCATTGAGAAATTTGGCAATATTTTGGCTCAGATGTCGAGCTGGTGAGTGTCTCTTCATTCTTGAACAACGTTGAGGTTCGCAGCTCAGATACAAGTAGAGAAGATTATCCTCATTCGCAGCCATGTTTTCTTATGTGTATCAATGTACACGTGTATTGCCGCATTGGCCTATGTCGCCAGTGCCCTGACGCATGAGTTTCACAGTTTGGGTCCTTTCCATTGAGAAAGTTGGCAATATTTTGGCTCAGATGTCGAGCTGGTGAGTGTCTCTTCATTCTCGAACAACGTTGAGGTTCGCAGCTCAGATATAAGTCGAGAAAATTATCCTCATTCGCACCCACTTTTTCTGATGTGTATGTTTGTACACTTGTGTTGCCGCATAGGCCTATGCCGTCAGTGCCCTGACACATGGGTCTCACGGTTTGGGTTTTTTCCAGTGAGAAGTTTGGCAATATTTTGGCTCAGATGTCGAGCTGGTGAGTGTCTCTTCATTCTCGAACAACGTTGAGGTTCGCAGCTCAGATATAAGTCTAGAAAATTATCCTCATTCGCAGCCATGTTTTCTTATGTGTATCTATGTACACGTGTATTGCCGCATTGGCCTATGTCGCCAGTGCCCTGACGCATGAGTCTCACAGTTTGGGTCCTTTCCCTTGAGAACGTTGGCAATATTTTGGCTCAGATGTCGAGCTGGTGAGTGTCTCGTCATTCTCGAACAACGTTGAGGTTCGCAGCTCAGATATAAGTCGAGAAAATTATCCTCATTCGCACCCACCTTTTCTGATGTGTATGTTTGTACACTTGTGTTGCCTCATAGGCCTATGCCGTCAGTGCCCTGACACATGGGTCTCACGGTTTAGGTTTTTTCCAGTGAGAAGTTTGGCAATATTTTGGCTCAGATGTCGAGCTGGTAAGTGTCTCTTCATTCTCGAACAACGTTGAGGTTCGCAGCTCAGATATAAGTCTAGAAAATTATCCTCATTCGCAGCCATGTTTTCTTATGTGTATCTATGTACACGTGTATTGCCGCATTGGCCTATGTCGCCAGTGCCCTGACGCATGAGTCTCACAGTTTGGGTCCTTTTCATTGAGAAAGTTGGCAATATTTTGGCTCAGATGTCGAGGTGGTGAGTGTCTCTTCATTCTCGAACAACGTTGAGGTTCGCAGCTCAAATATAAGTCGAGAAAATTATCCTCATTCGCAGCCACCTTTTCTGATGTGTATGTTTGTACACGTGTATTGCCGCATAGGCCTATGCCGCCAGTGGCCTGACGCATGAGTCTCATGGTTTGGTCTTTTTCCAGTGAGAAATTTGGCAATATTTTGGCTCAGATGTCGAGCTGGTGAGTGTCTCTTCATTCTCGGACAACGTTGAGGTTCGCAGCTCAGATATAAGTCGAGAAAATTATCCTCATTCGCAGCCACCTTTTCTGATTTGTATGTTTGTACACGTGTATTGCCGCATAGGCCTATGCCGCCAATGGCCTGACGCATGAGTCTCACGGTTTGGGTTATTTCCAGTGAGAAATTTGGCAATATTTTGGCTCAGATGTTGAGCTAGTGAGTGTCTCTTCATTTTCAAACAACGTTGAGGTTTGCAGCTAAGATATAAGTCGAGAAAATTATCCTTGTGTTGCCGCATAGGCCTATGCCGTCAGTGCCCTGACACATGGGTCTCACGGTTTGGGTTTTTTCCAGTGAGAAGTTTTGCAATATTTTGGCTTAGATGTCGAGCTGGTGAGTGTCTCTTTATTCTGGAACAACGTTGAGGTTCGCAGCTCAGATATAAGTCTAGAAAATTATCCTCATTCGCAGCCATGTTTTCTTATGTGTATCAATGTACACGTGTATTGCCGCATTGGCCTATGTCGCCAGTGCCCTGACGCATGAGTTTCACAGTTTGGGTCCTTTCCATTGAGAAAGTTGGCAATATTTTGGCTCAGATGTCGAGCTGGTGAGTGTCTCTACATTCTCGAACAACGTTGAGGTTCGCAGCTCAGATATAAGTCGAGAAAATTATCCTCATTCGCAACCACCTTTTCTGATGTGTATGTTTGTACACTTGTGTTGCCGCATAGGCCTATGCCGTCAGTGCCCTGACACATGGGTTTCACGGTTTGGGTTTTTTCCAGTGAGAAGTTTGGCAATATTTTGGCTCAGATGTCGAGCTGGTGAGTGTCTCTTCATTCTCGAACAACGTTGAGGTTCGCAGCTCAGATATAAGTCGAAAAATTATCCTCATTCGCAGCCATGTTTTCTTATGTGTATCTATGTACACGTGTATTGACGCATTGGCCTGTGTAGCCAGTGCCCTGACGCATGAGTCTCACAGTTTGGGTCCTTTCCATTGAGAAAGTTGGCAATATTTTGGCTCAGATGTCGAGCTGGTGAGTGTCTCTTCATTCTCGAACAACGTTGAGGTTCGCAGCTCAAATATAAGTCGAGAAAATTATCCTCATTCGCAGCCACCTTTTCTGATGTGTATGTTTGTACACGTGTATTGCCGCATAGGCCTATGCCGCCAGTGGCCTGACGCATGAGTCTCATGGTTTGGTCTTTTTCCAGTGAGAAATTTGGCAATATTTTGGCTCAGATGTCGAGCTGGTGAGTGTCTCTTCATTGTCGGACAACGTTGAGGTTGGCAGCTCAGATATAAGTCGAGAAAATTATCCTCATTCGCAGCCACCTTTTCTGATGTGTATGTTTGTACACGTGTATTGCCGCATAGGCCTATGCCGCCAGTGGCCTGACGCATGAGTCTCATGGTTTGGTCTTTTTCCAGGGAGAAATTTGGCAATATTTTGGCTCAGATGTCGATCTGGTGAGTGTCTCTTCATTCTCGGACAACGTTGAGGTTCGCAGCTCAGATATAAGTCGAGAAAATTATCCTCATTCGCAGCCACCTTTTATCATGTGTATGTTTGTACACGTGTATTGCCGCATAGGCCTATGCCGCCAGTGGCCTGACGCATGAGTCTCATGGTTTGGTCTTTTTCCTGTGAGAAATTTGGCAATATTTTGGCTCAGATGTCGAGCTGGTGAGTGTCTCTTCATTGTCGGACAACGTTGAGGTTGGCAGCTCAGATATAAGTCGAGAAAATTATCCTCATTCGCAGCCACCTTTTCTGATGTGTATGTTTGTACACGTGTATTGCCGCATAGGCCTATGCCGCCAGTGGCCTGACGCATGAGTCTCACAGTTTGGGTTATTTCCAGTGCGAAATTTGGCAATATTTTGGCTCAGATGTTGAGCTGGTGAGTGTCTCTTCATTTTCAAACAACGTTGAGGTTTGCAGCTAAGATATAAGTCGAGAAAATTATCCTCATTCGCAGCCACCTTTTCTCATGTGTATGTTTGTACACGTGTATTGCCGCATAGGCCTATGCCGCCAGTGGCCTGACGCATGAGTCTCACGGTTTGGTTTTTTTTCAGTGAGAAATTTGGCAATATTTTGGCTCAGATGTCGAGCTGGTGAGTGTCTCTTCATTCTCAAACAACGTTGAGGTTCGCAGCTCAAATATAAGTCGAGAAAATTATCCTCATTCGCACCCACTTTTTCTGATGTGTATGTTTGTACACTTGTGTTGCCGCATAGGCCTATGCCGTCAGTGCCCTGACACATGGGTCTCACGGTTTGGGTTTTTTCCAGTGAGAAGTTTTGCAATATTTTGGCTCAGATGTCGAGCTGGTGAGTGTCTCTTTATTCTGGAACAACGTTGAGGTTCGCAGCTCAGATATAAGTCTAGAAAATTATCCTCATTCGCAGCCATGTTTTCTTATGTGTATCTATGTACACGTGTATTGCCGCACTGTCCTATGTCGCCAGTGGCCTGACGCATGAGTTTCACAGTTTGGGTTCTTTCCATTGAGAAATTTGGCAATATTTTGGCTCAGATGTTGAGCTGGTGAGTGTCTCTTCATTCTTGAACAACGTTGAGGTTCGCAGCTCAGATACAAGTAGAGAAGATTATCCTCATTCGCAGCCATGTTTTCTTATGTGTATCAATGTACACATGTATTGCCGCATTGGCCTATGTCGCCAGTGCCCTGACGCATGTGTTTCACAGTTTGGGTCCTTTCCATTGAGAAAGTTGGCAATATTTTGGCTCAGATGTCGAGCTGGTGAGTGTCTCTTCATTCTCGAACAACGTTGAGGTTCACAGATCAGATATAAGTCGAGAAAATTATCCTCATTCGCACCCACCTTTTCTGATGTGTATGTTTGTACACTTGTGTTGCCGCATAGGCCTATGCCGTCAGTGCCCTGACACATGGGTCTCACGGTTTGGGTTTTTTCCAGTGAGAAGTTTGGCAATATTTTGGCTCAGATGTCGAGCTGGTGAGTGTCTCTTCATTCTCGAACAACGTTGAGGTTCGCAGCTCAGATATAAGTCTAGAAAATTATCCTCATTCGCAGCCATGTTTTCTTATGTGTATCTATGTACACGTGTATTGCCGCATTGGCCTATGTCACCAGTGCCCTGACGCATGAGTCTCACAGTTTGGGTCCTTTCCATTGAGAAAGTTGGCAATATTTTGGCTCAGATGTCGAGCTGGTGAGTGTCTCTTCATTCTCGAACAACGTTGAGGTTCGCAGCTCAAATATAAGTCGAGAAAATTATCGTCATTCGCAGCCACCTTTTCTGATGTGTATGTTTGTACACTTGTATTGCCGCATAGGCCTATGCCGTCAGTGCCCTGACACATGGGTCTCACGGTTTGGGTTTTTTCCAGTGAGAAGTTTGGCAATATTTTGGCTCAGATGTCGAGCTGGTGAGTGTCTCTTCATTCTCGAACAACGTTGAGGTTCGCAGCTCAGATATAAGTCGAGAAAATTATCCTCATTCGCAGCCATGTTTTCCTATGTGTATCTATGTACACGTGTATTGCCGCATTGGCCTATGTCGCCAGTGGCCTGACGCATGAGTCTCATGGTTTGGTCGTTTTCCAGGGAGAAATTTGGCAATATTTTGGCTCAGATGTCGATCTGGTGAGTGTCTCTTCATTCTCGGACAACGTTGAGGTTCGCAGCTCAGATATAAGTCGAGAAAATTATCCTCATTCGCAGCCACCTTTTCTGATGTGTATGTTTGTACACGTGTATTGCCGCATAGGCCTATGCCGCCAGTGGCCTGACGCATGAGTCTCACGGTTTGGGTTATTTCCAGTGAGAAATTTGGCAATATTTTGGCTCAGATGTCGAGCTGGTGAGTGTCTCTTCATTCTCGAACAACGTTGAGGTTCGCAGCTCAAATATAAGTCGAGAAAATTATCTTCATTCGCAGCCACCTTTTCTGATGTGTATGTTTGTACACTTGTATTGCCGCATAGGCCTATGCCGTCAGTGCCCTGACACATGGGTCTCACGGTTTGGGTTTTTTCCCGTGAGAAGTTTGGCAATATTTTGGCTCAGATGTCGAGCTGGTGAGTGTCTCTTCATTCTCGAACAACGTTGAGGTTCGCAGCTCAGATATAAGTCTAGAAAATTATCCTCATTCGCAGCCATGTTTTCTTATGTGTATCTATGTACACGTGTATTGCCGTACATGTCAATACCGCAAAGGGAGGGCTTTCATGTAAGTACACACTCACATACTGAGGACACCTTGCAAACCGAGCGCGTCCTCGGTATGAAATATGGTGAAAAATGGCACTTTCGTGGCCGTTTTTCACTGTTGGTTAAATATCAAAGCGTTTGGGAGGAGTCCTCGGTTGACGCATAAGACCTGACGTGAGGCAGTATGCACATTTTTTACCCCGTCAAAAATAACGCAAAAGGGATTACTCTGAATGGCATAGCGCCCTCCGTTGGTTGCGCGTGTGACAATGACGTAAATGTAAACATGATGTACATTACATGTGTACATTACATGCATGACAACATGTCTCTAATTAAACCAGCCCAGACATGTCTTAACTATTATAACGTTGTTTTGGCCTAAGTGCATATTGTAGTTTATGCGAAGACGTGTTCATTTGCAGCTAGCTAGGTGTACCATGGAGCTGGAATAAATGGTAAGTAGAGCAATTGTATTTGGAAGCTTGCATGTTACTCGCTATGAATGAATGTAGCAGAGTATGACATATATGACGTGCTAATTTACGTTGTAATGTAATTTGTAATCAGACATGGCCTCGATCTCTTAATCTAGTCTATAGGATGATATGGGAAGTGAATATGCCTAATTTCAGAATAATATAGAAGTTATAACCATATTTAACTGCTTTATTTTTCCAACGCAAGCATGAGTTGTTGAGCACCGTGCGAACAAGAAATAGTTAATTGTAGTTATTGTATAAATAATAAAACAAATAAGTAGCCACAATTATTAATATTTAATTGTATTATCAGTTTAATGGTATATTGTTGTTGTATTGTTGTGTAGTCTAGGTGTGGCTGACAGAACTACCATAACAAACATGAAACGAAGTAGTCGTCTTGATGGAACCTTGACAAATCACCAGCATCATGAAGGGGAGAACGTAATCGCACTGTGGCCTCCAGATTCATCATGGTATCCTGCCGTAATAATCTCCTTCACCAAAGGTAAGTGCGGAGCCTCTAAAAGGATGACGAAAACAAATGGAATGCCCTCGTAATTTGTGGGTTCACGTTAACCTTGCGTCAAGACCGTGCTGTAAAACATATTTACTTAACCGATTTCTAACAAGCGCACAAAAAATAAATTATTTCGAGCACACAAATTATTTCGAGCTCATGAAATTATTATTTTCGAGCGCACGGGAAATGATTTCATGGGCACGAAATGATTTCGTGGGCAAGAAATACAAAACTAAATTTATTTTGTCACGGTGATTACTATTCGTCATATGTCCCATTAGGGGTTCCGTAGGTAAGAAATGTAATCCATAATGTAGAATCCCATTTGTCACACATAAATTAAGACAGCTGTATACCCTCTTACATCCCCCCATGACATGTACCACATGTAAATAAACAATGCCATTTTTCCTCAACTTGATTCCTCCCCACCCCCCCCCCCCCCCCTTCAGAACCAAAAATATATATGATCTGTAAACAACAAATACTTTTCAACATTCCACTCCCAATTGCATGTAATCCCTTTAAAGTTTAATTAGTTGAATTTGTGGCTTTCTTATCAGGAAAGTACTGCGTCCGGTACACTGATGGTGTGACACGCTGCCTATTTGAGCACCAGGTGAGAAAATTACCATAGAATGCATTAATTAACAACAGACAGGTTAGGAAGAATACAAATGAAATGCGTAATTCTTCCAAATAGGCACTTGGGGAGACAAACTAGCGTAAGTTTTTAGGTAATAAGGAGACAGTGGCACTTAGGGATACATTTTAGTGTCTCCCTAAGTGCCTTAGAAGTCTTAGAAGTCATATAATGAATGCACATGACACAAATTCTCATTTGAATTACATATCTTTTTATGAAGAGGAAAAATACCGGTATGTCGTCAGTGAAGTTGCACATCAAGGGCGGATGTTGTTGCTTGTGATGGTGTTAAAATGGATAGTATATTTTAGAGATAACCCAAAGAAATTGTTATTTGTTTAAAATTAAATGTGATTTTGATTTGATTTCTATGCCAGGTGGCCCATCCGATTTTCTCAAGTCTGCACTTAAATGGTTCAGACAGTCTACAAAGCAGTTCCAGTTGTGATGATGGCCCACAGGCTGATTCTGGTACAGGACCTGCCGTTTGTCCTGCTCCATATGAGGTAATTCACACACACTCAACTTGTTTTCAGAACCCAAAGATTCACTCTGGGTGCCCAGAAGCCAGAAACAAATTTATAAATAAAGTGTTTTTTGCAAGCACCACCCCCCCCCTTTACCCCCCCCTCCCCCCCCCTCCCCTTTACCCCCCCCCCCCCCCCCCCCTTACCCCCCCCCCCTCCCCCCCCCCCCCCCCTCCCCCCCCCCCCCCCTCCCCACACCTACCCCTCCCCTCGCCCTCCCACCCCTCCCCCCAAAAATTGTTATTTGTTTAAAATTAAATGTGATTTTGATTTGATTTCTATGCCAGGTGGCCCATCCGATTTTCTCAAGTCTGCACTTAAATGGTTCAGACAGTCTACAAAGCAGTTCCAGTTGTGATGATGGCCCACAGGCTGATTCTGGTACAGGACCTGCCGTTTGTCCTGCTCCATATGAGGTAATTCACACACACTCAACTTGTTTTCAGAACCCAAATATTCACTCTGGGTGCCCAGAAACCAGAAACAAATTTATAAATAAAGTGTTTTTTGCAAGCACCACCCCCCCCCCTTTACCCCCCCCCCTTTCCCCCCCCCCTCCCCTTTACCCCCCCCCCCTTTACACCCCCCCCCTCCCCCCTCCCCCACACCTACCCCTCCCCTCGCCCTCCCACCCCTCCCCCCAACAAATGTTATTTGTTTAAAATTAAATGTGATTTTGATTTGATTTCTATGCCAGGTGGCCCATCCGATTTTCTCAAGTCTGCACTTAAATGGTTCAGACAGTCTACAAAGCAGTTCCAGTTGTGATGATGGCCCACAGGCTGATTCTGGTACAGGACCTGCCGTTTGTCCTGCTCCATATGAGGTAATTCACACACACTCAACTTGTTTTCAGAACCCAAATATTCACTCTGGGTGCCCAGAAGCCAGAAACAAATTTATAAATCAAGTGTTTTTTTGCAAGCACCCCCCCCCCCCCTTCACCCCCCCCCCCCCCCCACACACCCACCCCTCCCCCCCTTCCCACTCCCCCTCCTACCCACTCCCTCTCCTTCAGAGGGGCAACTAGTCCGAGGCAATTAGGCATATGTGTCTACCCCTAAAGAAAATAACAGTGGTGTTTGGGGTTTTTTCCACTCGTTCTAAATCATAAACGTTTTCTGCATCTGGCAACATAGAAAGTAGTAAGATTTTGATTCATTAGTGAACTTGTTTTCTGAACCCTATCAAATATTCACTCTGGGTGCCCAGAAGCCAGAAACAAATTTGTAAATAAAGTGTTTGTTTGCAAGCACCATCCCCCCCCCCACACCCACCCCTCCCCCCCACACCCACCCCCCCCCCCCCCCCCACACCCACCCCTCCCCAAAGAAATTGTTATTTGTTTAAAATTAAATGTGATTTTGATTTGATTTCTATGCCAGGTGGCCCATCCGATTTTCTCAAGTCTGCACTTAAATGGTTCAGACAGTCTACAAAGCAGTTCCATTTGTGATGATGGCCCACAGGCTGATTCTGGTACAGGACCTGCCGTTTGTCCTGCTCCATATGAGGTAATTCACACACACTCAACTTGTTTTCAGAACCCAAATATTCACTCTGGGTGCCCAGAAGCCAGAAACAAATTTATAAAACAAGTGTTTTTTGCAAGCACCCCCCCCCCCCCCCTTCACCCCCCCCACACCCACCCCTCCCCCCCCCCCCCTTCCCACTCCCCCTCCTACCCACTCCCTCTCATTCAGAGGGGCAACTAGTCCGAGGCAATTAGGCATATGTGTCTACCCCTAAAGAAAATAACAGTGGTGTTTGGGGTTTTTTCCACTCGTTCTATATCATAAACGTTTTCTGCATCCGGCAACATAGAAAGTAGTAAGATTTTGATTCATTAGTGAACTTGTTTTCTGAACCCTATCAAATATTCACTCTGGGTGCCCAGAAGCCAGAAACAAATTTGTAAATAAAGTGTTTTTTGCAAGCACCATCCCCCCCCCCCCCCACACCCACCCCTCCCCCCCCCCACACCCACCCCTCCCCCCCACACCCACCCCTCCCCAAAGAAATTGTTATTTGTTTAAAATTAAATGTGATTTTGATTTGATTTCTATGCCAGGTGGCCCATCCGATTTTCTCAAGTCTGCACTTAAATGGTTCAGACAGTCTACAAAGCAGTTCCAGTTGTGATGATGGCCCACAGGCTGATTCTGGTACAGGACCTGCCGTTTGTACTGCTCCATATGAAGCCTCAAGTTCCGAGTCACAGAGATCATCAACCGAGGCTATTGAGACCGGTCACATTACGGTCATGGAGACCAGCAATGAAAGTGGGCACAGGAAATGGGACAAGAAACACTTTTGCTTTTTCTGTGAATTACCTCAATCTAAGTTGCCCCGTCATCTCCAGTCATGTCACAAAGAAGAGAGCGAAGTTGTAGAGATTGCGTCTGAGACCAACCCAAGTGCCCGTAAGATACTTCTGTGGAAAATCCGCAATGTTGGTAATCATAGGCACAATTGCCAAGTCCTTCGGAAAGGCCGGGGTGCACTTATTGTAGGATATAGGCCTAATCATAAGGTATCTCCACATGCATACGGACCGTGCATATATTGTTATGGCTATTATGTGCGAAGTGATCTCTGGCGTCACCAGTGCCCACTGAAACAACCTGCACTCCCTGCACACTCGCATGGTAGCACTACCACAACTCCTCTGCGTAGACGTGTTGCTCACAAGAGTGATTTGTTAAAGCCTCCACCTGTCGGTGTGTCTTTCCAGTTGAACCAGGTTCTTAGTCCAATGAAGAGAGATGAGGTGACTCTGCTGGCCAAGAATGACACTTTGATTGTGGAAGTAGCCAAGCGGGAATACGCGAAACTCGGGCACGATGTAGATCAACATGGCTACATCCGAAACAAGATACGGGAATTGGGTCGTCTTGTCATACAACTCCGCAAGAATACACACCAACCAAATGCATCACTTGAATTATTTGTCCACCCCCACTACCTGAATGATATCATCAAGGCTGTTTACGGTATTGCTGGCTTTAATGAAGACAAGCAGTTGTATGATGTTCCGTCTCTAGCTTTAAAGATTGGACATTCCATCAAGAAGTGTGCACTCATACTTAAAGGAAATGCTCTAGAGTCTGGCCAAAAGCAAAAAGCGCAACACGTTGAAGAATTTCTGCAGTTGTGCGAACTGACCTGGCGAGACCGTGTATCCACCCATGCACACAGAACACTGTATCAAGAAAAGCGCAACAAACCTAAAATTCTGCCGACAAATGCTGATGTTGTGAAAATGTCGGCGTTCCTCCATTAAAATGCTGGCAACGGGGAAGTGGAACTTGTCCAGGATGCTCGGGGCGAACAAATTGGACCAGCTTGGAAGAGATTGAATGAAGTCGCACTGTGCCACCTTATTATGTTCAACCGCAGAAGGCAAGGGGAAGTATCAAAGATAAAACTAGAAGACTTTCAGAAGCACACAACAGCTAGTGTCAACGGGGAATGCCTGCTGACTGATCTTGAACGGCATCTGTGCAAGATGTTCAGAGTTGTCGAAATAGTTGGCAAGAGGGGTCGAACTGTTCCTGTGCTTCTCAGCAATGAGGTGGTGGCGTGGTTGAGTGCTCTGATTGCGAAGAGAAATGAAGCTGGAGTCGCCCACGACAACACCTACTTGTTTGCACGATGTTCTTATGGAGGTACAGGTCATATAAGAGGATGTGACTGTATAAGACTGTACGCAGACATGGCAGGCCTTGACAATGCTGCCAGCATCCGTTCTACAAAACTTCGTAAGCACGTGGCAACCGCATCGCAAATTCTTGCCTTGAAGGAACATCAACTTGAAACACTTGCAAACTTCATGGGTCATGATTTGCGTGTCCATCGTGAATACTACCAGTTGCCAGATACTGTGCAGAGGGTCACCAAACTTTCTAGGCTTTTTCTCAGCTTGGAGAGGGGAAACTTGCCTTCCCAGCAGGGCAAATCCCTGGATGAACTGCATGTCACTGGTGGTAAGGACACAGTTGTTTTAAATTATTTACTCAACAGCAAAAGAAAGACATTAATTATTGCTTTTGTTGAAAAATACTTGATCAGTAATTACTATTCACTAATACATCTTCAACAGCGAAAGAAATGCAAGAAATAACATTTTGTTATCAGTTCACAATATATGATAACAAATGGTATACGTGTTTTTGTGCATTTCTTTTGCTATTGCTCCTGCATTACAGAACAAGAAAGAGAAATAAAGAAAAATAGAAAGAAACAGACCACAGAAATTTGACAAGAGTTGAGTCCACTTTTCTGAATTTACATGCAGGACAACAACCAACTGTCAGGTATGTGTGCATTAATCTAACAAAAACTGCTCTTTGTGACTTGCAGAAGGCTTCACTAGTGACGAGGACAGCGATAACAGCAGTGACAATTCCTCTGATGTGCCCAGTGAAAACAGTAAGTTTAGGCTTTTATGTGTCTGTATTTTAACCAGTTCGCGCCGGATGACGTATATAAACGCAAACAATTTCCAAAATTCAAAACGGATGACGCATAAACACGCCAAGTTCAAGTTCGGAAATGTATGTCAGCAGCGCGCAAGGCCGGAAATGCGTGGGTGTGCTTCCCGGCACTATCAGCCTGAACCCGCTTCGGATCGACTTTCGTTAAAAATAATCCCGCCCGTGGGCTCGGCGATGTTAAAATAATCCCGGCGCAAACTGGTTAAGTCGGGCTGTCTTTAAAAAAACAATTGTCTGTCTGTCCATTTGTTTGTTCATCTGGCTATCGGGCTGTCTGAATTAAAAGTGCCTAAATATCTGTGTTTTATATCGACTTGTTTCCTATTTGACATTAGGTACTCGACAGACTCCTATCAGTGTTCCATCTGGAAGTCTGGCATCTCTGAACAACTCGAGACGAGTGAAACGTCGTCCCTGGACTGCCGAGGAGAAGGGAGACGTTACGAAGGGTTTGCAGAAATTCTTTCTGCTGAAGAAGCTTCCTGGCAAACGAGACATCGAAACATCCTGTCTTGTGGCACTGCAGACACGAAGCTGGAGGAACATCAAAGACTTTTGTCGGAACAAAATGAAGCTTCATCAAAGCTAAGCAGGGTGTTTCGTCAGTTCACATACATGTACGGATGCGTCAGAGTACTTGACTATTTAGAATTTGCAATCGCAATGATGACTTTAGAATGCACATCAATATGAAACCAATGGACAACCAGCATTTTAGTGTCGTGTCCTCACTTTGATAGGTGTAATTCACACACACTCAAGTGTCCTCCATTGGATAGAATGACAAGCATGCCCTCAGTGTGGTAGTGTCTACATGTATGGGTGTACATGTAGGTGTAACTTTTATTAATTCTTTTGGGTTATTTTTTGTAACCCTAAAAGTCCTCAATCCTCCAACAGGTGAAGGGTTGAGGACTGTTAGGGTTAATGCAATTCGCCATATCACACAAGGTCGAGGCCACGCAAGGTGGGGGCTACTACTAAGGGAAGATGGAACAGCTCTTCACACTGAAAAAAGATCCATGCTTCCCCAGATTTATTTCACAATGCGAATAGAGCTTGGAGGGGTAACTAGTCTGAGGCAAGGCATACGCCTCTACCCCTAAAGTAAAATAACAGTGGTATTTTGTTTTGTTCACTTGCTCCAAATCATAAAAGATGTCTGCATCCGGAAACATATAAAATAACATTTTTTTAAAACTTTTTTTCAGAACCCTATCAAATATTCACTCTGGGTGCCCAGAAGCCAGAAACAAATTTGTAAATCAAGTGTTTTTTGCAAGCACCCCCCCCCCCCCCTTTACCCCCCCCCCCCTCCCACACCCACCCCTCCCCTCCCCCTCCCACCCCTCCCCACTCCCCCTCCTTCAGAGGGGCAACTAGTCCGAGGCAATTAGGCATATGCGTCTACCCCTAAAGTAAAATAACAGTGGTGTTTGTTTGTTTTTCTCTTGTTCTAAATCATAAACGTTTTGTGCATCCGGCAACATAGAAAGTAGTAAGATTTTGATTCATTAGTGAACTTTTTTTCTGAACCCTATCAAATATTCACTCTGGGTGCCCAGAAGCCAGAAACAAATTTGTAAATCAAGTGTTATTTGCAAGCACCATCTCCCCCCTCCCTCCTCCTCCCCCCTCCCCCCTCCCTCCCCCCTTCCCCCTCCCCCCTCCCTCCCCCCTTCCCCCCTTTTCCAATGTTGGAGATGTTTGCCGGTCCGTGCGCACAAAGTGGAACCGCCCAAAATGAACAACACTGAACAGGGGGCGCGGGGGTTACGCTTAACCCCTGACCAAAATTAGTGAACAGCGTGTACAGAAATCGATAAATCTTGGTTTCCGCACAACAAATTCCAAAGTGTTTGCTTGGCATTTCGGCTGATGCTTTTGGGCAGCACAACAACCATTTTACAAAGTGGAAGTATAAAAAAATGTACACAGTCACCAGTATTCATTTAAATTAATGTACATTTTATTGTTCAAGTGCATTTTTTTTTAAATGTACATTATATATTCAGTTTTTTTCGTTTGGTTTTAGAATTTCAATTTCATTATGTTTTAAAGTTTGCTTTTGTTTAATTTTATTATATTACTTTTGGAGGGGGCGGGCAATTGCAGAATTGGCATCATCATTTTTATTTGCTTTTTCAAACCACCATGGACAGTTCTATAAAGGAATACTACCTCTGAACAAACTTAGGACCTTATTTTTAATAATATAATTGTTTTTGTAAACACTCTAATGCCTAATGCTCATCTAAAAAAATTATGATTGTTGTTAATTGTACTATGTTTGTGACATGACAGTATAGACATAAACATGGAAGTCTACAGTTAAATTGTAGATGTTTGCAATCGTGCTGAAAACCACCTTTTCACATTGTATGACAAAGATTGCCGTAATTAGAAAAAAACCCACCTGTTTAACATAGAGTTTTCCTTCAAGTGTTACAAACAAACAAGCGATATCTAAAAATCAGTACCAGTTGTGTAGCATAGTACATGTACATTTTATCTGGCAATAAAAACAATCAGTTCTTAATTGCGGAAAACTAATTCATGTTTCTTGGTCTTGATTTTGTGTTAAGGTAGAATACACCATTTGCAGATATCGAAAGAATTTAATACCTAATTATTAAAAGATATCTTATCATCTGAAAGTTAATAATTAATAATGATTGGAGGCATCCAGCAAATTGAGTGCGCTAGATGTCCCTTAATTATTCTGAAAAATATAATTTTATTTAAAAAAAATTGCGATCGCGAAAAAACACAATTAACATAAGATCAACTGCTCGACGCCGGTTAAAAATAAACGCTGTTTGTGCTTTTCTCGGCATGCACGATTGTCAAACTTCGGACATAATTTACTTTAAACTACACCCCCCAAAATCCACCCATTCATGATAATTCAAGCTATTACCAATGGTGTATCCTATCTTTAAGTAATGATGTACTAAATTCCTTATTTCACCAGGGTAGACCCTATAATTTATCTAAATACACCGTGACCTTGAGTAAAACTTGTTTAGTTGAGAGAATATTTGTAAAGCAAATAATATATTTAGTGAAAAAACATTTGGGCGGGGGGGGGGGGGGGAATTCAAAAAACCCACATTTGTACCATTTGTCTTATTGTCTTATTTAACCTCTCATTCTAAAAATACATATAATAATCAATCTTTACCCAATATCAGCGACGCAAAGCAGCGCGTACAAAGTGGAACGCGCTTTTGTTGGTCTTCAGGAATTTGGTAGTGGAATGGAAAAACCTTCCAACGGACAGCCATCATTTCAGTTTCCCTCTCATCTACAGCCCCACCCTGGACAAGCACAAGTTGATGTTTCCCAGTACAAAAAATTGGGGTGTCATTTTCTAAAACTAGATCTCGTGCAAAGTAGGATTTAGGGGCCGGAAGGTGGACAAGTTGACCTTCTAGTAATAAAAGAAGGTCTTGCCAGGGTATCATTTGTTGAGTCCAACGAAAGTCATTGAGAAAGAGGACTTCTGCCTGCTCAGCACCAATCCACGCAAACGTGGTTGTTGCTGGGTTGGTAAATGTTTTATAGATTTTGTTGAGTGGATTTAATAAAAATGTTTTTCCGCAATTTGCTGGGCCAGTAATCATTATGTTACGATATTTTCCCCTGCCTTTGTCCAGAAGCGTGGCAACTGCTTCTGTAAAAGTCTGTTCGAACACACCATTGTTATGCAGAACGTCTTTAGCACATCTCAGCCAGTCGCCATGACAGACACATTTATCGACTTTATGACACTTCTCCAGTATTTGAAGTCGAGTCAGTCTCGATCGCTCTAGTAGTGGTTCAGCTTCCGCCATGTCCCAGTCGTCCTTTAAAAAAAATGGGAAGGGGGAAGGGGGGTTGGAGGGAGAGAGAAAAAAAACCACACAATAACATTACTGGATAAATTTACAACAGGCTTCGAACAGTCAGGCGAAGGAGTTCTACTTTTTCCAGACAAAATAAATAAGCATGAGAGATATATACTATTAGGGCTTATTAACGAATTTTCAAAGAGTCGTATAAATAATAATTGTTGTTGTTGTTGTTTCTATTGTGGGATTCTGCGACCCTCATCAATATGTACACAGCTAAAGTGTAATGAAAAATTTGTGGAAATCTGAGTTTATTAAAACACTAATTTGTTAGCAAAGATGGTGTGTACCTCAAATTATTTGATGTTCATTTTAATGCAGCCTATAGGCTATGTGTTACCTTTAGTACTTGGTTGACAACTCTCTCGCCCCTGTTGATTATAAACTCGGCCAGGTCGGTTGTCCCTATCGTTTTCTGTTTGTTGGCAAAGGCCAACAACTCCAAGCGTGACTTGATGCCTTTGGAGACCATGATTTGGCCGACGTCGTAGGCCGACAACCGGGATCGACGCTTTTTCTTGGACGGTTGTTCCGTATCTTCTGCAGACCGCTTCACGACCGCGTCATGACGCACTTTAGAGGCCTGGGCTGTCCTAGGCGGGTCCGCGTTTGTCAAATCGGGATGGCCGGGTGACTGTATTACAAGTTCGTCTTCCTTCATGACATACTGCCATGCGCTGAAATAATTGGTGTGATTGGACGAAAAGTTCACTCTGATACCGTTCACATCAGCTAAACGATTTCGCACTTGTAGCCAGCGCATGGCAGCTTGAAGTTTAACCGCCATGTGATAGTGAAAACCCCCGTTTATGTGAGGTTCCTTGCAGCAAGACCAGCACACGACATGCACCGGACTAAAAGCTTGCACGACTTTTCCCGCAAATGTCGCTCGATCTGGTATGACCCTATCGTCTGCCTGGCTGTAGGTAATCAAGTAGACTTGTCGCACTTGACGGTCCGCCAGTGGCATTAATTCCACGTTGTTGTCCATGGTGGTTCGAGTGCGGCCAAAATGTAGACCAAGTGCCCGGATAGATGTCGATGATGCCAATTCTGCAATTGCCCCAATGACACTACACGACCGGCGGCTTATATAGCCTTGCAATTACCCAGTACCAAATTTTCTCCATGCTAGAACAATCAACTACAATGTACATTCAAAACTACACGTGTCTCGTTGGACAAATGTTACTTAATTCTTAATGACGTCATATTATGTACACCTGTCAAGTTGGCACCCTGCCAACGTCGTAGACCGTCACGGTCAACCCTTCACGGTTGACAGTCGGCAAAAAATGGTTTTAAATGTGATTGTATTAATCTTTTTCTTATTTGTCTTGTCATGAGAGTTTCAAATGTGCCGTCTGACCAATAGATGGTGTTGTGGTTGCAATGTGTCTTAATTCGCTGGGAAGCTTGAGTAAACGTGAACGGTTAACCCCTACTGGTAAAGTAAGATAAGAATTATTATTACTTTAAACACAGACTTATGGTTTACCGTTGAATAAAACAATGATTTCACGGATTCTCGTAAGTCAATATACCGAAAGTAACATTATATTGTTTTTTGACGCTGCAAAGTCACTGTTAAAAAACAGACATTCGTTTGGAGGCGTCCAGTTATCTTGAATTAGTCATGGTAAATCGTGGTGCCTCCTCTTTGGTCTATCGTGTCGACCGTTAGAAACTCCACCCACCCCTTCCTAACCGCAAAATATAATTTACCTATATGATCAGCGTGTGTAAGGCCTTTGAAATTAATAGGAGACACTCTAAACAGGAACAAAATGCTGGCGGCCTAGACACATTTTTATCATTTTCAATATGTGGGTCATCACGAGGAATATTGGTCCAAATTTGTGTCGGAAATATTGTTAGACTCGGAAAGGGTTAATGGATGCGTCGTTACGTAATTCTTATTATCTCTACTCAAAATCAATGCAGTGGCTTAGCTAGCCAGCGCTATATAAAAGCATGATTGAAAAGTTTAGTCAGTCGGTGTAGTACGGCCCGTCTGGGTGCGTGTACATGTCAATACCGCAAAGGGAGGGCTTTCATGTAAGTACACACTCACATACTGAGGACACCTTGCAAACCGAGCGCGTCCTCGGTATGAAATATGGTGAAAAATGGCACTTTCGTGGCCGTTTTTCTCTGTTGGTTAAATATCAAAGCGTTTGGGAGGAGTCCTCGGTTGACGCATAAGACCTGACATGAGGCAGTATGCACATTTTTTACCCCGTCAAAAATAACGCAAAAGGGATTACTCTGAATGGCATAGCGCCCTCCGTTGGTTGCGCGTGTGACAATGACGTAAATGTAAACATGATGTACATTACATGTGTACATTACATGCATGACAACATGTCTCTAATTAAACCAGCCCAGACATGTCTTAACTATTATAACGTTGTTTTGGCCTAAGTGCATATTGTAGTTTATGCGAAGACGTGTTCATTTGCAGCTAGCTAGGTGTACCATGGAGCTGGAATAAATGGTAAGTAGAGCAATTGTATTTGGAAGCTTGCATGTTACTCGCTATGAATGAATGTAGCAGAGTATGACATATATGACGTGCTAATTTACGTTGTAATGTAATTTGTAATCAGACATGGCCTCGATCTCTTAATCTAGTCTATAGGATGATATGGGAAGTGAATATGCCTAATTTCAGAATAATATAGAAGTTATAACCATATTTAACTGCTTTATTTTTCCAACGCAAGCATGAGTTGTTGAGCACCGTGCGAACAAGAAATAGTTAATTGTAGTTATTGTATAAATAATAGAACAAATAAGTAGCCACAATTATTAATATTTAATTGTATTATCAGTTTAATGGTATATTGTTGTTGTATTGTTGTGTAGTCTAGGTGTGGCTGACAGAACTACCATAACAAACATGAAACGAAGTAGTCGTCTTGATGGAACCTTGACAAATCACCAGCATCATGAAGGGGAGAACGTAATCGCACTGTGGCCTCCAGATTCATCATGGTATCCTGCCGTAATAATCTCCTTCACCAAAGGTAAGTGCGGAGCCTCTAAAAGGACATACGACGAAAACAAATGGAATGCCCTCGTAATTTGTGGGTTCACGTTAACCTTGCGTCAAGACCGTGCTGTAAAACATATTTACTTAACCGATTTCTAACAAGCGCACAAAAAATAAATTATTTCGAGCACACAAATTATTTCGAGCTCATGAAATTATTATTTTCGAGCGCACGGGAAATGATTTCATGGGCACGAAATGATTTCGTGGGCAAGAAATACAAAACTACATTTATTTTGTAACGGTGATTACTATTCGTCATATGTCCCATTAGGGGTTCCGTAGGTAAGAAATGTAATCCATAATGTAGAATCCCATTTGTCACACATAAATTAAGACAGCTGTATACCCTCTTACATCCCCCCATGACATGTACCACATGTAAATAAACAATGCCATTTTTCCTCAACTTGATTCCTCCCCCTTGTGACACGCTGCCTATTTGAGCACCAGGTGAGAAAATTACCATAGAATGCATTAATTAACAACAGACAGGTTAGGAAGAATACAAATGAAATGCGTAATTCTTCCAAATAGGCACTTGGGGAGACAAACTAGCGTAAGTTTTTAGGTAATAAGGAGACAGTGGCACTTAGGGATACATTTTAGTGTCTCCCTAAGTTCCTTAGAAGTCTTAGAAGTCATATGATGAATGCACATGACACAAATTCTCATTTGAATTACATATCTTTTTATGAAGAGGATAAATACCGGTATGTCGTCAGTGAAGTTGCACATCAAGGGCGGATGTTGTTGCTTGTGATGGTGTTAAAATGGATAGTATATTTTAGAGATAACCCAAAGAAATTGTTATTTGTTTAAAATTAAATGTGATTTTGATTTGATTTCTATGCCAGGTGGCCCATCCGATTTTCTCACGTCTGCACTTAAATGGTTCAGACAGTCTACAAAGCAGTTCCAGTTGTGATGATGGCCCACAGGCTGATTCTGGTACAGGACCTGCCGTTTGTCCTGCTCCATATGAGGTAATTCACACACACTCAACTTGTTTTCAGAACCCAAAGATTCACTCTGGGTGCCCAGAAGCCAGAAACAAATTTATAAATAAAGTGTTTTTTGCAAGCACCACCCCCCCCCTTCCCCCCCCCCCTCTCCCCCCCCCCCCTCCCCTTTAACCCCCCCCTTTACCCCCCCCCCCTCCCCCCTCCCCCACACCTACCCCTCCCCTCGCCCTCCCACCCCTCCCCCCAAAAATTGTTATTTGTTTAAAATTAAATGTGATTTTGATTTGATTTCTATGCCAGGTGGCCCATCCGATTTTCTCAAGTCTGCACTTAAATGGTTCAGACAGTCTACAAAGCAGTTCCAGTTGTGATGATGGCCCACAGGCTGATTCTGGTACAGGACCTGCCGTTTGTCCTGCTCCATATGAGGTAATTCACACACACTCAACTTGTTTTCAGAACCCAAATATTCACTCTGGGTGCCCAGAAGCCAGAAACAAATTTATAAATCAAGTGTTTTTTTGCAAGCACCCCCCCCCCCCCCCCCTTCACCCCCCCCCCCCCCCCTTCACCCCCCCCCCCCCCCCCCACACCCACCCCTCCCCCCCCCCCTTCCCACTCCTCCTCCTACCCACTCCCTCTCCTTCAGAGGGGCAACTAGTCCGAGGCAATTAGGCATATGTGTCTACCCCTAAAGAAAATAACAGTGGTGTTTGGGGTTTTTTCCACTCGTTCTAAATCATAAACGTTTTCTGCATCCGGCAACATTTAAAGTAGTAAGATTTGGATTCATTAGTGAACTTGTTTTCTGAACCCTATCAAATATTCACTCTGGGTGCCCAGAAGCCAGAAACAAATTTGTAAATAAAGTGTTTTTTGCAAGCACCATCCCCCCCCCCCCCCCCCCCCCCACCACACCCACCCCCCCCCCCCCCCCCCCCCCCCCACACCCACCCCTCCCCAAAGAAATTGTTATTTGTTTAAAATTAAATGTGATTTTGATTTGATTTCTATGCCAGGTGGCCCATCCGATTTTCTCAAGTCTGCACTTAAATGGTTCAGACAGTCTACAAAGCAGTTCCAGTTGTGATGATGGCCCACAGGCTGATTCTGGTACAGGACCTGCCGTTTGTACTGCTCCATATGAAGCCTCAAGTTCCGAGTCACAGAGATCATCAACCGAGGCTATTGAGACCGGTCACATTACGGTCATGGAGACCAGCAATGAAAGTGGGCACAGGAAATGGGACAAGAAACACTTTTGCTTTTTCTGTGAAGTACCTCAATCTAAGTTGCCCCGTCATCTCCAGTCATGTCACAAAGAAGAGAGCGAAGTTGTAGAGATTGCGTCTGAGACCAACCCAAGTGCCCGTAAGATACTTCTGTGGAAAATCCGCAATGTTGGTAATCATAGGCACAATTGCCAAGTCCTTCGGAAAGGCCGGGGTGCACTTATTGTAGGATATAGGCCTAATCATAAGGTATATCCACATGCATACGGACCGTGCATATATTGTTATGGCTATTATGTGCGAAGTGATCTCTGGCGTCACCAGTGCCCACTGAAACCTGCACTCCCTGCACACTCGCATGGTAGCACTACCACAACTCCTCTGCGTAGACGTGTTGCTCACAAGAGTGATTTGTTAAAGCCTCCACCTGTCGGTGTGTCTTTCCAGTTGAACCAGGTTCTTAGTCCAATGAAGAGAGATGAGGTGACTCTGCTGGCCAAGAATGACACTTTGATTGTGGAAGTAGCCAAGCGGGAATACGCGAAACTCGGGCACGATGTAGATCAACATGGCTACATCCGAAACAAGATACGGGAATTGGGTCGTCTTGTCATACAACTCCGCAAGAATACACACCAACCAAATGCATCACTTGAATTATTTGTCCACCCCCACTACCTGAATGATATCATCAAGGCTGTTTACGGTATTGCTGGCTTTAATAAAGACAAGCAGTTGTATGATGTTCCGTCTCTAGCTTTAAAGATTGGACATTCCATCAAGAAGTGTGCACTCATACTTAAAGGAAATGCTCTAGAGTCTGGCCAAAAGCAAAAAGCGCAACACGTTGAAGAATTTCTGCAGTTGTGCGAACTGACCTGGCGAGACCGTGTATCCACCCATGCACACAGAACACTGTATCAAGAAAAGCGCAACAAACCTAAAATTCTGCCGACAAATGCTGATGTTGTGAAAATGTCGGCGTTCCTCCATGAAGCTGGCAACAGGGAAGTGGAACTTGTCCAGGATGCTCGGGGCGAACAAATTGGACCAGCTTGGAAGAGATTGAATGAAGTCGCACTGTGCCACCTTATTATGTTCAACCGCAGAAGGCAAGGGGAAGTATCAAAGATGAAACTAGAAGACTTTCAGAAGCACACAACAGCTAGTGTCAACGGGGAATGCCTGCTGACTGATCTTGAACGGCATCTGTGCAAGATGTTCAGAGTTGTCGAAATAGTTGGCAAGAGGGGTCGAACTGTTCCTGTGCTTCTCAGCAATGAGGTGGTGGCGTGGTTGAGTGCTCTGATTGCGAAGAGAAATGAAGCTGGAGTCGCCCACGACAACACCTACTTGTTTGCACGATGTTCTTATGGAGGTACAGGTCATATAAGAGGATGTGACTGTATAAGACTGTACGCAGACATGGCAGGCCTTGACAATGCTGCCAGCATCCGTTCTACAAAACTTCGTAAGCACGTGGCAACCGCATCGCAAATTCTTGCCTTGAAGGAACATCAACTTGAAACACTTGCAAACTTCATGGGTCATGATTTGCGTGTCCATCGTGAATACTACCAGTTGCCAGATACTGTGCAGAGGGTCACCAAACTTTCTAGGCTTTTTCTCAGCTTGGAGAGGGGAAACTTGCCTTCCCAGCAGGGCAAATCCCTGGATGAACTGCATGTCACTGGTGGTAAGGACACAGTTGTTTTAAATTATTTACTCAACAGCAAAAGAAAGACATTAATTATTGCTTTTGTTGAAAAATACTTGATCAGTAATTACTATTCACTAATACATCTTCAACAGCGAAAGAAATGCAAGAAATAACATTTTGTTATCAGTTCACAATATATGATAACAAATGGTATACGTGTTTTTGTGCATTTCTTTTGCTATTGCTCCTGCATTACAGAACAAGAAAGAGAAATAAAGAAAAATAGAAAGAAACAGACCACAGAAATTTGACAAGAGTTGAGTCCACTTTTCTGAATTTACATGCAGGACAACAACCAACTGTCAGGTATGTGTGCATTAATCTAACAAAAACTGCTCTTTGTGACTTGCAGAAGGCTTCACTAGTGACGAGGACAGCGATAACAGCAGTGACAATTCCTCTGATGTGCCCAGTGAAAACAGTAAGTTTAGGCTTTTATGTGTCTGTATTTTAACCAGTTCGCGCCGGATGACGTATATAAACGCAAACAATTTCCAAAATTCAAAACGGATGACGCATAAACACGCCAAGTTCAATTTCGGAAATGTATGTCAGCAGCGCGCAAGGCCGGAAATGCGTGGGTGTGCTTCCCGGCACTATCAGCCTGAACCCGCTTCGGATCGACTTTCGTTAAAAATAATCCCGCCCGTGGGCTCGGCGATGTTAAAATAATCCCGGCGCAAACTGGTTAAGTCGGGATGTCTTTAAAAAAACAATTGTCTGTCTGTCCATTTGTTTGTTCATCTGGCTATCGGGCTGTCTGAATTAAAAGTGCCTAAATATCTGTGTTTTATATCGACTTGTTTCCTATTTGACATTAGGTACTCGACAGACTCCTATCAGTGTTCCATCTGGAAGTCTGGCATCTCTGAACAACTCGAGACGAGTGAAACGTCGTCCCTGGACTGCCGAGGAGAAGGGAGACGTTACGAAGGGTTTGCAGAAATTCTTTCTGCTGAAGAAGCTTCCTGGCAAACGAGACATCGAAACATCCTGTCTTGTGGCACTGCAGACACGAAGCTGGAGGAACATCAAAGACTTTTGTCGGAACAAAATGAAGCTTCATCAAAGCTAAGCAGGGTGTTTCGTCAGTTCACATACATGTACGGATGCGTCAGAGTACTTGACTATTTAGAATTTGCAATCGCAATGATGACTTTAGAATGCACATCAATATGAAACCAATGGACAACCAGCATTTTAGTGTCGTGTCCTCACTTTGATAGGTGTAATTCACACACACTCAAGTGTCCTCCATTGGATAGAATGACAAGCATGCCCTCAGTGTGGTAGTGTCTACATGTATGCGTGTACATGTAGGTGTAACTTTTATTAATTCTTTTGGGTTATTTTTTGTAACCCTAAAAGTCCTCAATCCTCCAACAGGTGAAGGGTTGAGGACTGTTAGGGTTAATGCAATTCGCCATATCACACAAGGTCGAGGCCACGCAAGGTGGGGGCTACTACTAAGGGAAGATGGAACAGCTCTTCACACTGAAAAAAGATCCATGCTTCCCCAGATTTATTTCACAATGCGAATAGAGCTTGGAGGGGTAACTAGTCTGAGGCAAGGCATACGCCTCTACCCCTAAAGTAAAATAACAGTGGTATTTTGTTTTGTTCACTTGCTCCAAATCATAAAAGATGTCTGCATCCGGAAACATATAAAATAACATTTTTTTAAAACTTTTTTTCAGAACCCTATCAAATATTCACTCTGGGTGCCCAGAAGCCAGAAACAAATTTGTAAATCAAGTGTTTTTTGCAAGCACCCCCCCCCCCCTTTACCCCCCCCCCCCCCTCCCACACCCACCCCTCCCCTCCCCCTCCCACCCCTCCCCACTCCCCCTCCTTCAGAGGGGCAACTAGTCCGAGGCAATTAGGCATATGCGTCTACCCCTAAAGTAAAATAACAGTGGTGTTTGTTTTTTTTCTCTTGTTCTAAATCATAAACGTTTTGTGCATCCGGCAACATAGAAAGTAGTAAGATTTTGATTCATTAGTGAACTTTTTTTCTGAACCCTATCAAATATTCACTCTGGGTGCCCAGAAGCCAGAAACAAATGTGTAAATCAAGTGTTATTTGCAAGCACCATCTCCCCCCTCCCTCCTCCTCCCCCCTCCCCCCTCCCTCCCCCCTTCCCCCCTTTTCCAATGTTGGAGATGTTTGCCGGTCCGTGCGCACAAAGTGGAACCGCCCAAAATGAACAACACTGAACAGGGGGCGCGGGGGTTACGCTTAACCCCTGACCAAAATTAGTGAACAGCGTGTACAGAAATCGATAAATCTTGGTTTCCGCACAACAAATTCCAAAGTGTTTGCTTGGCATTTCGGCTGATGCTTTTGGGCAGCACAACAACCATTTTACAAGGTGGAAGTATAAAAAAATGTACACAGTCACCAGTATTCATTTAAATTAATGTACATTTTATTGTTCAAGTGCATTTTTTTTTAAATGTACATTATATATTCAGTTTATTTCGTTTGGTTTTAGAATTTCAATTTCATTATGTTTTAAAGTTTGCTTTTGTTTAATTTTATTATATTACTTTTGGAGGGGGCGGGCAATTGCAAAATTGGCATCATCATTTTTATTTGCTTTTTTAAACCACCATGGACAGTTCTATAAAGGAATACTACCTCTGAACAAACTTAGGACCTTATTTTTAATAATATAATTGTTTTTGTAAACACTCTAATGCCTAATGCTCATCTAAAAAAATTATGATTGTTGTTAATTGTACTATGTTTGTGACATGACAGTATAGACATAAACATGGAAGTCTACAGTTAAATTGTAGATGTTTGCAATCGTGCTGAAAACCACCTTTTCACATTGTATGACAAAGATTGCCGTAATTAGAAAAAAAACCACCTGTTTAACATAGAGTTTTCCTTCAAGTGTTACAAACAAACAAGCGATATCTAAAAATCAGTACCAGTTGTGTAGCATAGTACATGTACATTTTATCTGGCAATAAAAACAATCAGTTCTTAATTGCGGAAAACTAATTCATGTTTCTTGGTCTTGATTTTGTGTTAAGGTAGAATACACCATTTGCAGATATCGAAAGAATTTAATACCTAATTATTAAAAGATATCTTATCATCTGAAAGTTAATAATTAATAATGATTGGAGGCATCCAGCAAATTGAGTGCGCTAGATGTCCTTTAATTATTCTGAAAAATATAATTTTATTTAAAAAAAATTGCGATCGCGAAAAAACACAATTAACATAAGATCAACTGCTCGACGCCGGTTAAAAATAAACGCTGTTTGTGCTTTTCTCGGCATGCACGATTGTCAAACTTCGGACATAATTTACTTTAAACTACACCCCCCAAAATCCACCCATTCATGATAATTCAAGCTATTACCAATGGTGTATCCTATCTTTAAGTAATGATGTACTAAATTCCTTATTTCACCAGGGTAGACCCTATAATTTATCTAAATACACCGTGACCTTGAGTAAAACTTGTTTAGTTGAGAGAATATTTGTAAAGCAAATAATATATTTAGTGAAAAAACATTTGGGCGGGGGGGGGGGGGGAATTAAAAAAACCCACATTTGTACCATTTGTCTTATTGTCTTATTTAACCTCTCATTCTAAAAATACATATAATAATCAATCTTTACCCAATATCAGCGACGCAAAGCAGCGCGTACAAAGTGGAACGCGCTTTTGTTGGTCTTCAGGAATTTGGTAGTGGAATGGAAAAACCTTCCAACGGACAGCCATCATTTCAGTTTCCCTCTCATCTACAGCCCCACCCTGGACAAGCACAAGTTGATGTTTCCCAGTACAAAAAATTGGGGTGTCATTTTCTAAAACTAGATCTCGTGCAAAGTAGGATTTAGGGGCCGGAAGGTGGACAAGTTGACCTTCTAGTAATAAAAGAAGGTCTTGCCAGGGTATCATTTGTTGAGTCCAACGAAAGTCATTGAGAAAGAGGACTTCTGCCTGCTCAGCACCAATCCACGCAAACGTGGTTGTTGCTGGGTTGGTAAATGTTTTATAGATTTTGTTGAGTGGATTTAATAAAAATGTTTTTCCGCAATTTGCTGGGCCAGTAATCTTTATGTTACGATATTTTCCCCTGCCTTTGTCCAGAAGCGTGGCAACTGCTTCTGTAAAAGTCTGTTCGAACACACCATTGTTATGCAGAACGTCTTTAGCACATCTCAGCCAGTCGCCATGACAGACACATTTATCGACTTTATGACACTTCTCCAGTATTTGAAGTCGAGTCAGTCTCGATCGCTCTAGTAGTGGTTCAGCTTCCGCCATGTCCCAGGCGTCCTTTAAAAAAAATGGGAAGGGGGAAGGGGGGGGGGGGAGGGAGAGAGAAAAAAAACCACACAATAACATTACTGGATGAATTTACAACAGGCTTCGAACAGTCAGGCGAAGGAGTTCTACTTTTTCCAGACAAAATAAATAAGCATGAGAGATATATACTATTAGGGCTTATTAACGAATTTTCAAAGAGTCGTATAAATAATAATTGTTGTTGTTGTTGTTTCTATTGTGGGATTCTGCGACCCTCATCAATATGTACACAGCTAAAGTGTAATGAAAAATTTGTGGAAATCTGAGTTTATTAAAACACTAATTTGTTAGCAAAGATGGTGTGTACCTCAAATTATTTGATGTTCATTTTAATGCAGCCTATAGGCTATGTGTTACCTTTAGTACTTGGTTGACAACTCTCTCGCCCCTGTTGATTATAAACTCGGCCAGGTCGGTTGTCCCCATCGTTTTCTGTTTGTTGGCAAAGGCCAACAACTCCAAGCGTGACTTGATGCCTTTGGAGACCATGATTTGGCCGACGTCGTAGGCCGACAACCGGGATCGACGCTTTTTCTTGGACGGTTGTTCCGTATCTTCTGCAGACCGCTTCACGACCGCGTCATGACGCACTTTAGAGGCCTGGGCTGTCCTAGGCGGGTCCGCGTTTGTCAAATCGGGATGGCCGGGTGACTGTATTACAAGTTCGTCTTCCTTCATGACATACTGCCATGCGCTGAAATAATTGGTGTGATTGGACGAAAAGTTCACTCTGATACCGTTCACATCAGCTAAACGATTTCGCACTTGTAGCCAGCGCATGGCAGCTTGAAGTTTAACCGCCATGTGATAGTGAAAACCCCCGTTTATGTGAGGTTCCTTGCAGCAAGACCAGCACACGACATGCACCGGACTAAAAGCTTGCACGACTTTTCCCGCAAATGTCGCTCGATCTGGTATGACCCTATCGTCTGCCTGGCTGTAGGTAATCAAGTAGACTTGTCGCACTTGACGGTCCGCCAGTGGCATTAATTCCACGTTGTTGTCCATGGTGGTTCGAGTGCGGCCAAAATGTAGACCAAGTGCCCGGATAGATGTCGATGATGCCAATTCTGCAATTGCCCCAATGACACTACACGACCGGCGGCTTATATAGCCTTGCAATTACCCAGTACCAAATTTTCTCCATGCTAGAACAATCAACTACAATGTACATTCAAAACTACACGTGTCTCGTTGGACAAATGTTACTTAACTCTTAATGACGTCATATTATGTACACCTGTCAAGTTGGCACCCTGCCAACGTCGTAGACCGTCACGGTCAACCCTTCACGGTTGACAGTCGGCAAAAAATGGTTTTAAATGTGATTGTATTAATCTTTTTCTTATTTGTCTTGTCATGAGAGTTTCAAATGTGCCGTCTGACCAATAGATGGTGTTGTGGTTGCAATGTGTCTTAATTCGCTGGGAAGCTTGAGTAAACGTGAACGGTTAACCCCTACTGGTAAAGTAAGATAAGAATTATTATTACTTTAAACACAGACTTATGGTTTACCGTTGAATAAAACAATGATTTCACGGATTCTCGTAAGTCAATATACCGAAAGTAACATTATATTGTTTTTTGACGCTGCAAAGTCACTGTTAAAAAACAGACATTCGTTTGGAGGCGTCCGGTTATCTTGAATTAGTCATGGTAAATCGTGGTGCCTCCTCTTTGGTCTATCGTGTCGACCGTTAGAAACTCCACCCACCCCTTCCTAACCGCAAAATATAATTTACCTATATGATCAGCGTGTGTAAGGCCTTTGAAATTAATAGGAGACACTCTAAACAGGAACAAAATGCTGGCGGCCTAGACACATTTTTATCATTTTCAATATGTGGGTCATCACGAGGAATATTGGTCCAAATTTGTGTCGGAAATATTGTTAGACTCGGAAAGGGTTAATGGATGCGTCGTTACGTAATTCTTATTATCTCTACTCAAAATCAATGCAGTGGCTTAGCTAGCCAGCGCTATATAAAAGCATGATTGAAAAGTTTAGTCAGTCGGTGTAGTACGGCCCGTCTGGGTGCGTGTACATGTCAATACCGCAAAGGGAGGGCTTTCATGTAAGTACACACTCACATACTGAGGACACCTTGCAAACCGAGCGCGTCCTCGGTATGAAATATGGTGAAAAATGGCACTTTCGTGGCCGTTTTTCACTGTTGGTTAAATATCAAAGCGTTTGGGAGGAGTCCTCTGTTGACGCATAAGACCTGACGTGAGGCAGTATGCACATTTTTTACCCCGTCAAAAATAACGCAAAAGGGATTACTCTGAATGGCATAGCGCCCTCCGTTGGTTGCGCGTGTGACAATGACGTAAATGTAAACATGATGTACATTACATGTGTACATTACATGCATGACAACATGTCTCTAATTAAACCAGCCCAGACATGTCTTAACTATTATAACGTTGTTTTGGCCTAAGTGCATATTGTAGTTTATGCGAAGACGTGTTCATTTGCAGCTAGCTAGGTGTACCATGGAGCTGGAATAAATGGTAAGTAGAGCAATTGTATTTGGAAGCTTGCATGTTACTCGCTATGAATGAATGTAGCAGAGTATGACATATATGACGTGCTAATTTACGTTGTAATGTAATTTGTAATCAGACATGGCCTCGATCTCTTAATCTAGTCTATAGGATGATATGGGAAGTGAATATGCCTAATTTCAGAATAATATAGAAGTTATAACCATATTTAACTGCTTTATTTTTCCAACGCAAGCATGAGTTGTTGAGCACCGTGCGAACAAGAAATAGTTAATTGTAGTTATTGTATAAATAATAAAACAAATAAGTAGCCACAATTATTAATATTTAATTGTATTATCAGTTTAATGGTATATTGTTGTTGTATTGTTGTGTAGTCTAGGTGTGGCTGACAGAACTACCATAACAAACATGAAACGAAGTAGTCGTCTTGATGGAACCTTGACAAATCACCAGCATCATGAAGGGGAGAACGTAATCGCACTGTGGCCTCCAGATTCATCATGGTATCCTGCCGTAATAATCTCCTTCACCAAAGGTAAGTGCGGAGCCTCTAAAAGGACATACGACGAAAACAAATGGAATGCCCTCGTAATTTGTGGGTTCACGTTAACCTTGCGTCAAGACCGTGCTGTAAAACATATTTACTTAACCGATTTCTAACAAGCGCACAAAAAATAAATTATTTCGAGCACACAAATTATTTCGAGCTCATGAAATTATTATTTTCGAGCGCACGGGAAATGATTTCATGGGCACGAAATGATTTCGTGGGCAAGAAATACAAAACTAAATTTATTTTGTCACGGTGATTACTATTCGTCATATGTCCCATTAGGGGTTCCGTAGGTAAGAAATGTAATCCATAATGTAGAATCCCATTTGTCACACATAAATTAAGACAGCTGTATACCCTCTTACATCCCCCCATGACATGTACCACATGTAAATAAACAATGCCATTTTTCCTCAACTTGATTCCTCCCCCTTGTGACACGCTGCCTATTTGAGCACCAGGTGAGAAAATTACCATAGAATGCATTAATTAACAACAGACAGGTTAGGAAGAATACAAATGAAATGCGTAATTCTTCCAAATAGGCACTTGGGGAGACAAACTAGCGTAAGTTTTTAGGTAATAAGGAGACAGTGGCACTTAGGGATACATTTTAGTGTCTCCCTAAGTTCCTTAGAAGTCTTAGAAGTCATATAATGAATGCACATGACACAAATTCTCATTTGAATTACATATCTTTTTATGAAGAGGATAAATACCGGTATGTCGTCAGTGAAGTTGCACATCAAGGGCGGATGTTGTTGCTTGTGATGGTGTTAAAATGGATAGTATATTTTAGAGATAATCCAAAGAAATTGTTATTTGTTTAAAATTAAATGTGATTTTGATTTGATTTCTATGCCAGGTGGCCCATCCGATTTTCTCAAGTCTGCACTTAAATGGTTCAGACAGTCTACAAAGCAGTTCCAGTTGTGATGATGGCCCACAGGCTGATTCTGGTACAGGACCTGCCGTTTGTCCTGCTCCATATGAGGTAATTCACACACACTCAACTTGTTTTCAGAACCCAAAGATTCACTCTGGGTGCCCAGAAGCCAGAAACAAATTTATAAATAAAGTGTTTTTTGCAAGCACCACCCCCCCCCTTTCCCCCCCCCCTCTCCCCCCCTCCCCTTTAACCCCCCCCCCCCCCCTTTACCCCCCTCCTCCCCCCTCCCCCACACCTACCCCTCCCCTCGCCCTCCCACCCCTCCCCCCAAAAATTGTTATTTGTTTAAAATTAAATGTGATTTTGATTTGATTTCTATGCCAGGTGGCCCATCCGATTTTCTCAAGTCTGCACTTAAATGGTTCAGACAGTCTACAAAGCAGTTCCAGTTGTGATGATGGCCCACAGGCTGATTCTGGTACAGGACCTGCCGTTTGTCCTGCTCCATATGAGGTAATTCACACACACTCAACTTGTTTTCAGAACCCAAATATTCACTCTGGGTGCCCAGAAGCCAGAAACAAATTTATAAATCAAGTGTTTTTTTGCAAGCACCCCCCCCCCTTCACCCCCCCCCCCCCCACACCCACCCCTCCCCCCCTTCCCACTCCCCCTCCTACCCACTCCCTCTCCTTCAGAGGGGCAACTAGTCCGAGGCAATTAGGCATATGTGTCTACCCCTAAAGAAAATAACAGTGGTGTTTGGGGTTTTTTCCACTCGTTCTAAATCATAAACGTTTTCTGCATCCGGCAACATTTAAAGTAGTAAGATTTGGATTCATTAGTGAACTTGTTTTCTGAACCCTATCAAATATTCACTCTGGGTGCCCAGAAGCCAGAAACAAATGTGTAAATAAAGTGTTTTTTGCAAGCACCATCCCCCCCCCACACCCACCCCCCCCCCCCCCCCCCCCCCCACACCCACCCCCCCCCCCCCCCCACACCCACCCCTCCCCAAAGAAATTGTTATTTGTTTAAAATTAAATGTGATTTTGATTTGATTTCTATGCCAGGTGGCCCATCCGATTTTCTCAAGTCTGCACTTAAATGGTTCAGACAGTCTACAAAGCAGTTCCAGTTGTGATGATGGCCCACAGGCTGATTCTGGTACAGGACCTGCCGTTTGTACTGCTCCATATGAAGCCTCAAGTTCCGAGTCACAGAGATCATCAACCGAGGCTATTGAGACCGGTCACATTACGGTCATGGAGACCAGCAATGAAAGTGGGCACAGGAAATGGGACAAGAAACACTTTTGCTTTTTCTGTGAAGTACCTCAATCTAAGTTGCCCCGTCATCTCCAGTCATGTCACAAAGAAGAGAGCGAAGTTGTAGAGATTGCGTCTGAGACCAACCCAAGTGCCCGTAAGATACTTCTGTGGAAAATCCGCAATGTTGGTAATCATAGGCACAATTGCCAAGTCCTTCGGAAAGGCCGGGGTGCACTTATTGTAGGATATAGGCCTAATCATAAGGTATCTCCACATGCATACGGACCGTGCATATATTGTTATGGCTATTATGTGCGAAGTGATCTCTGGCGTCACCAGTGCCCACTGAAACCTGCACTCCCTGCACACTCGCATGGTAGCACTACCACAACTCCTCTGCGTAGACGTGTTGCTCACAAGAGTGATTTGTTAAAGCCTCCACCTGTCGGTGTGTCTTTCCAGTTGAACCAGGTTCTTAGTCCAATGAAGAGAGATGAGGTGACTCTGCTGGCCAAGAATGACACTTTGATTGTGGAAGTAGCCAAGCGGGAATACGCGAAACTCGGGCACGATGTAGATCAACATGGCTACATCCGAAACAAGATACGGGAATTGGGTCGTCTTGTCATACAACTCCGCAAGAATACACACCAACCAAATGCATCACTTGAATTATTTGTCCACCCCCACTACCTGAATGATATCATCAAGGCTGTTTACGGTATTGCTGGCTTTAATGAAGACAAGCAGTTGTATGATGTTCCGTCTCTAGCTTTAAAGATTGGACATTCCATCAAGAAGTGTGCACTCATACTTAAAGGAAATGCTCTAGAGTCTGGCCAAAAGCAAAAAGCGCAACACGTTGAAGAATTTCTGCAGTTGTGCGAACTGACCTGGCGAGACCGTGTATCCACCCATGCACACAGAACACTGTATCAAGAAAAGCGCAACAAACCTACAATTCTGCCGACAAATGCTGATGTTGTGAAAATGTCGGCGTTCCTCCATGAAGCTGGCAACAGGGAAGTGGAACTTGTCCAGGATGCTCGGGGCGAACAAATTGGACCAGCTTGGAAGAGATTGAATGAAGTCGCACTGTGCCACCTTATTATGTTCAACCGCAGAAGGCAAGGGGAAGTATCAAAGATGAAACTAGAAGACTTTCAGAAGCACACAACAGCTAGTGTCAACGGGGAATGCCTGCTGACTGATCTTGAACGGCATCTGTGCAAGATGTTCAGAGTTGTCGAAATAGTTGGCAAGAGGGGTCGAACTGTTCCTGTGCTTCTCAGCAATGAGGTGGTGGCGTGGTTGAGTGCTCTGATTGCGAAGAGAAATGAAGCTGGAGTCGCCCACGACAACACCTACTTGTTTGCACGATGTTCTTATGGAGGTACAGGTCATATAAGAGGATGTGACTGTATAAGACTGTACGCAGACATGGCAGGCCTTGACAATGCTGCCAGCATCCGTTCTACAAAACTTCGTAAGCACGTGGCAACCGCATCGCAAATTCTTGCCTTGAAGGAACATCAACTTGAAACACTTGCAAACTTCATGGGTCATGATTTGCGTGTCCATCGTGAATACTACCAGTTGCCAGATACTGTGCAGAGGGTCACCAAACTTTCTAGGCTTTTTCTCAGCTTGGAGAGGGGAAACTTGCCTTCCCAGCAGGGCAAATCCCTGGATGAACTGCATGTCACTGGTGGTAAGGACACAGTTGTTTTAAATTATTTACTCAACAGCAAAAGAAAGACATTAATTATTGCTTTTGTTGAAAAATACTTGATCAGTAATTACTATTCACTAATACATCTTCAACAGCGAAAGAAATGCAAGAAATAACATTTTGTTATCAGTTCACAATATATGATAACAAATGGTATACGTGTTTTTGTGCATTTCTTTTGCTATTGCTCCTGCATTACAGAACAAGAAAGAGAAATAAAGAAAAATAGAAAGAAACAGACCACAGAAATTTGACAAGAGTTGAGTCCACTTTTCTGAATTTACATGCAGGACAACAACCAACTGTCAGGTATGTGTGCATTAATCTAACAAAAACTGCTCTTTGTGACTTGCAGAAGGCTTCACTAGTGACGAGGACAGCGATAACAGCAGTGACAATTCCTCTGATGTGCCCAGTGAAAACAGTAAGTTTAGGCTTTTATGTGTCTGTATTTTAACCAGTTCGCGCCGGATGACGTATATAAACGCAAACAATTTCCAAAATTCAAAACGGATGACGCATAAACACGCCAAGTTCAAGTTCGGAAATGTATGTCAGCAGCGCGCAAGGCCGGAAATGCGTGGGTGTGCTTCCCGGCACTATCAGCCTGAACCCGCTTCGGATCGACTTTCGTTAAAAATAATCCCGCCCGTGGGCTCGGCGATGTTAAAATAATCCCGGCGCAAACTGGTTAAGTCGGGCTGTCTTTAAAAAAACAATTGTCTGTCTGTCCATTTGTTTGTTCATCTGGCTATCGGGCTGTCTGAATTAAAAGTGCCTAAATATCTGTGTTTTATATCGACTTGTTTCCTATTTGACATTAGGTACTCGACAGACTCCTATCAGTGTTCCATCTGGAAGTCTGGCATCTCTGAACAACTCGAGACGAGTGAAACGTCGTCCCTGGACTGCCGAGGAGAAGGGAGACGTTACGAAGGGTTTGCAGAAATTCTTTCTGCTGAAGAAGCTTCCTGGCAAACGAGACATCGAAACATCCTGTCTTGTGGCACTGCAGACACGAAGCTGGAGGAACATCAAAGACTTTTGTCGGAACAAAATGAAGCTTCATCAAAGCTAAGCAGGGTGTTTCGTCAGTTCACATACATGTACGGATGCGTCAGAGTACTTGACTATTTAGAATTTGCAATCGCAATGATGACTTTAGAATGCACATCAATATGAAACCAATGGACAACCAGCATTTTAGTGTCGTGTCCTCACTTTGATAGGTGTAATTCACACACACTCAAGTGTCCTCCATTGGATAGAATGACAAGTATGCCCTCAGTGTGGTAGTGTCTACATGTATGCGTGCACTGGCCTATGTCGCCAGTGGCCTGACGCATGAGTTTCACAGTTTGGGTTCTTTCCATTGAGAAATTTGGCAATATTTTGGCTCAGATGTCGAGCTGGTGAGTGTCTCTTCATTCTTGAACAACGTTGAGGTTCGCAGCTCAGATACAAGTAGAGAAGATTATCCTCATTCGCAGCCATGTTTTCTTATGTGTATCAATGTACACATGTATTGCCGCATTGGCCTATGTCGCCAGTGCCCTGACGCATGAGTTTCACAGTTTGGGTCCTTTCCATTGAGAAAGTTGGCAATATTTTGGCTCAGATGTCGAGCTGGTGAGTGTCTCTTCATTCTCGAACAACGTTGAGGTTCGCAGCTCAGATATAAGTCGAGAAAATTATCCTCATTCGCACCCACCTTTTCTGATGTGTATGTTTGTACACTTGTGTTGCCGCATAGGCCTATGCCGTCAGTGCCCTGACACATGGGTCTCACGGTTTGGGTTTTTTCCAGTGAGAAGTTTGGCAATATTTTGGCTCAGATGTCGAGCTGGTGAGTGTCTCTTCATTCTCGAACAACGTTGAGGTTCGCAGCTCAGATATAAGTCGAGAAAATTATCCTCATTCGCACCCACCTTTTCTGATGTGTATGTTTGTACACTTGTGTTGCCGCATAGGCCTATGCCGTCAGTGCCCTGACACATGGGTCTCACGGTTTGGGTTTTTTCCAGTGAGAAGTTTGGCAATATTTTGGCTCAGATGTCGAGCTGGTGAGTGTCTCTTCATTCTCGAACAACGTTGAGGTTCGCAGCTCAAACATAAGTCGAGAAAATTATCCTCATTCGCAGCCACCTTTTCTGATGTGTATGTTTGTACACTTGTATTGCCGCATAGGCCTATGCCGTCAGTGCCCTGACACATGGGTCTCACGGTTTGGGTTTGTTCCAGTGAGAAGTTTGGCAATATTTTGGCTCAGATGTCGAGCTGGTGAGTGTCTCTTCATTCTCGAACAACGTTGAGGTTCGCAGCTCAGATATAAGTCGAGAAAATTATCCTCATTCGCAGCCACCTTTTCTGATGTGTATGTTTGTACACGTGTATTGCCGCATAGGCCTATGCCGCCAGTGGCCTGACGCATGAGTCTCACGGTTTGGGTTATTTCCAGTGAGAAATTTGGCAATATTTTGGCTCAGATGTCGAGCTGGTGAGTGTCTCTTCATTCTCGAACAACGTTGAGGTTCGCAGCTCAGATATAAGTCTAGAAAATTATCCTCATTCGCAGCCATGTTTTCTTATGTGTATCTATGTACACGTGTATTGCCGCATTGGCCTATGTCGCCAGTGCCCTGACGCATGAGTCTCACAGTTTGGGTCCTTTCCATTGAGAAAGTTGGCAATATTTTGGCTCAGATGTCGAGCTGGTGAGTGTCTCTTCATTCTCGAACAACGTTGAGGTTCGCAGCTCAAACATAAGTCGAGAAAATTATCCTCATTCGCAGCCACCTTTTCTGATGTGTATGTTTGTACACTTGTATTGCCGCATAGGCCTATGCCGTCAGTGCCCTGACACATGGGTCTCACGGTTTGGGTTTTTTCCAGTGAGAAGTTTGGCAATATTTTGGCTCAGATGTCGAGCTGGTGAGTGTCTCTTCATTCTCGAACAACGTTGAGGTTCGCAGCTCAGATATAAGTCGAGAAAATTATCCTCATTCGCAGCCACCTTTTCTGATGTGTATGTTTGTACACGTGTATTGCCGCATAGGCCTATGCCGCCAGTGGCCTGACGCATGAGTCTCACGGTTTGGGTTATTTCCAGTGAGAAATTTGGCAATATTTTGGCTCAGATGTTGAGCTGGTGAGTGTTTCTTCATTTTCAAACAACGTTTAGGTTTGCAGCTAAGATATAAGTCGAGAAAATTATCCTCATTCGCAGCCACCTTTTCTCATGTGTATGTTTGTACACGTGTATTGCCGCATAGGCCTAAGCCGCCAGTGGCCTGACGCATGAGTCTCACGGTTTGGGTTATTTCCAGTGAGAAATTTGGCAATATTTTGGCTCAGATGTTGAGCTGGTGAGTGTCTCTTCATTTTCAAACAACGTTGAGGTTTGCAGCTAAGATATAAGTCGAGAAAATTATCCTCATTCGCAGCCACCTTTTCTGATGTGTATGTTTGTACACGTGTATTGCCGCACAGGCCTATGCCGCCAGTGGCCTGACGCATGAGTCTCACGGTTTGGGTTATTTCCAGTGAGAAATTTGGCAATATTTTGGCTCAGATGTCGAGCTGGTGAGTGTCTCTTCATTCTCGAACAACGTTGAGGTTCGCAGCTCAAACATAAGTCGAGAAAATTATCCTCATTCGCAGCCACCTTTTCTGATGTGTATGTTTGTACACTTGTATTGCCACATAGGCCTATGCCGTCAGTGCCCTGACACATGGGTCTCACGGTTTGGGTTTTTTCCAGTGAGAAGTTTGGCAATATTTTGGCTCAGATGTCGAGCTGGTGAGTGTCTCTTCATTCTCGAACAACGTTGAGGTTCGCAGCTCAGATATAAGTCGAGAAAATTATCCTCATTCGCAGCCACCTTTTCTGATGTGTATGTTTGTACACGTGTATTGCCGCATAGGCCTATGCCGCCAGTGGCCTGACGCATGAGTCTCACGGTTTGGGTTATTTCCAGTGAGAAATTTGGCAATATTTTGGCTCAGATGTTGAGCTGGTGAGTGTTTCTTCATTTTCAAACAACGTTTAGGTTTGCAGCTAAGATATAAGTCGAGAAAATTATCCTCATTCGCAGCCACCTTTTCTCATGTGTATGTTTGTACACGTGTATTGCCGCATAGGCCTAAGCCGCCAGTGGCCTGACGCATGAGTCTCACGGTTTGGGTTATTTCCAGTGAGAAATTTGGCAATATTTTGGCTCAGATGTTGAGCTGGTGAGTGTCTCTTCATTTTCAAACAACGTTGAGGTTTGCAGCTAAGATATAAGTCGAGAAAATTATCCTCATTCGCAGCCACCTTTTCTGATGTGTATGTTTGTACACGTGTATTGCCGCACAGGCCTATGCCGCCAGTGGCCTGACGCATGAGTCTCACGGTTTGGGTTATTTCCAGTGAGAAATTTGGCAATATTTTGGCTCAGATGTCGAGCTGGTGAGTGTCTCTTCATTCTCGGACAAGGTTGAGTTTCGCAGCTCAGATATAAGTCGAGAAAATTATCCTCATTCGCAGCCATGTTTTCTTATGTGTATATATGTACACGTGTATTGCCGCATTGGCCTAGGTCGCCAGTGCCCTGACGCATGGGTCTCACAGTTTGGGTTCTTTCTATTGAGAAATTTGGCAATATTTCGGCTCCGATGTCGAGCTGGTGAGTGTCTCTTCATTCTCGAACAACGTTGAGGTTCGCAGCTCAGATATAAGTCGAGAAAATTATCCTCATTTGCAGCCACCTTTTCTGATGTGTATGTTTGTACACGTGTATTGCCGCATAGGCCTATGCCGCCAGTGGCCTGACGCATGAGTCTCACGGTTTGGGTTATTTCCAGTGAGAAATTTGGCAATATTTTGGCTCAGATGTTGAGCTGGTGAGTGTTTCTTCATTTTCAAACAACGTTGAGGTTTGCAGCTAAGATATAAGTCGAGAAAATTATCCTCATTCGCAGCCACCTTTTCTCATGTGTATGTTTGTACACGTGTATTGCCGCATAGGCCTATGCCGCCAGTGGCCTGACGCATGAGTCTCACGGTTTGGGTTATTTCCAGTGAGAAATTTGGCAATATTTTGGCTCAGATGTTGAGCTGGTGAGTGTCTCTTCATTTTCAAACAACGTTGAGGTTTGCAGCTAAGATATAAGTCGAGAAAATTATCCTCATTCGCAGCCACCCTTTCTCATGTGTATGTTTGCACACGTGTATTGCCGCATATGCCTATGCCGCCAGTGGCCTGACGCATGAGTCTCACGGTTTGGTTTTTTTTCAGTGAGAAATTTGGCAATATTTTGGCTCAGATGTCGAGCTGGTGAGTGTCTCTTCATTCTCGAACAACGTTGAGGTTCGCAGCTCAGATATAAGTCGAGAAAATTATCCTCATTCGCAGCCACCTTTTCTGATGTGTATGTTTGTACACGTGTATTGCCGCATAGGCCTATGCCGCCAGTGGCCTGACGCATGAGTATCATGGTTTGGGTTTTTTTCCAGTGAGAAATTTGGCAATATTTTGGCTCCGATGTCGAGCTGGTGAGTGTCTCTTCATTCTCGGACAACGTAGAGTTTCGCAGCTCAGATATAAGTCGAGAAAATTATCCTCATTCGCAGCCATGTTTTCTTATGTGTATCTAGGTACACGTGTATTGCGGCATTGGCCTATGTCGCCAGTGCCCTGACGCATGAGTCTCACAGTTTTGGTTCTTTCTATTGAGAAATTTGGCAATATTTTGGCTCCGATGTTGAGCTGGTGAGTGTTTCTTCATTTTCAAACAACGTTGAGGTTTGCAGCTAAGATATAAGTCGAGAAAATTATCCTCATTCGCAGCCACCTTTTCTCATGTGTATGTTTGTACACGTGTATTGCCGCATAGGCCTATGCCGCCAGTGGCCTGACGCATGAGTCTCACGGTTTGGGTTATTTCCAGTGAGAAATTTGGCAATATTTTGGCTCAGATGTTGAGCTGGTGAGTGTCTCTTCATTTTCAAACAACGTTGAGGTTTGCAGCTAAGATATAAGTCGAGAAAATTATCCTCATTCGCAGCCACCTTTTCTCATGTGTATGTTTGCACACGTGTATTGCCGCATAGGCCTATGCCGCCAGTGGCCTGACGCATGAGTCTCACGGTTTGGGTTTTTTTCAGTGAGAAATTTGGCAATATTTTGGCTCAGATGTCGAGCTGGTGAGTGTCTCTTCATTCTCGAACAACGTTGAGGTTCGCAGCTCAGATATAAGTCGAGAAAATTATCCTCATTCGCAGCCACCTTTTCTGATGTGTATGTTTGTACACGTGTATTGCCGCATAGGCCTATGCCGCCAGTGGCCTGACGCATGAGTATCATGGTTTGGGTTTTTTCCCAGTGAGAAATTTGGCAATATTTTGGCTCCGATGTCGAGCTGGTGAGTGTCTCTTCATTCTCGGACAACGTAGAGTTTCGCAGCTCAGATATAAGTCGAGAAAATTATCCTCATTCGCAGCCATGTTTTCTTATGTGTATCTAGGTACACGTGTATTGCGGCATTGGCCTATGTCGCCAGAGCCCTGACGCATGAGTCTCACAGTTTTGGTTCTTTCTATTGAGAAATTTCGCAATATTTTGGCTCCGATGTCGAGCTGGTGAGTGTCTCTTCATTTTCGAACAACGTTGAGGTTCGCAGCTCAAATATAAGTCGATAACATTATCCTCATTCGCAGCCATGTTTTCTTATGTGTATCTATGTACACGTGTATTGCCGCATAGGTCTATGTCGCCGGTGCCCTGACGCATGAGTCTCACAGTTTGGGTTCTTTCTATTGAGAAATTTGGCAATATTTTGGCTCCGATGTCGAGCTGGTGAGTGTCTCTTCATTCTAGAACAACGTTGAGGTTCGCAGCTCAAATATAAGTCGAGAACATTATCCTCATTCGCAGCCATGTTTTCTTATGTGTATCTATGTAGACGTGTATTGCCGCATTGGCCTAGGTCGCGAGTGGCCTGACGCATGAGTCTCACAGTTTGGGTACTTTCTATTGAGAAATTTGGCAATATTTTGGCTCCGATGTCGAGCTGGTGAGTGTCTCTTCATTCTCGAACAACGTTGAGGTTCGCAGCTCAAATATAAGTCGAGAAAATTATCCTCATTCGCAGCCACCTTTTCTGATGTGTATGTTTGTACACTTGTATTGCCGCATAGACCTATGCCGTCAGTGCCCTGACACATGGGTCTCACGGTTTGGTTTTTTTCCAGTGAGAAGTTTGGCAATATTTTGGCTCAGATGTCGAGCTGGTGAGTGTCTCTTCATTCTCGAACAACGTTGAGGTTCGCAGCTCAGATATAAGTCGATAAAATTATCCTCATTCGCAGCCATGTTTTCTTATGTGTATATACACGTGTATTGTCGCATTGGCCTAGGTCGCCAGTGCCCTGACGCATGAGTCTCACAGTTTGGGTTCTTTCTATTGAGAAATTTGGCAATATTTCGGCTCCGATGTCGAGCTGGTGAGTGTCTCTTCATTCTCGAACAACGTTGAGGTTCGCAGCTCAGATATAAGTCGAGAAAATTATCCTCATTCGCAACCACCTTTTCTGATGTGTATGTTTGTACACGTGTATTGCCGCATAGGCCTATGCCGCCAGTGGACTGACGCATGAGTATCATGGTTTGGTTTTTTTCCAGTGAGAAATTTGGCAATATTTTGGCTCCGATGTCGAGCTGGTGAGTGTCTCTTCATTCTCGAACAACGTTGAGGTTCGCAGCTCAAATATAAGTCGAGAACATTATCCTCATTCGCAGCCATGTTTTCTTATGTGTATCTATGTACACGTGTATTGCCGCATTGGCCTAGGTCGCCAGTGGCCTGACGCATGAGTCTCACAGTTTGGGTTCTTTCTATTGAGAAATTTGGCAATATTTTGGCTCCGATGTCGAGCTGGTGAGTGTCTCTTCATTCTCGAACAACGTTGAGGTTCGCAGCTCAGATACAAGTCGAGAAGATTATCCTCATTCGCAGCCATGTTTTCTTATGTGTATCTATGTACACGTGTATTGCCGCATTGGCCTATGTCGCCAGTGCCCTGACGCATGAGTCTCACAGTTTGGGTCCTTTCCATTGAGAAAGTTGGCAATATTTTGGCTCAGATATCGCGCTGGTGAGTGTCTCTTCATTCTCGAACAACGTTGAGGTTCGCAGCACAAATAAAAGTCCAGAACATTATCCTCATTCGCAGCCATGTTTTCTTATGTGTATGTTTGTACACTTGTATTGCCGCATAGGCCTATGCCGTCAGTGCCCTGACGCATGAGTCTCACAGTTTGGGTTCTTTCTATTGAGAAATTTGGCAATATTTTGGCTCCGATGTCGAGCTGGTGAGTGTCTCTTCATTCTGGAACAACGTTGAGGTTCGCAGCTCAGATACAAGTCGAGAAGATTATCCTCATTCGCAGCCATGTTTTCTTATGTGTATCAATGTACACGTGTATTGCCGCATTGGCCAATGTCGCCAGTGCCCTGACGCATGATTTTCACAGTTCGGGTCCTTTCCATTGAGAAAGTTGGCAATATTTTGGCTCAGATGTTGAGCTGGTGAGTGTCTCTTCATTCTCGAACAACGTTGAGGTTCGCAGCTCAGATATAAGTCGAGAAAATTATCCTCATTCGCACCCACCTTTTCTGATGTGTATGTTTGTACACTTGTATTGCCGCATAGGCCTATGCCGCCAGTGCCCTGACACATGGGTCTCACGGTTTGGGTTTTTTTCAGTGAGAAGTTTGGCAATATTTTGGCTCAGATGTCGAGCTGGTGAGTGTCTCTTCATTCTCGAACAACGTTGAGGTTCGCAGATCAGATATAAGTCTCGAAAATTATCCTCATTTGCAGCCATGTTTTCTTTATGTGTATCTATGTACACGTGTAGTGCCGCATTGGCCTATGTCGCCAGTGCCCTGACGCATGAGTCTCACAGTTTGGGTCCTTTCCATTGAGAAAGTTGACAATATTTTGGCTCCGATGTCGAGCTGGTGAGTGTCTCTTCATTCTCGAACAACGTTGAGGTTCGCAGCTCAAATATAAGTCGAGAACATTATCCTCATTCGCAGCCATGTTTTCTTATGTGTATCTATGTAGACGTGTATTGCCGCATAGGCCTATGTCGCCAGTGCCCTGACGCATGAGTCTCACAGTTTGGGTTCTTTCTATTGAGAAATTTGGCAATATTTTGGCTCCGATGTCGAGCTGGTGAGTGTCTCTTCATTCTCGAACAACGTTGAGGTTCGCAGCTCAGATACAAGTCGAGAAGATTATCCTCATTCGCAGCCATGTTTTCTTATGTGTATCTATGTACACGTGTATTGCCGCATTGGCCTATGTCGCCAGTGCCCTGACGCATGAGTCTCACAGTTTGGGTCCTTTCCATTGAGAAAGTTGGCAATATTTTGGCTCAGATATCGCGCTGGTGAGTGTCTCTTCATTCTCGAACAACGTTGAGGTTCGCAGCACAAATAAAAGTCCAGAACATTATCCTCATTCGCAGCCATGTTTTCTTATGTGTATGTTTGTACACTTGTATTGCCGCATAGGCCTATGCCGTCAGTGCCCTGACGCATGAGTCTCACAGTTTGGGTTCTTTCTATTGAGAAATTTGGCAATATTTTGGCTCCGATGTCGAGCTGGTGAGTGTCTCTTCATTCTAGAACAACGTTGAGGTTCGCAGCTCAAATATAAGTCGAGAACATTATCCTCATTCGCAGCCATGTTTTCTTATGTGTATCTATGTACACGTGTATTGCCGCATTGGCCTAGGTCGCCAGTGGCCTGACGCATGAGTCTCACGGTTTGGGGTTTTTTCCAGTGAGAAGTTTTGCAATATTTTGGCTTAGATGTCGAGCTGGTGAGTGTCTCTTCATTCTGGAACAACGTTGAGGTTCGCAGCTCAGATACAAGTCGAGAAGATTATCCTCATTCGCAGCCATGTTTTCGTATGTGTATCAATGTACACGTGTATTGCCGCATTGGCCTAGGTCGCCAGTGGCCTGACGCATGATTTTCACAGTTTGGGTCCTTTCCATTGAGAAAGTTGGCAATATTTTGGCTCAGATGTAGAGCTGGTGAGTGTCTCTTCATTCTCGAACAACGTTGAGGTTCGCAGCTCAGATATAAGTCGAGAAAATTATCCTCATTCGCACCCACCTTTTCTGATGTGTATGTTTGTACACTTGTATTGCCGCATAGGCCTATGCCGCCAGTGCCCTGACACATGGGTCTCACGGTTTGGGTTTTTTCCAGTGAGAAGTTTGGCAATATTTTGGCTCAGATGTCGAGCTGGTGAGTGTCTCTTCATTCTCGAACAACGTTGAGGTTCGCAGATCAGATATAAGTCTCGAAAATTATCCTCATTCGCAGCCATGTTTTCTTTATGTGTATCTATGTACACGTGTAGTGCCGCATTGGCCTATGTCGCCAGTGCCCTGACGCATGAGTCTCACAGTTTGGGTCCTTTCCATTGAGAAAGTTGACAATATTTTGGCTCAGATGTCGAGCTGGTGAGTGTCTCTTCATTCTCGAAAAACGTTGAGGTTCGCAGCTCAAATACAAGTCGAGAAGATTATCCTCATTCGCAGCCATGTTTTCTTATGTGTATCAATGTACACGTGTATTGCCGCATTGGCCTATGTCGCCAGTGCCCTGACGCATAAGTTTCACAGTTTGGGTCCTTTCCATTGAGAAAGTTGGCAATATTTTGGCTCAGATGTAGAGCTGGTGAGTGTCTCTTCATTCTCGAACAACGTTGAGGTTCGCAGCTCAGATATAAGTCGAGAAAATTATCCTCATTCGCACCCACCTTTTCTGATGTGTATGTGTGTACACTTGTATTGCCGCATAGGCCTATGCCGTCAGTGCCCTGACACATGGGTCTCACAGTTTGGGTTCTTTCTATTGAGAAATTTGGCAATATTTTGGCTCCGATGTCGAGCTGGTGAGTGTCTCTTCATTCTCGAACAACGTTGAGGTTCGCAGCTCAAATATAAGTCGAGAACATTATCCTCATTCGCAGCCATGTTTTCTTATGTGTATCTATGTACACGTGTATTGCCGCATAGGCCTATGTTGCCAGTGCCCTGACGCATGAGTCTCACAGTTTGGGTTCTTTCTATTGAGAAATTTGGCAATATTTTGGCTCCGATGTCGAGCTGGTGAGTGTCTCTTCATTCTCGAACAACGTTGAGGTTCGCAGCTCAAATATAAGTCGAGAACATTATCCTCATTCGCAGCCATGTTTTCTTATGTGTATCTATGTACACGTGTATTGCCGCATTGGCCTAGGTCGCCAGTGGCCTGACGCATGAGTCTCACAGTTTGGGTTCTTTCTATTGAGAAATTTGGCAATATTTTGGCTCTGATGTCGAGCTGGTGAGTGTCTCTTCATTCTCGAACAACGTTGAGGTTCGCAGCTCAGATACAAGTCGAGAAGATTATCCTCATTCGCAGCCATGTTTTCTTATGTGTATCTATGTACACGTGTATTGCCGCATTGGCCTATGTCGCCAGTGCCCTGACGCATGAGTCTCAAAGTTTGGGTCCTTTCCATTGAGAAAGTTGGCAATATTTTGGCTCAGATATCGCGCTGGTGAGTGTCTCTTCATTCTCGAACAACGTTGAGGTTCGCAGCACAAATAAAAGTCCAGAACATTATCCTCATTCGCAGCCATGTTTTCTTATGTGTATGTTTGTACACTTGTATTGCCGCATAGGCCTATGCCGTCAGTGCCCTGACGCATGAGTCTCACAGTTTGGGTTCTTTCTATTGAGAAATTTGGCAATATTTTGGCTCCGATGTCGAGCTGGTGAGTGTCTCTTCATTCTAGAACAACGTTGAGGTTCGCAGCTCAAATATAAGTCGAGAACATTATCCTCATTCGCAGCCATGTTTTCTTATGTGTATCTATGTACACGTGTATTGCCGCATTGGCCTAGGTCGCCAGTGGCCTGACGCATGAGTCTCACGGTTTGGGTTTTTTTCCAGTGAGAAGTTTTGCAATATTTTGGCTTAGATGTCGAGCTGGTGAGTGTTTCTTCATTTTGGAACAACGTTGAGGTTCGCAGCTCAGATACAAGTCGAGAAGATTATCCTCATTCGCAGCCATGTTTTCTTATGTGTATCAATGTACACGTGTATTGCCGCATTGGCCTATGTCGCCAGTGCCCTGACGCATAATTTTCACAGTTTGGGTCCTTTCCATTGAGAAAGTTGGCAATATTTTGGCTCAGATGTTGAGCTGGTGAGTGTCTCTTCATTCTCGAACAACGTTGAGGTTCGCAGCTCAGATATAAGTCGAGAGAATTATCCTCATTCGCACCCACCTTTTCTGATGTGTATGTTTGTACACTTGTATTGCCGCATAGGCCTATGCCGCCATTGCCCTGACACATGGGTCTCACGGTTTGGGTTTTTTCCAGTGAGAAGTTTGGCAATATTTTGGCTCAGATGTCGAGCTGGTGAGTGTCTCTTCATTCTCGAACAACGTTGAGGTTCGCAGATCAGATATAAGTCTAGAAAATTATCCTCATTCGCAGCCATGTTTTCTTTATGTGTATCTATGTACACGTGTAGTGCCGCATTGGCCTATGTCGCCAGTGCCCTGACGCATGAGTCTCACAGTTTGGGTCCTTTCCATTGAGAAAGTTGACAATATTTTGGCTCAGATGTCGAGCTGGTGAGTGTCTCTTCATTCTCGAACAACGTTGAGGTTCGCAGCTCAAATACAAGTCGAGAAGATTATCCTCATTCGCAGCCATGTTTTCTTATGTGTATCAATGTACACGTGTATTGCCGCATTGGCCTATGTCGCCAGTGCCCTGACGCATAAGTTTCACAGTTTGGGTCCTTTCCATTGAGAAAGTTGGCAATATTTTGGCTCAGATGTAGAGCTGGTGAGTGTCTCTTCATTCTCGAACAACGTTGAGGTTCGCAGCTCAGATATAAGTCGAGAAAATTATCCTCATTCGCACCCAGCTTTTCTGATGTGTATGTTTGTACACTTGTATTGCCGCATAGGCCTATGCCGTCAGTGCCCTGACACATGGGTCTCACGGTTTGGGTTTTTTTCTATTGAGAAATTTGGCAATATTTTGGCTCCGATGTCGAGCTGGTGAGTGTCTCTTCATTCTCGAACAACGTTGAGGTTCGCAGCTCAGATATAAGTCGAGAAAATTATCCTCATTCGCAGCTATGTTTTCTTATGTGTATCTATGTACACGTGCATTGCCGCATAGGCCTATGTCGCCAGTGCCCTGACGCATGAGTCTCACAGTTTGGGTTCTTTCTATTGAGAAATTTGGCAATATTTTGGCTCCGATGTCGAGCTGGTGAGTGTCTCTTCATTCTCGAACAACGTTGAGGTTCGCAGCTCAAATATAAGTCGAGAACATTATCCTCATTCGCAGCCATGTTTTCTTATGTGTATCTATGTACACGTGTATTGCCGCATTGGCCTAAGTCGCCAGTGGCCTGACGCATGAGTCTCACGGTTTGGGTTCTTTCCCGTGAGAAATTTGGCAATATTTTGGCTCAGATGTCGAGCTGGTGAGTGTCTCTTCATTCTTGAACAACGTTGAGGTTCGCAGCTCAGATACAAGTCGAGAAGATTATCCTCATTCGCAGCCATGTTTTCTTATGTGTATCAATGTACACGTGTATTGCCGCATTGGCCTATGTCGCCAGTGCCCTGACGCATGAGTTTCACAGTTTGGGTCCTTTCCATTGGGAAAGTTGGCAATATTTTGGCTCAGATGTTGAGCTGGTGAGTGTCTTTTCATTCTCGAACAACGTTGAGGTTCGCAGCTCAAATAAAAGTCCAGAACATTATCCTCATTCGCAGCCATGTTTTCTTATGTGTATGTTTGTACACTTGTATTGCCGCATAGGCCTATGCCGTCAGTGCCCTGACACATGGGTCTCACGGTTTGGGTTTTTTTCTATTGAGAAATTTGGCAATATTTTGGCTCCGATGTCGAGCTGGTGAGTGTCTCTTCATTCTCGAACAACGTTGAGGTTCGCAGCTCAGATATAAGTCGAGAAAATTATCCTCATTCGCAGCTATGTTTTCTTATGTGTATCTATGTACACGTGCATTGCCGCATAGGCCTATGTCGCCAGTGCCCTGACGCATGAGTCTCACAGTTTGGGTTCTTTCTATTGAGAAATTTGGCAATATTTTGGCTCCGATGTCGAGCTGGTGAGTGTCTCTTCATTCTCGAACAACGTTGAGGTTCGCAGCTCAAATATAAGTCGAGAACATTATCCTCATTCGCAGCCATGTTTTCTTATGTGTATCTATGTACACGTGTATTGCCGCATTGGCCTAAGTCGCCAGTGGCCTGACGCATGAGTCTCACGGTTTGGGTTCTTTCCCGTGAGAAATTTGGCAATATTTTGGCTCAGATGTCGAGCTGGTGAGTGTCTCTTCATTCTTGAACAACGTTGAGGTTCGCAGCTCAGATACAAGTCGAGAAGATTATCCTCATTCGCAGCCATGTTTTCTTATGTGTATCAATGTACACGTGTATTGCCGCATTGGCCTATGTCGCCAGTGCCCTGACGCATGAGTTTCACAGTTTGGGTCCTTTCCATTGGGAAAGTTGGCAATATTTTGGCTCAGATGTTGAGCTGGTGAGTGTCTTTTCATTCTCGAACAACGTTGAGGTTCGCAGCTCAAATAAAAGTCCAGAACATTATCCTCATTCGCAGCCATGTTTTCTTATGTGTATGTTTGTACACTTGTATTGCCGCATAGGCCTATGCCGTCAGTGCCCTGACGCATGAGTCTCACAGTTTGGGTTCTTTCTATTGAGAAATTTGGCAATATTTTGGCTCCGATGTCGAGCTGGTGAGTGTCTCTTCATTCTAGAACAACGTTGAGGTTCGCAGCTCAGATACAAGTCGAGAAGATTATCCTCATTCGCAGCCATGTTTTCTTATGTGTATCAATGTACACGTGTATTGCCGCATTGGCCTATGTCGCCAGTGCCCTGACGCATGAGTTTCACAGTTTGGGTCCTTTCCATTGAGAAAGTTGGCAATATTTTGGCTCAGATGTTGAGCTGGTGAGTGTCTTTTCATTCTCGAACAACGTTGAGGTTCGCAGCTCAAATAAAAGTCCAGAACATTATCCTCATTCGCAGCCATGTTTTCTTATGTGTATGTTTGTACACTTGTATTGCCGCATAGGCCTATGCCGTCAGTGCCCTGACGCATGAGTCTCACAGTTTGGGTTCTTTCTATTGAGAAATTTGGCAATATTTTGGCTCCGATGTCGAGCTGGTGAGTGTCTCTTCATTCTAGAACAACGTTGAGGTTCGCAGCTCAAATATAAGTCGAGAACATTATCCTCATTCGCAGCCATGTTTTCTTATGTGTATCTATGTACACGTGTATTGCCGCATTGGCCTAGGTCGCCAGTGGCCTGACGCATGAGTCTCACGGTTTGGGCTTTTTTCCAGTGAGAAGTTTTGCAATATTTTGGCTCAGATGTCGAGCTGGTGAGTGTCTCTTCATTCTGGAACAACGTTGAGGTTCGCAGCTCAGATATAAGTCTAGAAAATTATCCTCATTCGCAGCCATGTTTTCTTATGTGTATCTATGTACACGTGTATTGCCGCACTGGCCTATGTCGCCAGTGGCCTGACGCATGAGTTTCACAGTTTGGGTTCTTTCCATTGAGAAATTTGGCAATATTTTGGCTCAGATGTCTAGCTGGTGAGTGTCTCTTCATTCTTGAACAACGTTGAGGTTCGCAGCTCAGATACAAGTCGAGAAGATTATCCTCATTCGCAGCCATGTTTTCTGATGTGTATCAATGTACACGTGTATTGCCGCATTGGCCTATGTCGCCAGTGCCCTGACGCATGAGTCTCACAGTTTGGGTTCTTTCTATTGAGAAATTTGGCAATATTTTGGCTCCGATGTCGAGCTGGTGAGTGTCTCTTCATTCTCGAACAACGTTAAGGTTCGCAGCTCGGATATAAGTCGAGAAAATTATCCTCATTCGCAGCTATGTTTTCTTATGTGTATCTATGTACACGTGTATTGCCGCATAGGCCTATGTCGCCAGTGCCCTGACGCATGAGTCTCACAGTTTGGGTTCTTTCTATTGAGAAATTTGGCAATATTTTGGCTCCGATGTCGAGCTGGTGAGTGTCTCTTAGTTCTCGAACAACGTTGAGGTTCGCAGCTCAAATATAAGTCGAGAACATTATCCTCATTCGCAGCCATGTTTTCTTATGTGTATCTATGTACACGTGTATTGCCGCATTGGCCTAGGTTGCCAGTGGCCTGACGCATGAGTCTCACGGTTTGGGTTATTTCCAGTGAGACATTTGGCAATATTTTGGCTCAGATGTCGAGCTGGTGAGTGTCTCTTCATTCTCGAACAACGTTGAGGTTCGCAGCTCAGATATAAGTCTAGAAAATTATCCTCATTCGCAGCCATGTTTTCTTATGTGTATCTATGTACACGTGTATTGTCGCATTGGCCTATGTCGCCAGTGCCCTGACGCATGAGTCTCACAGTTTGGGTCCTTTCCATTGAGAAAGTTGGCAATATTTTGGCTCAGATGTCGAGCTGGTGAGTGTCTCTTCATTCTCGAACAACGTTGAGGTTCGCAGCTCAAATAAAAGTCTAGAAAATTATCATCATTCGCAGCCACCTTTTCTGATGTGTATGTTTGTACACTTGTATTGCCGCATAGGCCTATGCCGTCAGTGCCCTGACACATGGGTCTCACGGTTTGGTTTTTTTCCAGTGAGAAGTTTGGCAATATTTTGGCTCAGATGTCGAGCTGGTGAGTGTCTCTTCATTCTCGAACAACGTTGAGGTTCGCAGCTCAGATATAAGTCTAGAAAATTATCCTCATTCGCAGCCATGTTTTCTTATGTGTATCTATGTACACGTGTATTGCCGCATTGGCCTATGTCGCCAGTGCCCTGACGCATGAGTCTCACAGTTTAGGTCCTTTCCATTGAGAAAGTTGGCAATATTTTGGCTCAGATGTCGAGCTGGTGAGTGAGTGTCTCTTCATTCTCGAACAACGTTGAGGTTCGCAGCTCAAATATAAGTCGAGAAAATTATCCTCATTCGCAGCCACCTTTTCTGATGTGTATGTTTGTACACTTGTATTGCCGCATAGGCCTATGCCGTCAGTGCCCTGACACATGGGTCTCACGGTTTGGGTTCTTTCTATTGAGAAATTTGGCAATATTTTGGCTCCGATGTCGAGCTGGTGAGTGTCTCTTCATTCTAGAACAACGTTGAGGTTCGCAGCTCAAATATAAGTCGAGAACATTATCCTCATTCGCAGCCATGTTTTCTTATGTGTATCTATGAACACGTGTATTGCCGCATTGGCCTAGGTTGCCAGTGGCCTGACGCATGAGTCTCACGGTTTGGGTTTTTTTTCAGTGAGAAGTTTTGCAATATTTTGGCTCAGATGTCGAGCTGGTGAGTGTCTCTTCATTCTGGAACAACGTTGAGGTTCGCAGCTCAGATATAAGTCTAGAAAATTATCCTCATTCGCAGCCATGTTTTCTTATGTGTATCTATGTACACGTGTATTGCCGCATTGGCCTAGGTCGCCAGTGGCCTGACGCATGAGTCTCACGGTTTGGGTTTTTTTCAGTGAGAAGTTTTGCAATATTTTGGCTCAGATGTCGAGCTGGTGAGTGTCTCTTCATTCTGGAACAACGTTGAGGTTCGCAGCTCAGATATAAGTCGAGAACATTATCCTCATTCGCAGCCATGTTTTCTTATGTGTATCTATGTACACGTGTATTGCCGCATTGGCCTATGTCGCCAGTGCCCTGACGCATGAGTCTCACAGTTTAGGTCCTTTCCATTGAGAAAATTGGCAATATTTTGGCTCTGATGTCGAGCTGGTGAGTGTCTCTTCATTATCGAACAACGTTGAGGTTCGCAGCTCAAATATAAGTCGAGAAAATTATCCTCATTCGCAGCCACCTTTTCTGATGTGTATGTTTGTACACTTGTATTGCCGCATAGGCCTAGGTCGCCAGTGGCCTGACGCATGAGTCTCACGGTTTGGGTTTTTTTCCAGTGAGAAGTTTTGCAATATTTTGGCTTAGATGTCGAGCTGGTGAGTGTCTCTTCATTTTGGAACAACGTTGAGGTTCGCAGCTCAGATACAAGTCGAGAAGATTATCCTCATTCGCAGCCATGTTTTCTTATGTGTATCAATGTACACGTGTATTGCCGCATTGGCCTATATCGCCAGTGCCCTGACGCATAATTTTCACAGTTTGGGTCCTTTCCATTGAGAAAGTTGGCAATATTTTGGCTCAGATGTTGAGCTGGTGAGTGTCTCTTCATTCTCGAACAACGTTGAGGTTCGCAGCTCAGATATAAGTCGAGAGAATTATCCTCATTCGCACCCACCTTTTCTGATGTGTATGTTTGTACACTTGTATTGCCGCATAGGCCTATGCCGCCATTGCCCTGACACATGGGTCTCACGGTTTGGGTTTTTTCCAGTGAGAAGTTTGGCAATATTTTGGCTCAGATGTCGAGCTGGTGAGTGTCTCTTCATTCTCGAACAACGTTGAGGTTCGCAGATCAGATATAAGTCTAGAAAATTATCCTCATTCGCAGCCATGTTTTCTTTATGTGTATCTATGTACACGTGTAGTGCCGCATTGGCCTATGTCGCCAGTGCCCTGACGCATGAGTCTCACAGTTTGGGTCCTTTCCATTGAGAAAGTTGACAATATTTTGGCTCAGATGTCGAGCTGGTGAGTGTCTCTTCATTCTCGAACAACGTTGAGGTTCGCAGCTCAAATACAAGTCGAGAAGATTATCCTCATTCGCAGCCATGTTTTCTTATGTGTATCAATGTACACGTGTATTGCCGCATTGGCCTATGTCGCCAGTGCCCTGACGCATAAGTTTCACAGTTTGGGTCCTTTCCATTGAGAAAGTTGGCAATATTTTGGCTCAGATGTAGAGCTGGTGAGTGTCTCTTCATTCTCGAACAACGTTGAGGTTCGCAGCTCAGATATAAGTCGAGAAAATTATCCTCATTCGCACCCAGCTTTTCTGATGTGTATGTTTGTACACTTGTATTGCCGCATAGGCCTATGCCGTCAGTGCCCTGACACATGGGTCTCACGGTTTTGGTTTTTTTCTATTGAGAAATTTGGCAATATTTTGGCTCCGATGTCGAGCTGGTGAGTGTCTCTTCATTCTCGAACAACGTTGAGGTTCGCAGCTCAGATATAAGTCGAGAAAATTATCCTCATTCGCAGCTATGTTTTCTTATGTGTATCTATGTACACGTGCATTGCCGCATAGGCCTATGTCGCCAGTGCCCTGACGCATGAGTCTCACAGTTTGGGTTCTTTCTATTGAGAAATTTGGCAATATTTTGGCTCCGATGTCGAGCTGGTGAGTGTCTCTTCATTCTCGAACAACGTTGAGGTTCGCAGCTCAAATATAAGTCGAGAACATTATCCTCATTCGCAGCCATGTTTTCTTATGTGTATCTATGTACACGTGTATTGCCGCATTGGCCTAAGTCGCCAGTGGCCTGACGCATGAGTCTCACGGTTTGGGTTCTTTCCCGTGAGAAATTTGGCAATATTTTGGCTCAGATGTCGAGCTGGTGAGTGTCTCTTCATTCTTGAACAACGTTGAGGTTCGCAGCTCAGATACAAGTCGAGAAGATTATCCTCATTCGCAGCCATGTTTTCTTATGTGTATCAATGTACACGTGTATTGCCGCATTGGCCTATGTCGCCAGTGCCCTGACGCATGAGTTTCACAGTTTGGGTCCTTTCCATTGGGAAAGTTGGCAATATTTTGGCTCAGATGTTGAGCTGGTGAGTGTCTTTTCATTCTCGAACAACGTTGAGGTTCGCAGCTCAAATAAAAGTCCAGAACATTATCCTCATTCGCAGCCATGTTTTCTTATGTGTATGTTTGTACACTTGTATTGCCGCATAGGCCTATGCCGTCAGTGCCCTGACGCATGAGTCTCACAGTTTGGGTTCTTTCTATTGAGAAATTTGGCAATATTTTGGCTCCGATGTCGAGCTGGTGAGTGTCTCTTCATTCTAGAACAACGTTGAGGTTCGCAGCTCAGATACAAGTCGAGAAGATTATCCTCATTCGCAGCCATGTTTTCTTATGTGTATCAATGTACACGTGTATTGCCGCATTGGCCTATGTCGCCAGTGCCCTGACGCATGAGTTTCACAGTTTGGGTCCTTTCCATTGAGAAAGTTGGCAATATTTTGGCTCAGATGTTGAGCTGGTGAGTGTCTTTTCATGCTCGAACAACGTTGAGGTTCGCAGCTCAAATAAAAGTCCAGAACATTATCCTCATTCGCAGCCATGTTTTCTTATGTGTATGTTTGTACACTTGTATTGCCGCATAGGCCTATGCCGTCAGTGCCCTGACGCATGAGTCTCACAGTTTGGGTTCTTTCTATTGAGAAATTTGGCAATATTTTGGCTCCGATGTCGAGCTGGTGAGTGTCTCTTCATTCTAGAACAACGTTGAGGTTCGCAGCTCAAATATAAGTCGAGAACATTATCCTCATTCGCAGCCATGTTTTCTTATGTGTATCTATGTACACGTGTATTGCCGCATTGGCCTAGGTCGCCAGTGGCCTGACGCATGAGTCTCACGGTTTGGGTTTTTTTTCCAGTGAGAAGTTTTGCAATATTTTGGCTCAGATGTCGAGCTGGTGAGTGTCTCTTCATTCTGGAACAACGTTGAGGTTCGCAGCTCAGATATAAGTCTAGAAAATTATCCTCATTCGCAGCCATGTTTTCTTATGTGTATCTATGTACACGTGTATTGCCGCACTGGCCTATGTCGCCAGTGGCCTGACGCATGAGTTTCACAGTTTGGGTTCTTTCCATTGAGAAATTTGGCAATATTTTGGCTCAGATGTCTAGCTGGTGAGTGTCTCTTCATTCTTGAACAACGTTGAGGTTCGCAGCTCAGATACAAGTCGAGAAGATTATCCTCATTCGCAGCCATGTTTTCTGATGTGTATCAATGTACACGTGTATTGCCGCATAGGCCTATGTCGCCAGTGCCCTGACGCATGAGTCTCACAGTTTGGGTTCTTTCTATTGAGAAATTTGGCAATATTTTGGCTCCGATGTCGAGCTGGTGAGTGTCTCTTCGTTCTCGAACAACGTTGAGGTTCGCAGCTCAAATATAAGTCGAGAACATTATCCTCATTCGCAGCCATGTTTTCTTATGTGTATCTATGTACACGTGTATTGCCGCATTGGCCTAGGTCGCCAGTGGCCTGACGCATGAGTCTCACGGTTTGGGTTATTTCCAGTGAGACATTTGGCAATATTTTGGCTCAGATGTCGAGCTGGTGAGTGTCTCTTCATTCTCGAACAACGTTGAGGTTCGCAGCTCAGATATAAGTCTAGAAAATTATCCTCATTCGCAGCCATGTTTTCTTATGTGTATCTATGTACACGTGTATTGTCGCATTGGCCTATGTCGCCAGTGCCCTGACGCATGAGTCTCACAGTTTGGGTCCTTTCCATTGAGAAAGTTGGCAATATTTTGGCTCAGATGTCGAGCTGGTGAGTGTCTCTTCATTCTCGAACAACGTTGAGGTTCGCAGCTCAAATAAAAGTCTAGAAAATTATCATCATTCGCAGCCACCTTTTCTGATGTGTATGTTTGTACACTTGTATTGCCGCATAGGCCTATGCCGTCAGTGCCCTGACACATGGGTCTCACGGTTTGGTTTTTTTCCAGTGAGAAGTTTGGCAATATTTTGGCTCAGATGTCGAGCTGGTGAGTGTCTCTTCATTCTCGAACAACGTTGAGGTTCGCAGCTCAGATATAAGTCTAGAAAATTATCCTCATTCGCAGCCATGTTTTCTTATGTGTATCTATGTACACGTGTATTGCCGCATTGGCCTATGTCGCCAGTGCCCTGACGCATGAGTCTCACAGTTTAGGTCCTTTCCATTGAGAAAGTTGGCAATATTTTGGCTCAGATGTCGAGCTGGTGAGTGAGTGTCTCTTCATTCTCGAACAACGTTGAGGTTCGCAGCTCAAATATAAGTCGAGAAAATTATCCTCATTCGCAGCCACCTTTTCTGATGTGTATGTTTGTACACTTGTATTGCCGCATAGGCCTATGCCGTCAGTGCCCTGACACATGGGTCTCACGGTTTGGGTTCTTTCTATTGAGAAATTTGGCAATATTTTGGCTCCGATGTCGAGCTGGTGAGTGTCTCTTCATTCTAGAACAACGTTGAGGTTCGCAGCTCAAATATAAGTCGAGAACATTATCCTCATTCGCAGCCATGTTTTCTTATGTGTATCTATGAACACGTGTATTGCCGCATTGGCCTAGGTTGCCAGTGGCCTGACGCATGAGTCTCACGGTTTGGGTTTTTTTTCAGTGAGAAGTTTTGCAATATTTTGGCTCAGATGTCGAGCTGGTGAGTGTCTCTTCATTCTGGAACAACGTTGAGGTTCGCAGCTCAGATATAAGTCTAGAAAATTATCCTCATTCGCAGCCATGTTTTCTTATGTGTATCTATGTACACGTGTATTGCCGCATTGGCCTAGGTCGCCAGTGGCCTGACGCATGAGTCTCACGGTTTGGGTTTTTTTCAGTGAGAAGTTTTGCAATATTTTGGCTCAGATGTCGAGCTGGTGAGTGTCTCTTCATTCTGGAACAACGTTGAGGTTCGCAGCTCAGATATAAGTCGAGAACATTATCCTCATTCGCAGCCATGTTTTCTTATGTGTATCTATGAACACGTGTATTGCCGCATTGGCCTAGGTTGCCAGTGGCCTGACGCATGAGTCTCACGGTTTGGGTTTTTTTTCAGTGAGAAGTTTTGCAATATTTTGGCTCAGATGTCGAGCTGGTGAGTGTCTCTTCATTCTGGAACAACGTTGAGGTTCGCAGCTCAGATATAAGTCTAGAAAATTATCCTCATTCGCAGCCATGTTTTCTTATGTGTATCTATGTACACGTGTATTGCCGCATTGGCCTAGGTCGCCAGTGGCCTGACGCATGAGTCTCACGGTTTGGGTTTTTTTCAGTGAGAAGTTTTGCAATATTTTGGCTCAGATGTCGAGCTGGTGAGTGTCTCTTCATTCTGGAACAACGTTGAGGTTCGCAGCTCAGATATAAGTCTAGAAAATTATCCTCATTCGCAGCCATGTTTTCTTATGTGTATCTATGTACACGTGTATTGCCGCATTGGCCTATGTCGCCAGTGCCCTGACGCATGAGTCTCACAGTTTAGGTCCTTTCCATTGAGAAAATTGGCAATATTTTGGCTCTGATGTCGAGCTGGTGAGTGTCTCTTCATTATCGAACAACGTTGAGGTTCGCAGCTCAAATATAAGTCGAGAAAATTATCCTCATTCGCAGCCACCTTTTCTGATGTGTATGTTTGTACACTTGTATTGCCGCATAGGCCTATGCCGTCAGTGCCCTGACACATGGGTCTCACGGTTTGGGTTCTTTCTATTGAGAAATTTGGCAATATTTTGGCTCCGATGTCGAGCTGGTGAGTGTCTCTTCATTCTAGAACAACGTTGAGGTTCGCAGCTCAAATATAAGTCGAGAACATTATCCTCATTCGCAGCCATGTTTTCTTATGTGTATCTATGAACACGTGTATTGCCGCATTGGCCTAGGTTGCCAGTGGCCTGACGCATGAGTCTCACGGTTTGGGTTTTTTTTCAGTGAGAAGTTTTGCAATATTTTGGCTCAGATGTCGAGCTGGTGAGTGTCTCTTCATTCTGGAACAACGTTGAGGTTCGCAGCTCAGATATAAGTCTAGAAAATTATCCTCATTCGCAGCCATGTTTTCTTATGTGTATCTATGTACACGTGTATTGCCGCATTGGCCTAGGTCGCCAGTGGCCTGACGCATGAGTCTCACGGTTTGGGGTTTTTTCAGTGAGAAGTTTTGCAATATTTTGGCTCAGATGTCGAGCTGGTGAGTGTCTCTTCATTCTGGAACAACGTTGAGGTTCGCAGCTCAGATATAAGTCGAGAACATTATCCTCATTCGCAGCCATGTTTTCTTATGTGTATCTATGAACACGTGTATTGCCGCATTGGCCTAGGTTGCCAGTGGCCTGACGCATGAGTCTCACGGTTTGGGTTTTTTTTCAGTGAGAAGTTTTGCAATATTTTGGCTCAGATGTCGAGCTGGTGAGTGTCTCTTCATTCTGGAACAACGTTGAGGTTCGCAGCTCAGATATAAGTCTAGAAAATTATCCTCATTCGCAGCCATGTTTTCTTATGTGTATCTATGTACACGTGTATTGCCGCATTGGCCTAGGTCGCCAGTGGCCTGACGCATGAGTCTCACGGTTTGGGGTTTTTTCAGTGAGAAGTTTTGCAATATTTTGGCTCAGATGTCGAGCTGGTGAGTGTCTCTTCATTCTGGAACAACGTTGAGGTTCGCAGCTCAGATATAAGTCGAGAACATTATCCTCATTCGCAGCCATGTTTTCTTATGTGTATCTATGAACACGTGTATTGCCGCATTGGCCTAGGTTGCCAGTGGCCTGACGCATGAGTCTCACGGTTTGGGTTTTTTTTCAGTGAGAAGTTTTGCAATATTTTGGCTCAGATGTCGAGCTGGTGAGTGTCTCTTCATTCTGGAACAACGTTGAGGTTCGCAGCTCAGATATAAGTCTAGAAAAGTATCCTCATTCGCAGCCATGTTTTCTTATGTGTATCTATGTACACGTGTATTGCCGCATTGGCCTAGGTCGCCAGTGGCCTGACGCATGAGTCTCACGGTTTGGGTTTTTTTCAGTGAGAAGTTTTGCAATATTTTGGCTCAGATGTCGAGCTGGTGAGTGTCTCTTCATTCTGGAACAATGTAGAGGTTCGCAGCTCAGATATAAGTCTAGAAAATTATCCTCATTCGCAGCCATGTTTTCTTATGTGTATCTATGTACACGTATATTGCCGCATAGGCCTATGCCGCCAGTGGCCTGACGCATGAATCTCACAGTTTGGGTTCTTTCCATTGAGAAATTTGGCAATATTTTGTCTAAGATTGCGAGCTGGTGAGTGTCTCTTCATTCTTGAACAACGTTGAGGTTCGCAGTTAAGATATAAGTTGAAACAATTATCCTGTGTATTGGCGCATTGGCCTATGTCACCAGTGCCCTGACGCATGAGTCTCACAGTTTGGGTTCTTTCCGTTGAGAAATTTGGCAATATTTTGGCTCAGATGTCGAGCTGGTGAGTGTCTCTTCATTCTCGAACAACGTTGAGGTTCGCAGCTCAGATATAAGTCTAGAAAATTATCCTCATTCGCAGCCATGTTTTCTTTTGTGTATCTATGTACACGTGTATTGCCGCATTGGCCTATGTCGCCAGTGCCCTGACGCATGAGTCTCACAGTTTGGGTCCTTTCCATTGAGAAAGTTGGCAATATTTTGGCTCAGATGTCGAGCTGGTGAGTGTCTCTTCATTCTCGAACAACGTTGAGGTTCGCAGCTCAAATATAAGTCGAGAAAATTATCCTCATTCGCAGCCACCTTTTCTGATGTGTATGTTTGTACACTTGTATTGCCGCATAGGCCTATGCCGTCAGTGCACTGACACATGGGTCTCACGGTTTGGGTTTTTTCTATTGAGAAATTTGGCAATATTTTGGCTCCGATGTCGAGCTGGTGAGTGTCTCTTCATTCTGGAACAACGTTGAGGTTCGCAGCTCAGATATAAGTCGAGAACATTATCCTCATTCGCAGCCATGTTTTCTTATGTGTATCTATGAACACGTGTATTGCCGCATTGGCCTAGGTTGCCAGTGGCCTGACGCATGAGTCTCACGGTTTGGGGTTTTTTTCAGTGAGAAGTTTTGCAATATTTTGGCTCAGATGTCGAGCTGGTGAGTGTCTCTTCATTCTGGAACAACGTTGAGGTTCGCAGCTCAGATATAAGTCTAGAAAATTATCCTCATTCGCAGCCATGTTTTCTTATGTGTATCTATGTACACGTGTATTGCCGCATTGGCCTAGGTCGCCAGTGGCCTGACGCATGAGTCTCACGGTTTGGGTTTTTTTCAGTGAGAAGTTTTGCAATATTTTGGCTCAGATGTCGAGCTGGTGAGTGTCTCTTCATTCTGGAACAACGTTGAGGTTCGCAGCTCAGATATAAGTCGAGAACATTATCCTCATTCGCAGCCATGTTTTCTTATGTGTATCTATGAACACGTGTATTGCGGCATTGGCCTAGGTTGCCAGTGGCCTGACGCATGAGTCTCACGGTTTGGGTTTTTTTTCAGTGAGAAGTTTTGCAATATTTTGGCTCAGATGTCGAGCTGGTGAGTGTCTCTTCATTCTGGAACAACGTTGAGGTTCGCAGCTCAGATATAAGTCTAGAAAATTATCCTCATTCGCAGCCATGTTTTCTTATGTGTATCTATGTACACGTGTATTGCCGCATTGGCCTAGGTCGCCAGTGGCCTGACGCATGAGTCTCACGGTTTGGGTTTTTTTCAGTGAGAAGTTTTGCAATATTTTGGCTCAGATGTCGAGCTGGTGAGTGTCTCTTCATTCTGGAACAACGTTGAGGTTCGCAGCTCAGATATAAGTCGAGAACATTATCCTCATTCGCAGCCATGTTTTCTTATGTGTATCTATGAACACGTGTATTGCGGCATTGGCCTAGGTTGCCAGTGGCCTGACGCATGAGTCTCACGGTTTGGGTTTTTTTTCAGTGAGAAGTTTTGCAATATTTTGGCTCAGATGTCGAGCTGGTGAGTGTCTCTTCATTCTGGAACAACGTTGAGGTTCGCAGCTCAGATATAAGTCTAGAAAATTATCCTCATTCGCAGCCATGTTTTCTTATGTGTATCTATGTACACGTGTATTGCCGCATTGGCCTAGGTCGCCAGTGGCCTGACGCATGAGTCTCACGGTTTGGGTTTTTTTCAGTGAGAAGTTTTGCAATATTTTGGCTCAGATGTCGAGCTGGTGAGTGTCTCTTCATTCTTGAACAACGTAGAGGTTCGCAGCTCAGATACAAGTCGAGAAAATTATCCTCATTCGCAGCCATGTTTTCTTATGTGTATATATGTACACGTGTATTGCCGCATAGGCCTATGCCGCCAGTGGCCTGACGCATGAATCTCACAGTTTGGGTTCTTTCCATTGAGAAATTTGGCAATATTTTGTCTAAGATTGCGAGCTGGTGAGTGTCTCTTCATTCTTGAACAACGTTGAGGTTCGCAGTTAAGATATAAGTTGAAACAATTATCCTGTGTATTGGCGCATTGGCCTATGTCGCCAGTGCCCTGACGCATGAGTCTCACAGTTTGGGTTCTTTCCGTTGAGAAATTTAGCAATATTTTGGCTCAGATGTCGAGCTGGTGAGTATTCTCTTCATTCTCGAACAACGTTGAGGTTCGCAGCTCAGATATAAGTCTAGAAAATTATCCTCATTCGCAGCCATGTTTTCTTTTGTGTATCTATGTACACGTGTATTGCCGCATTGGCCTATGTCGCCAGTGCCCTGACGCATGAGTCTCACAGTTTGGGTCCTTTCCATTGAGAATTTGGCAATATTTTGGCTCAGATGTCGAGCTGGTGAGTGTCTCTTCATTCTCGAACAACGTTGAGGTTCGCAGCTCAAATATAAGTCGAGAAAATTATCCTCATTCGCAGCCACCTTTTCTGATGTGTATGTTTGTACACTTGTATTGCCGCATAGGCCTATGCCGTCAGTGCCCTGACACATGGGTCTCACGGTTTGGGTTCTTTCTATTGAGAAATTTGGCAATATTTTGGCTCCGATGTCGAGCTGGTGAGTGTCTCTTCATTCTAGAACAACGTTGAGGTTCGCAGCTCAAATATAAGTCGAGAACATTATCCTCATTCGCAGCCATGTTTTCTTATGTGTATCTATGAACACGTGTATTGCCGCATTGGCCTAGGTTGCCAGTGGCCTGACGCATGAGTCTCACGGTTTGGGTTTTTTTTCAGTGAGAAGTTTTGCAATATTTTGGCTCGGATGTCGAGCTGGTGAGTGTCTCTTCATTCTGGAACAACGTTGAGGTTCGCAGCTCAGATATAAGTCTAGAAAATTATCCTCATTCGCAGCCATGTTTTCTTATGTGTATCTATGTACACGTGTATTGCCGCATTGGCCTAGGTCGCCAGTGGCCTGACGCATGAGTCTCACGGTTTGGGGTTTTTTCAGTGAGAAGTTTTGCAATATTTTGGCTCAGATGTCGAGCTGGTGAGTGTCTCTTCATTCTGGAACAACGTTGAGGTTCGCAGCTCAGATATAAGTCGAGAACATTATCCTCATTCGCAGCCATGTTTTCTTATGTGTATCTATGAACACGTGTATTGCCGCATTGGCCTAGGTTGCCAGTGGCCTGACGCATGAGTCTCACGGTTTGGGGTTTTTTTCAGTGAGAAGTTTTGCAATATTTTGGCTCAGATGTCGAGCTGGTGAGTGTCTCTTCATTCTGGAACAACGTTGAGGTTCGCAGCTCAGATATAAGTCTAGAAAATTATCCTCATTCGCAGCCATGTTTTCTTATGTGTATCTATGTACACGTGTATTGCCGCATTGGCCTAGGTCGCCAGTGGCCTGACGCATGAGTCTCACGGTTTGGAGTTTTTTCAGTGAGAAGTTTTGCAATATTTTGGCTCAGATGTCGAGCTGGTGAGTGTCTCTTCATTCTGGAACAACGTTGAGGTTCGCAGCTCAGATATAAGTCGAGAACATTATCCTCATTCGCAGCCATGTTTTCTTATGTGTATCTATGAACACGTGTATTGCCGCATTGGCCTAGGTTGCCAGTGGCCTGACGCATGAGTCTCACGGTTTGGGTTTTTTTTCAGTGAGAAGTTTTGCAATATTTTGGCTCAGATGTCGAGCTGGTGAGTGTCTCTTCATTCTGGAACAACGTTGAGGTTCGCAGCTCAGATATAAGTCTAGAAAAGTATCCTCATTCGCAGCCATGTTTTCTTATGTGTATCTATGTACACGTGTATTGCCGCATTGGCCTAGGTCGCCAGTGGCCTGACGCATGAGTCTCACGGTTTGGGTTTTTTTCAGTGAGAAGTTTTGCAATATTTTGGCTCAGATGTCGAGCTGGTGAGTGTCTCTTCATTCTGGAACAATGTAGAGGTTCGCAGCTCAGATATAAGTCTAGAAAATTATCCTCATTCGCAGCCATGTTTTCTTATGTGTATCTATGTACACGTATATTGCCGCATAGGCCTATGCCGCCAGTGGCCTGACGCATGAATCTCACAGTTTGGGTTCTTTCCATTGAGAAATTTGGCAATATTTTGTCTAAGATTGCGAGCTGGTGAGTGTCTCTTCATTCTTGAACAACGTTGAGGTTCGCAGTTAAGATATAAGTTGAAACAATTATCCTGTGTATTGGCGCATTGGCCTATGTCACCAGTGCCCTGACGCATGAGTCTCACAGTTTGGGTTCTTTCCGTTGAGAAATTTGGCAATATTTTGGCTCAGATGTCGAGCTGGTGAGTGTCTCTTCATTCTCGAACAACGTTGAGGTTCGCAGCTCAGATATAAGTCTAGAAAATTATCCTCATTCGCAGCCATGTTTTCTTTTGTGTATCTATGTACACGTGTATTGCCGCATTGGCCTATGTCGCCAGTGCCCTGACGCATGAGTCTCACAGTTTGGGTCCTTTCCATTGAGAAAGTTGGCAATATTTTGGCTCAGATGTCGAGCTGGTAAGTGTCTCTTCATTCTCGAACAACGTTGAGGTTCGCAGCTCAAATATAAGTCGAGAAAATTATCCTCATTCGCAGCCACCTTTTCTGATGTGTATGTTTGTACACTTGTATTGCCGCATAGGCCTATGCCGTCAGTGCACTGACACATGGGTCTCACGGTTTGGGTTTTTTCTATTGAGAAATTTGGCAATATTTTGGCTCCGATGTCGAGCTGGTGAGTGTCTCTTCATTCTGGAACAACGTTGAGGTTCGCAGCTCAGATATAAGTCGAGAACATTATCCTCATTCGCAGCCATGTTTTCTTATGTGTATCTATGAACACGTGTATTGCCGCATTGGCCTAGGTTGCCAGTGGCCTGACGCATGAGTCTCACGGTTTGGGGTTTTTTCAGTGAGAAGTTTTGCAATATTTTGGCTCAGATGTCGAGCTGGTGAGTGTCTCTTCATTCTGGAACAACGTTGAGGTTCGCAGCTCAGATATAAGTCTAGAAAATTATCCTCATTCGCAGCCATGTTTTCTTATGTGTATCTATGTACACGTGTATTGCCGCATTGGCCTAGGTCGCCAGTGGCCTGACGCATGAGTCTCACGGTTTGGGTTTTTTTCAGTGAGAAGTTTTGCAATATTTTGGCTCAGATGTCGAGCTGGTGAGTGTCTCTTCATTCTGGAACAACGTTGAGGTTCGCAGCTCAGATATAAGTCGAGAACATTATCCTCATTCGCAGCCATGTTTTCTTATGTGTATCTATGAACACGTGTATTGCGGCATTGGCCTAGGTTGCCAGTGGCCTGACGCATGAGTCTCACGGTTTGGGTTTTTTTTCAGTGAGAAGTTTTGCAATATTTTGGCTCAGATGTCGAGCTGGTGAGTGTCTCTTCATTCTGGAACAACGTTGAGGTTCGCAGCTCAGATATAAGTCTAGAAAATTATCCTCATTCGCAGCCATGTTTTCTTATGTGTATCTATGTACACGTGTATTGCCGCATTGGCCTAGGTCGCCAGTGGCCTGACGCATGAGTCTCACGGTTTGGGTTTTTTTCAGTGAGAAGTTTTGCAATATTTTGGCTCAGATGTCGAGCTGGTGAGTGTCTCTTCATTCTGGAACAACGTTGAGGTTCGCAGCTCAGATATAAGTCGAGAACATTATCCTCATTCGCAGCCATGTTTTCTTATGTGTATCTATGAACACGTGTATTGCGGCATTGGCCTAGGTTGCCAGTGGCCTGACGCATGAGTCTCACGGTTTGGGTTTTTTTTCAGTGAGAAGTTTTGCAATATTTTGGCTCAGATGTCGAGCTGGTGAGTGTCTCTTCATTCTGGAACAACGTTGAGGTTCGCAGCTCAGATATAAGTCTAGAAAATTATCCTCATTCGCAGCCATGTTTTCTTATGTGTATCTATGTACACGTGTATTGCCGCATTGGCCTAGGTCGCCAGTGGCCTGACGCATGAGTCTCACGGTTTGGGTTTTTTTCAGTGAGAAGTTTTGCAATATTTTGGCTCAGATGTCGAGCTGGTGAGTGTCTCTTCATTCTTGAACAACGTAGAGGTTCGCAGCTCAGATACAAGTCGAGAAAATTATCCTCATTCGCAGCCATGTTTTCTTATGTGTATCTATGTACACGTGTATTGCCGCATAGGCCTATGCCGCCAGTGGCCTGACGCATGAATCTCACAGTTTGGGTTCTTTCCATTGAGAAATTTGGCAATATTTTGTCTAAGATTGCGAGCTGGTGAGTGTCTCTTCATTCTTGAACAACGTTGAGGTTCGCAGTTAAGATATAAGTTGAAACAATTATCCTGTGTATTGGCGCATTGGCCTATGTCGCCAGTGCCCTGACGCATGAGTCTCACAGTTTGGGTTCTTTCCGTTGAGAAATTTAGCAATATTTTGGCTCAGATGTCGAGCTGGTGAGTATTCTCTTCATTCTCGAACAACGTTGAGGTTCGCAGCTCAGATATAAGTCTAGAAAATTATCCTCATTCGCAGCCATGTTTTCTTTTGTGTATCTATGTACACGTGTATTGCCGCATTGGCCTATGTCGCCAGTGCCCTGACGCATGAGTCTCACAGTTTGGGTCCTTTCCATTGAGAATTTGGCAATATTTTGGCTCAGATGTCGAGCTGGTGAGTGTCTCTTCATTCTCGAACAACGTTGAGGTTCGCAGCTCAAATATAAGTCGAGAAAATTATCCTCATTCGCAGCCACCTTTTCTGATGTGTATGTTTGTACACTTGTATTGCCGCATAGGCCTATGCCGTCAGTGCCCTGACACATGGGTCTCACGGTTTGGGTTCTTTCTATTGAGAAATTTGGCAATATTTTGGCTCCGATGTCGAGCTGGTGAGTGTCTCTTCATTCTAGAACAACGTTGAGGTTCGCAGCTCAAATATAAGTCGAGAACATTATCCTCATTCGCAGCCATGTTTTCTTATGTGTATCTATGAACACGTGTATTGCCGCATTGGCCTAGGTTGCCAGTGGCCTGACGCATGAGTCTCACGGTTTGGGTTTTTTTTCAGTGAGAAGTTTTGCAATATTTTGGCTCAGATGTCGAGCTGGTGAGTGTCTCTTCATTCTGGAACAACGTTGAGGTTCGCAGCTCAGATATAAGTCTAGAAAATTATCCTCATTCGCAGCCATGTTTTCTTATGTGTATCTATGTACACGTGTATTGCCGCATTGGCCTAGGTCGCCAGTGGCCTGACGCATGAGTCTCACGGTTTGGGGTTTTTTCAGTGAGAAGTTTTGCAATATTTTGGCTCAGATGTCGAGCTGGTGAGTGTCTCTTCATTCTGGAACAACGTTGAGGTTCGCAGCTCAGATATAAGTCGAGAACATTATCCTCATTCGCAGCCATGTTTTCTTATGTGTATCTATGAACACGTGTATTGCCGCATTGGCCTAGGTTGCCAGTGGCCTGACGCATGAGTCTCACGGTTTGGGTTTTTTTTCAGTGAGAAGTTTTGCAATATTTTGGCTCAGATGTCGAGCTGGTGAGTGTCTCTTCATTCTGGAACAACGTTGAGGTTCGCAGCTCAGATATAAGTCTAGAAAATTATCCTCATTCGCAGCCATGTTTTCTTATGTGTATCTATGTACACGTGTATTGCCGCATTGGCCTAGGTCGCCAGTGGCCTGACGCATGAGTCTCACGGTTTGGGTTTTTTTCAGTGAGAAGTTTTGCAATATTTTGGCTCAGATGTCGAGCTGGTGAGTGTCTCTTCATTCTGGAACAACGTTGAGGTTCGTAGCTCAGATATAAGTCGAGAACATTATCCTCATTCGCAGCCATGTTTTCTTATGTGTATCTATGAACACGTGTATTGGCGCATTGGCCTAGGTTGCCAGTGGCCTGACGCATGAGTCTCACGGTTTGGGTTTTTTTTCAGTGAGAAGTTTTGCAATATTTTGGCTCAGATGTCGAGCTGGTGAGTGTCTCTTCATTCTGGAACAACGTTGAGGTTCGCAGCTCAGATATAAGTCTAGAAAATTATCCTCATTCGCAGCCATGTTTTCTTATGTGTATCTATGTACACGTGTATTGCCGCATTGGCCTAGGTCGCCAGTGGCCTGACGCATGAGTCTCACGGTTTGGGTTTTTTTCAGTGAGAAGTTTTGCAATATTTTGGCTCAGATGTCGAGCTGGTGAGTGTCTCTTCATTCTGGAACAACGTAGAGGTTCGCAGCTCAGATATAAGTCTAGAAAATTATCCTCATTCGCAGCCATGTTTTCTTATGTGTATATATGTACACGTGTATTGCCGCATAGGCCTATGCCGCCAGTGGCCTGACGCATGAATCTCACAGTTTGGGTTCTTTCCATTGAGAAATTTGGCAATATTTTGTCTAAGATTGCGAGCTGGTGAGTGTCTCTTCATTCTTGAACAACGTTGAGGTTCGCAGTTAAGATATAAGTTGAAACAATTATCCTGTGTATTGGCGCATTGGCCTATGTCGCCAGTGCCCTGACGCATGAGTCTCACAGTTTGGGTTCTTTCCGTTGAGAAATTTGGCAATATTTTGGCTCAGATGTCGAGCTGGTGAGTGTCTCTTCATTCTCGAACAACGTTGAGGTTCGCAGCTCAGATATAAGTCTAGAAAATTATCCTCATTCGCAGCCATGTTTTCTTTTGTGTATCTATGTACACGTGTATTGCCGCATTGGCCTATGTCGCCAGTGCCCTGACGCATGAGTCTCACAGTTTGGGTCCTTTCCATTGAGAAAGTTGGCAATATTTTGGCTCAGATGTCGAGCTGGTGAGTGTCTCTTCATTCTCGAACAACGTTGAGGTTCGCAGCTCAAATATAAGTCGAGAAAATTATCCTCATTCGCAGCCACCTTTTCTGATGTGTATGTTTGTACACTTGTATTGCCGCATAGGCCTATGCCGTCAGTGCCCTGACACATGGGTCTCACGGTTTGGGTTTTTTCTATTGAGAAATTTGACAATATTTTGGCTCCGATGTCGAGCTGGTGAGTGTCTCTTCATTCTAGAACAACGTTGAGGTTCGCAGCTCAAATATAAGTCGAGAACATTATCCTCATTCGCAGCCATGTTTTCTTATGTGTATCTATGTACACGTGTATTGCCGCATTGGCCTAGGTCGCCAGTGGCCTGACGCATGAGTCTCACGGTTTGGGTTTTTTTTCAGTGAGAAGTTTTGCAATATTTTGGCTCAGATGTCGAGCTGGTGAGTGTCTCTTCATTCTGGAACAACGTTGAGGTTCGCAGCTCAGATATAAGTCTAGAAAATTATCCTCATTCGCAGCCATCTTTTCTTATGTGTATCTATGTACACGTGTATTGCCGCACTGGCCTATGTCGCCAGTGGCCTGACGCATGAGTTTCACAGTTTGGGTCCTTTCCATTGAAAAAGTTGGCAATATTTTAGCTCAGATGTCGAGCTGGTGAGTGTCTCTTCATTCTCGAACAACGTTGAGGTTCGCAGCTCAAATATAAGTCGAGAAAATTATCCTCATTCGCAGCCACCTTTTCTGATGTGTATGTTTGTACACTTGTGTTGCCGCATAGGCCTATGCCGTCAGTGCCCTGACACATGGGTCTCACGGTTTGGGTTCTTTCTATTGAGAAATTTGGCAATATTTTGGCTCCGATGTCGAGCTGGTGAATGTCTCTTCATTCTATAACAACGTTGAGGTTCGCAGCTCAAATATAAGTCGAGAACATTATCCTCATTCGCAGCCATGTTTTCTTATGTGTATCTATGTACACGTGTATTGCCGCATTGGCCTAGGTCGCCAGTGGCCTGACGCATGAGTCTCACGGTTTGGGTTTTTTTTCAGTGAGAAGTTTTGCAATATTTTGGCTCAGATGTCGAGCTGGTGAGTGTCTCTTAATTCTGGAACAACGTTGAGGTTCGCAGCTCAGATATAAGTCTAGAAAATTATCCTCATTCGCAGCCATCTTTTCTTATGTGTATCTATGTACACGTGTATTGCCGCACTGGCCTATGTCGCCAGTGGCCTGACGCATGAGTTTCACAGTTTGGGTTCTTTCCATTGAGAAATTTGGCAATATTTTGGCTCAGATGTCGAGCTGGTGAGTGTCTCTTCATTCTTGAACAACGTTGAGGTTCGCAGCTCAGATACAAGTCGAGAAGATTATCCTCATTCGCAGCCATGTTTTCTTATGTGTATCTATGTGCACGTGTATTGCCGCATTGGTCCGTGTCGCCAGTGCCCTGACGCATGAGTCTCACAGTTTGGGTCCTTTCCATTGAGAAATTTGGCAATATTTTGGCTCAGATGTCGAGCTGGTGAGTGTCTCTTCATTCTCGAACAACGTTGAGGTTCGCAGCTCAAATATAAGTCGAGAAAATTATCCTCATTCGCAGCCATGTTTTCTTATGTGTATCTATGTACACGTGTATTGCCGCATTGGCCTAGGTCGCCAGTGGCCTGACGCATGAGTCTCACGGTTTGGGTTTTTTTCAGTGGGAAGTTTTGCAATAATTTGGCTCAGATGTCGAGCTGGTGAGTGTCTCTTCATTCTGGAACAACGTTGAGGTTCGCAGCTCAGATATAAGTCGAGAACATTATCCTCATTCGCAGCCATGTTTTCTTATGTGTATCTATGAACACGTGTATTGGCGCATTGGCCTAGGTTGCCAGTGGCCTGACGCATGAGTCTCACGGTTTGGGTTTTTTTTCAGTGAGAAGTTTTGCAATATTTTGGCTCAGATGTCGAGCTGGTGAGTGTCTCTTCATTCTGGAACAACGTTGAGGTTCGCAGCTCAGATATAAGTCTAGAAAATTATCCTCATTCGCAGCCATGTTTTCTTATGTGTATCTATGTACACGTGTATTGCCGCATTGGCCTAGGTCGCCAGTGGCCTGACGCATGAGTCTCACGGTTTGGGTTTTTTTCAGTGAGAAGTTTTGCAATATTTTGGCTCAGATGTCGAGCTGGTGAGTGTCTCTTCATTCTGGAACAACGTAGAGGTTCGCAGCTCAGATATAAGTCTAGAAAATTATCCTCATTCGCAGCCATGTTTTCTTATGTGTATCTATGTACACGTGTATTGCCGCATAGGCCTATGCCGCCAGTGGCCTGACGCATGAATCTCACAATTTGGGTTCTTTCCATTGAGAAATTTGGCAATATTTTGTCTAAGATTGCGAGCTGGTGAGTGTCTCTTCATTCTTGAACAACGTTGAGGTTCGCAGTTAAGATATAAGTTGAAACAATTATCCTGTGTATTGGCGCATTGGCCTATGTCGCCAGTGCCCTGACGCATGAGTCTCACAGTTTGGGTTCTTTCCGTTGAGAAATTTGGCAATATTTTGGCTCAGATGTCGAGCTGGTGAGTGTCTCTTCATTCTCGAACAACGTTGAGGTTCGCAGCTCAGATATAAGTCTAGAAAATTATCCTCATTCGCAGCCATGTTTTCTTTTGTGTATCTATGTACACGTGTATTGCCGCATTGGCCTATGTCGCCAGTGCCCTGACGCATGAGTCTCACAGTTTGGGTCCTTTCCATTGAGAAAGTTGGCAATATTTTGGCTCAGATGTCGAGCTGGTGAGTGTCTCTTCATTCTCGAACAACGTTGAGGTTCGCAGCTCAAATATAAGTCGAGAAAATTATCCTCATTCGCAGCCACCTTTTCTGATGTGTATGTTTGTACACTTGTATTGCCGCATAGGCCTATGCCGTCAGTGCCCTGACACATGGGTCTCACGGTTTGGGTTTTTTCTATTGAGAAATTTGGCAATATTTTGGCTCCGATGTCGAGCTGGTGAGTGTCTCTTCATTCTAGAACAACGTTGAGGTTCGCAGCTCAAATATAAGTCGAGAACATTATCCTCATTCGCAGCCATGTTTTCTTATGTGTATCTATGTACACGTGTATTGCCGCATTGGCCTAGGTCGCCAGTGGCCTGACGCATGAGTCTCACGGTTTGGGTTTTTTTTCAGTGAGAAGTTTTGCAATATTTTGGCTCAGATGTCGAGCTGGTGAGTGTCTCTTCATTCTGGAACAACGTTGAGGTTCGCAGCTCAGATATAAGTCTAGAAAATTATCCTCATTCGCAGCCATCTTTTCTTATGTGTATCTATGTACACGTGTATTGCCGCACTGGCCTATGTCGCCAGTGGCCTGACGCATGAGTTTCACAGTTTGGGTCCTTTCCATTGAAAAAGTTGGCAATATTTTAGCTCAGATGTCGAGCTGGTGAGTGTCTCTTCATTCTCGAACAACGTTGAGGTTCGCAGCTCAAATATAAGTCGAGAAAATTATCCTCATTCGCAGCCACCTTTTCTGATGTGTATGTTTGTACACTTGTATTGCCGCATAGGCCTATGCCGTCAGTGCCCTGACACATGGGTCTCACGGTTTGGGTTCTTTCTATTGAGAAATTTGGCAATATTTTGGCTCCGATGTCGAGCTGGTGAATGTCTCTTCATTCTATAACAACGTTGAGGTTCGCAGCTCAAATATAAGTCGAGAACATTATCCTCATTCGCAGCCATGTTTTCTTATGTGTATCTATGTACACGTGTATTGCCGCATTGGCCTAGGTCGCCAGTGGCCTGACGCATGAGTCTCACGGTTTGGGTTTTTTTTCAGTGAGAAGTTTTGCAATATTTTGGCTCAGATGTCGAGCTGGTGAGTGTCTCTTCATTCTGGAACAACGTTGAGGTTCGCAGCTCAGATATAAGTCTAGAAAATTATCCTCATTCGCAGCCATCTTTTCTTATGTGTATCTATGTACACGTGTATTGCCGCACTGGCCTATGTCGCCAGTGGCCTGACGCATGAGTTTCACAGTTTGGGTTCTTTCCATTGAGAAATTTGGCAATATTTTGGCTCAGATGTCGAGCTGGTGAGTGTCTCTTCATTCTTGAACAACGTTGAGGTTCGCAGCTCAGATACAAGTCGAGAAGATTATCCTCATTCGCAGCCATGTTTTCTTATGTGTATCTATGTGCACGTGTATTGCCGCATTGGTCCGTGTCGCCAGTGCCCTGACGCACGAGTCTCACAGTTTGGGTCCTTTCCATTGAGAAATTTGGCAATATTTTGGCTCAGATGTCGAGCTGGTGAGTGTCTCTTCATTCTCGAACAACGTTGAGGTTCGCAGCTCAAATATAAGTCGAGAAAATTATCCTCATTCGCAGCCATGTTTTCTTATGTGTATCTATGTACACGTGTATTGCCGCATTGGCCTAGGTCGCCAGTGGCCTGACGCATGAGTCTCACGGTTTGGGTTTTTTTCAGTGAGAAGTTTTGCAATATTTTGGCTCAGATGTCGAGCTGGTGAGTGTCTCTTCATTCTGGAACAACGTTGAGGTTCGCAGCTCAGATATAAGTCTAGAAAATTATCCTCATTCGCAGCCATGTTTTCTTATGTGTATCTATGTACACGTGTATTGCCGCATAGGCCTATGCCGCCAGTGGCCTGACGCATGCATCTCACAGTTTGGGTTCTTTCCATTGAGAAATTTGGCAATATTTTGTCTAAGATTGCGAGCTGGTGAGTGTCTCTTCATTCTTGAACAACGTTGAGGTTCGCAGCTAAGATATAAGTTGAAACAATTATCCTGTGTATTGGCGCATTGGCCTATGTCGCCAGTGCCCTGACGCATGAGTCTCACAGTTTGGGTTCTTTCCGTTGAGAAATTTGGCAATATTTTGGCTCAGATGTCGAGCTGCTGAGTGTCTCTTCATTCTCGAACAACGTTGAGGTTCGCAGCTCAGATATAAGTCGAGAAAATTATCCTCATTCGCAGCCATGTTTTTTTTATGTGTATCTATGTACACGTGTATTGCCGCATTGGCCTATGTCGCCAGTGTCCTGACGCATGAGTCTCACAGTTTGGGTTCTTTCCATTGAGAGATTTGGCAATATTTTGGCTCAGATGTCGAGCTGGTTAGTGTCTCTTCATTCTCGAACAACGTTGAGGTTCGCAGCTCAAATATAAGTCGAGAAAATTATCCTCATTCGCAGCCATGTTTTCTTATGTGTATCTATGTACAAGTGTATTGCCGCATAGGCCTATGTCGCCAGTGCCCTGACGCATGAGTCTCACAGTTTGGGTTCTTTCCATTGAGAAATTTGGCAATATTTTGGCTCAGATGTCGAGCTGGTGAGTGTCTCTTCATTCTCGAACAACGTTGAGGTTCGCAGCTCAGATATAAGTCGAGAAAAGTATCCTCATTCGCACCCACCTTTTCTGATGTGTATGTTTGTACACTTGTATTGCCGCATAGGCCTATGCCGCCAGTGCCCTGACACATGGGTCTCACGGTTTGGGTTTTTTCCAGTGAGAAGTTTGGCAATATTTTGGCTCAGATGTCGAGCTGGTGAGTGTCTCTTCATTCTCGAACAACGTTGAGGTTCGCAGATCAGATATAAGTCTCGAAAATTATCCTCATTCGCAGCCATGTTTTCTTTATGTGTATCTATGTACACGTGTAGTGCCGCATTGGCCTATGTCGCCAGTGCCCTGACGCATGAGTCTCACAGTTTGGGTCCTTTCCATTGAGAAAGTTGACAATATTTTGGCTCAGATGTCGAGCTGGTGAGTGTCTCTTCATTCTCGAACAACGTTGAGGTTCGCAGCTCAAATACAAGTCGAGAAGATTATCCTCATTCGCAGCCATGTTTTCTTATGTGTATCAATGTACACGTGTATTGCCGCATTGGCCTATGTCGCCAGTGCCCTGACGCATAAGTTTCACAGTTTGGGTCCTTTCCATTGAGAAAGTTGGCAATATTTTGGCTCAGATGTAGAGCTGGTGAGTGTCTCTTCATTCTCGAACAACGTTGAGGTTCGCAGCTCAGATATAAGTCGAGAAAATTATCCTCATTCGCACCCACCTTTTCTGATGTGTATGTTTGTACACTTGTATTGCCGCATAGGCCTATGCCGTCAGTGCCCTGACACATGGGTCTCACAGTTTGGGTTCTTTCTATTTAGAAATTTGGCAATATTTTGGCTCCGATGTCGAGCTGGTGAGTGTCTCTTCATTCTCGAACAACGTTGAGGTTCGCAGCTCAAATATAAGTCGAGAACATTATCCTCATTCGCAGCCATGTTTTCTTATGTGTATCTATGTACACGTGTATTGCCGCATAGGCCTATGTCGCCATTGCCCTGACGCATGAGTCTCACAGTTTGGGTTCTTTCTATTGAGAAATTTGGCAGTATTTTGGCTCCGATGTCGAGCTGGTGAGTGTCTCTTCATTCTCGAACAACGTTGAGGTTCGCAGCTCAAATATAAGTCGAGAACATTATCCTCATTCGCAGCCATGTTTTCTTATGTGTATCTATGTACACGTGTATTGCCGCATTGGCCTAGGTCGCCAGTGGCCTGACGCATGAGTCTCACAGTTTGGGTTCTTTCTATTGAGAAATTTGGCAATATTTTGGCTCCGATGTCGAGCTGGTGAGTGTCTCTTCATTCTCGAACAACGTTGAGGTTCGCAGCTCAGATACAAGTCGAGAAGATTATCCTCATTCGCAGCCATGTTTTCTTATGTGTATCTATGTACACGTGTATTGCCGCATTGGCCTATGTCGCCAGTGCCCTGACGCATGAGTCTCACAGTTTGGGTCCTTTCCATTGAGAAAGTTGGCAATATTTTGGCTCAGATATCGCGCTGGTGAGTGTCTCTTCATTCTCGAACAACGTTGAGGTTCGCAGCACAAATAAATGTCCAGAACATTATCCTCATTCGCAGCCATGTTTTCTTATGTGTATGTTTGTACACTTGTATTGCCGCATAGGCCTATGCCGTCAGTGCCCTGACGCATGAGTCTCACAGTTTGGGTTTTTTCTATTGAGAAATTTGGCAATATTTTGGCTCCGATGTCGAGCTGGTGAGTGTCTCTTCATTCTAGAACAACGTTGAGGTTCGCAGCTCAAATATAAGTCGAGAACATTATCCTCATTCGCAGCCATGTTTTCTTATGTGTATCTATGTACACGTGTATTGCCGCATTGGCCTAGGTCGCCAGTGGCCTGACGCATGAGTCTCACGGTTTGGGGTTTTTTCCAGTGAGAAGTTTTGCAATATTTTGGCTTAGATGTCGAGCTGGTGAGTGTCTCTTCATTCTGGAACAATGTTGAGGTTCGCAGCTCAGATACAAGTCGAGAAGATTATCCTCATTCGCAGCCATGTTTTCTTATGTGTATCAATGTACACGTGTATTGCCGCATTGGCCTATGTCGCCAGTGCCCTGACGCATAATTTTCACAGTTTGGGTCCTTTCCATTGAGAAAGTTGGCAATATTTTGGCTCAGATGTTGAGCTGGTGAGTGTCTCTTCATTCTCGAACAACGTTGAGGTTCGCAGCTCAGATAGAAGTCGAGAAAATTATCCTCATTCGCACCCACCTTTTCTGATGTGTATGTTTGTACACTTGTATTGCCGCATAGGCCTATGCCGCCAGTGCCCTGACACATGGGTCTCACGGTTTGGGTTTTTTCCAGTGAGAAGTTTGGCAATATTTTGGCTCAGATGTCGAGCTGGTGAGTGTCTCTTCATTCTCGAACAACGTTGAGGTTCGCAGATCAGATATAAGTCTAGAAAATTATCCTCATTCGCAGCCATGTTTTCTTTATGTGTATCTATGTACACGTGTAGTGCCGCATTGGCCTATGTCGCCAGTGCCCTGACGCATGAGTCTCACAGTTTGGGTCCTTTCCATTGAGAAAGTTGACAATATTTTGGCTCAGATGTCGAGCTGGTGAGTGTCTCTTCATTCTCGAACAACGTTGAGGTTCGCAGCTCAAATACAAGTCGAGAAGATTATCCTCATTCGCAGCCATGTTTTCTTATGTGTATCAATGTACACGTGTATTGCCGCATTGGCCTATGTCGCCAGTGCCCTGACGCATAAGTTTCACAGTTTGGGTCCTTTCCATTGAGAAAGTTGGCAATATTTTGGCTCAGATGTCGAGCTGGTGAGTGTCTCTTCATTCTCGAACAACGTTGAGGTTCGCAGCTCAAATATAAGTCTAGAAAATTATCCTCATTCGCAGCCATGTTTTCTTATGTGTATCTATGTACACGTGTATTGCCGCATGGGCCTATGCCGTCAGTGCCCTGACACATGGGTCTCACGGTTTGGTTTTTTTCTATTGAGAAATTTGGCAATATTTTGGCTCCGATGTCGAGCTGGTGAGTGTCTCTTCATTCTCGAACAACGTTGAGGTTCGCAGCTCAGATATAAGTCGAGAAAATTATCCTCATTCGTAGCTATGTTTTCTTATGTGTATCTATGTACACGTGCATTGCCGCATAGGCCTATGTCGCCAGTGCCCTGACGCATGAGTCTCACAGTTTGGGTTCTTTCTATTGAGAAATTTGGCAATATTTTGGCTCCGATGTCGAGCTGGTGAGTGTCTCTTCATTCTTGAACAACGTTGAGGTTCGCAGCTCACATACAAGTCGAGAAGATTATCCTCATTCGCAGCCATGTTTTCTTATGTGTATCAATGTACACGTGTATTGCCGCATTGGCCTATGTCGCCAGTGCCCTGACGCATGAGTTTCACAGTTTGGGTCCTTTCCATTGAGAAAGTTGGCAATATTTTGGCTCAGATGTTGAGCTGGTGAGTGTCTTTTCATTCTCGAACAACGTTGAGGTTCGCAGCTCAAATAAAAGTCCAGAACATTATCCTCATTCGCAGCCATGTTTTCTTATGTGTATGTTTGTACACTTGTATTGCCGCATAGGCCTATGCCGTCAGTGCCCTGACGCATGAGTATCACAGTTTGGGTTCTTTCTATTGAGAAATTTGGCAATATTTTGGCTCCGATGTCGAGCTGGTGAGTGTCTCTTCATTCTAGAACAACGTTGAGGTTCGCAGCTCAAATATAAGTCGAGAACATTATCCTCATTCGCAGCCATGTTTTCTTATGTGTATCTATGTACACGTGTATTGCCGCATTGGCCTAGGTCGCCAGTGGCCTGACGCATGAGTCTCACGGTTTGGGTTTTTTTCAGTGAGAAGTTTTGCAATATTTTGGCTCAGATGTCGAGCTGGTGAGTGTCTCTTCATTCTGGAACAACGTTGAGGTTCGCAGCTCAGATATAAGTCTAGAAAATTATCCTCATTCGCAGCCATGTTTTCTTATGTGTATCTATGTACACGTGTATTGCCGCATAGGCCTATGCCGCCAGTGGCCTGACGCATGAATCTCACAGTTTGGGTTCTTTCCATTGAGAAATTTGGCAATATTTTGTCTAAGATTGCGAGCTGGTGAGTGTCTCTTCATTCTTGAACAACGTTGAGGTTCGCAGCTAAGATATAAGTTGAAACAATTATCCTGTGTATTGGCGCATTGGCCTATGTCGCCAGTGCCCTGACGCATGAGTCTCACAGTTTGGGTTCTTTCCGTTGAGAAATTTGGCAATATTTTGGCTCAGATGTCGAGCTGCTGAGTGTCTCTTCATTCTCGAACAACGTTGAGGTTCGCAGCTCAGATATAAGTCGAGAAAATTATCCTCATTCGCAGCCATGTTTTTTTTATGTGTATCTATGTACACGTGTATTGGCCTATGTCGCCAGTGTCCTGACGCATGAGTCTCACAGTTTGGGTTCTTTCCATTGAGAGATTTGGCAATATTTTGGCTCAGATGTCGAGCTGGTAAGTGTCTCTTCATTCTCGAACAACGTTGAGGTTCGCAGCTCAAATATAAGTCGAGAAAATTATCCTCATTCGCAGCCATGTTTTCTTATGTGTATCTATGTACAAGTGTATTGCCGCATAGGCCTATGTCGCCAGTGCCCTGACGCATGAGTCTCACAGTTTGGGTTCTTTCCATTGAGAAATTTGGCAATATTTTGGCTCAGATGTCGAGCTGGTGAGTGTCTCTTCATTCTCGAACAACGTTGAGGTTCGCAGCTCAGATATAAGTCGAGAAAATTATCCTCATTCGCACCCACCTTTTCTGATGTGTATGTTTGTACACTTGTATTGCCGCATAGGCCTATGCCGCCAGTGCCCTGACACATGGGTCTCACGGTTTGGGTTTTTTCCAGTGAGAAGTTTGGCAATATTTTGGCTCAGATGTCGAGCTGGTGAGTGTCTCTTCATTCTCGAACAACGTTGAGGTTCGCAGATCAGATATAAGTCTCGAAAATTATCCTCATTCGCAGCCATGTTTTCTTTATGTGTATCTATGTACACGTGTAGTGCCGCATTGGCCTATGTCGCCAGTGCCCTGACGCATGAGTCTCACAGTTTGGGTCCTTTCCATTGAGAAAGTTGACAATATTTTGGCTCAGATGTCGAGCTGGTGAGTATCTCTTCATTCTCGAACAACGTTGAGGTTCGCAGCTCAAATACAAGTCGAGAAGATTATCCTCATTCGCAGCCATGTTTTCTTATGTGTATCAATGTACACGTGTATTGCCGCATTGGCCTATGTCGCCAGTGCCCTGACGCATAAGTTTCACAGTTTGGGTCCTTTCCATTGAGAAAGTTGGCAATATTTTGGCTCAGATGTAGAGCTGGTGAGTGTCTCTTCATTCTCGAACAACGTTGAGGTTCGCAGCTCAGATATAAGTCGAGAAAATTATCCTCATTCGCACCCACCTTTTCTGATGTGTATGTTTGTACACTTGTATTGCCGCATAGGCCTATGCCGTCAGTGCCCTGACACATGGGTCTCACAGTTTGGGTTCTTTCTATTTAGAAATTTGGCAATATTTTGGCTCCGATGTCGAGCTGGTGAGTGTCTCTTCATTCTCGAACAACGTTGAGGTTCGCAGCTCAAATATAAGTCGAGAACATTATCCTCATTCGCAGCCATGTTTTCTTATGTGTATCTATGTACACGTGTATTGCCGCATAGGCCTATGTCGCCAGTGCCCTGACGCATGAGTCTCACAGTTTGGGTTCTTTCTATTGAGAAATTTGGCAATATTTTGGCTCCGATGTCGAACTGGTGAGTGTCTCTTCATTCTCGAACAACGTTGAGGTTCGCAGCTCAAATATAAGTCGAGAACATTATCCTCATTCGCAGCCATGTTTTCTTATGTGTATCTATGTACACGTGTATTGCCGCATTGGCCTAGGTCGCCAGTGTCCTGACGCATGAGTCTCACAGTTTGGGTTCTTTCCATTGAGAGATTTGGCAATATTTTGGCTCAGATGTCGAGCTGGTAAGTGTCTCTTCATTCTCGAACAACGTTGAGGTTCGCAGCTCAAATATAAGTCGAGAAAATTATCCTCATTCGCAGCCATGTTTTCTTATGTGTATCTATGTACAAGTGTATTGCCGCATAGGCCTATGTCGCCAGTGCCCTGACGCATGAGTCTCACAGTTTGGGTTCTTTCCATTGAGAAATTTGGCAATATTTTGGCTCAGATGTCGAGCTGGTGAGTGTCTCTTCATTCTCGAACAACGTTGAGGTTCGCAGCTCAGATATAAGTCGAGAAAATTATCCTCATTCGCACCCACCTTTTCTGATGTGTATGTTTGTACACTTGTATTGCCGCATAGGCCTATGCCGCCAGTGCCCTGACACATGGGTCTCACGGTTTGGGTTTTTTCCAGTGAGAAGTTTGGCAATATTTTGGCTCAGATGTCGAGCTGGTGAGTGTCTCTTCATTCTCGAACAACGTTGAGGTTCGCAGATCAGATATAAGTCTCGAAAATTATCCTCATTCGCAGCCATGTTTTCTTTATGTGTATCTATGTACACGTGTAGTGCCGCATTGGCCTATGTCGCCAGTGCCCTGACGCATGAGTCTCACAGTTTGGGTCCTTTCCATTGAGAAAGTTGACAATATTTTGGCTCAGATGTCGAGCTGGTGAGTATCTCTTCATTCTCGAACAACGTTGAGGTTCGCAGCTCAAATACAAGTCGAGAAGATTATCCTCATTCGCAGCCATGTTTTCTTATGTGTATCAATGTACACGTGTATTGCCGCATTGGCCTATGTCGCCAGTGCCCTGACGCATAAGTTTCACAGTTTGGGTCCTTTCCATTGAGAAAGTTGGCAATATTTTGGCTCAGATGTAGAGCTGGTGAGTGTCTCTTCATTCTCGAACAACGTTGAGGTTCGCAGCTCAGATATAAGTCGAGAAAATTATCCTCATTCGCACCCACCTTTTCTGATGTGTATGTTTGTACACTTGTATTGCCGCATAGGCCTATGCCGTCAGTGCCCTGACACATGGGTCTCACAGTTTGGGTTCTTTCTATTTAGAAATTTGGCAATATTTTGGCTCCGATGTCGAGCTGGTGAGTGTCTCTTCATTCTCGAACAACGTTGAGGTTCGCAGCTCAAATATAAGTCGAGAACATTATCCTCATTCGCAGCCATGTTTTCTTATGTGTATCTATGTACACGTGTATTGCCGCATAGGCCTATGTCGCCAGTGCCCTGACGCATGAGTCTCACAGTTTGGGTTCTTTCTATTGAGAAATTTGGCAATATTTTGGCTCCGATGTCGAACTGGTGAGTGTCTCTTCATTCTCGAACAACGTTGAGGTTCGCAGCTCAAATATAAGTCGAGAACATTATCCTCATTCGCAGCCATGTTTTCTTATGTGTATCTATGTACACGTGTATTGCCGCATTGGCCTAGGTCGCCAGTGGCCTGACGCATGAGTCTCACAGTTTGGGTTCTTTCTATTGAGAAATTTGGCAATATTTTGGCTCCGATGTCGAGCTGGTGAGTGTCTCTTCATTCTCGAACAACGTTGAGGTTCGCAGCTCAGATACAAGTCGAGAAGATTATCCTCATTCGCAGCCATGTTTTCTTATGTGTATCTATGTACACGTGTATTGCCGCATTGGCCTATGTCGCCAGTGCCCTGACGCATGAGTCTCACAGTTTGGGTCCTTTCCATTGAGAAAGTTGGCAATATTTTGGCTCAGATATCGCGCTGGTGAGTGTCTCTTCATTCTCGAACAACGTTGAGGTTCGCAGCACAAATAAAAGTCCAGAACATTATCCTCATTCGCAGCCATGTTTTCTTATGTGTATGTTTGTACACTTGTATTGCAGCATAGGCCTATGCCGTCAGTGCCCTGACGCATGAGTCTCACAGTTTGGGTTTTTTCTATTGAGAAATTTGGCAATATTTTGGCTCCGATGTCGAGCTGGTGAGTGTCTCTTCATTCTAGAACAACGTTGAGGTTCGCAGCTCAAATATAAGTCGAGAACATTATCCTCATTCGCAGCCATGTTTTCTTATGTGTATCTATGTACACGTGTATTGCCGCATTGGCCTAGGTCGCCAGTGGCCTGACGCATGAGTCTCACGGTTTGGGTTTTTTTCCAGTGAGAAGTTTTGCAATATTTTGGCTTAGATGTCGAGCTGGTGAGTGTCTCTTCATTCTGGAACAACGTTGAGGTTCGCAGCTCAGATACAAGTCGAGAAGATTATCCTCATTCGCAGCCATGTTTTCTTATGTGTATCAATGTACACGTGTATTGCCGCATTGGCCTATGTCGCCAGTGCCCTGACGCATAATTTTCACAGTTTGGGTCCTTTCCATTGAGAAAGTTGGCAATATTTTGGCTCAGATGTTGAGCTGGTGAGTGTCTCTTCATTCTCGAACAACGTTGAGGTTCGCAGCTCAGATATAAGTCGAGAAAATTATCCTCATTCGAACCCACCTTTTCTGATGTGTATGTTTGTACACTTGTATTGCCGCATAGGCCTATGCCGCCAGTGCCCTGACACATGGGTCTCACGGTTTGGGTTTTTTCCAGTGAGAAGTTTGGCAATATTTTGGCTCAGATGTCGAGCTGGTGAGTGTCTCTTCATTCTCGAACAACGTTGAGGTTCGCAGATCAGATATAAGTCTAGAAAATTATCCTCATTCGCAGCCATGTTTTCTTTATGTGTATCTATGTACACGTGTAGTGCCGCATTGGCCTATGTCGCCAGTGCCCTGACGCATGAGTCTCACAGTTTGGGTCCTTTCCATTGAGAAAGTTGACAATATTTTGGCTCAGATGTCGAGCTGGTGAGTGTCTCTTCATTCTCGAACAACGTTGAGGTTCGCAGCTCAGATATAAGTCGAGAAAAGTATCCTCATTCGCACCCACCTTTTCTGATGTGTATGTTTGTACACTTGTATTGCCGCATAGGCCTATGCCGTCAGTGCCCTGACACATGGGTCTCACGGTTTGGGTTTTTTCCAGTGAGAAGTTTGGCAATATTTTGGCTCAGATGTCGAGCTGGTGAGTGTCTCTTCATTCTCGAACAACGTTGAGGTTCGCAGCTCAAATATAAGTCTAGAAAATTATCCTCATTCGCAGCCATGTTTTCTTATGTGTATCTATGTACACGTGTATTGCCGCATAGGCCTATGCCGTCAGTGCCCTGACACATGGGTCTCACGGTTTGGTTTTTTTCTATTGAGAAATTTGGCAATATTTTGGCTCCGATGTCGAGCTGGTGAGTGTCTCTTCATTCTCGAACAACGTTGAGGTTCGCAGCTCAGATATAAGTCGAGAAAATTATCCTCATTCGTAGCTATGTTTTCTTATGTGTATCTATGTACACGTGCATTGCCGCATAGGCCTATGTCGCCAGTGCCCTGACGCATGAGTCTCACAGTTTGGGTTCTTTCTATTGAGAAATTTGGCAATATTTTGGCTCCGATGTCGAGCTGGTGAGTGTCTCTTCATTCTCGAACAACGTTGAGGTTCGCAGCTCAAATATAAGTCGAGAACATTATCCTCATTCGCAGCCATGTTTTCTTATGTGTATCTATGTACACGTGTATTGCCGCATTGGCCTAAGTCGCCAGTGGCCTGACGCATGAGTCTCACGGTTTGGGTTCTTTCCCGTGAGAAATTTGGCAATATTTTGGCTCAGATGTCGAGCTGGTGAGTGTCTCTTCATTCTTGAACAACGTTGAGGTTCGCAGCTCACATACAAGTCGAGAAGATTATCCTCATTCGCAGCCATGTTTTCTTATGTGTATCAATGTACACGTGTATTGCCGCATTGGCCTATGTCGCCAGTGCCCTGACGCATGAGTTTCACAGTTTGGGTCCTTTCCATTGAGAAAGTTGGCAATATTTTGGCTCTGATGTTGAGCTGGTGAGTGTCTTTTCATTCTCGAACAACGTTGAGGTTCGCAGCTCAAATAAAAGTCCAGAACATTATCCTCATTCGCAGCCATGTTTTCTTATGTGTATGTTTGTACACTTGTATTGCCGCATAGGCCTATGCCGTCAGTGCCCTGACGCATGAGTATCACAGTTTGGGTTCTTTCTATTGAGAAATTTGGCAATATTTTGGCTCCGATGTCGAGCTGGTGAGTGTCTCTTCATTCTAGAACAACGTTGAGGTTCGCAGCTCAAATATAAGTCGAGAACATTATCCTCATTCGCAGCCATGTTTTCTTATGTGTATCTATGTACACGTGTATTGCCGCATTGGCCTAGGTCGCCAGTTGCCTGACGCATGAGTCTCACGGTTTGGGTTTTTTTTCCAGTGAGAAGTTTTGCAATATTTTGGCTCAGATGTCGAGCTGGTGAGTGTCTCTTCATTTTGGAACAACGTTGAGGTTCGCAGCTCAGATATAAGTCTAGAAAATTATCCTCATTCGCAGCCATGTTTTCTTATGTGTATCTATGTACACGTGTATTGCCGCACTGGCCTATGTCGCCAGTGGCCTGACGCATGAGTTTCACAGTTTGGGTTCTTTCCATTGAGAAATTTGGCAATATTTTGGCTCAGATGTCTAGCTGGTGAGTGTCTCTTCATTCTTGAACAACGTTGAGGTTCGCAGCTCAGATACAAGTCGAGAAGATTATCCTCATTCGCAGCCATGTTTTCTGATGTGTATCAATGTACACGTGTATTGCCGCATTGGCCTATGTCGCCAGTGCCCTGACGCATGAGTCTCACAGTTTGGGTTCTTTCCATTGAGAAATTTGGCAATATTTTGTCTAAGATTGCGAGCTGGTGAGTGTCTCTTCATTCTTGAACAACGTTGAGGTTCGCAGCTAAGATATAAGTTGAAACAATTATCCTGTGTATTGGCGCATTGGCCTATGTCGCCAGTGCCCTGACGCATGGGTCTCACGGTTTGGGTTTTTTTTCAGTGAGAAGTTTTGCAATATTTTGGCTCAGATGTCGAGCTGGTGAGTGTCTCTTCATTCTGGAACAACGTTGAGGTTCGCAGCTCAGATACAAGTCGAGAAGATTATCCTCATTCGCAGCCATGTTTTCTTATGTGTATCAATGTACACGTGTATTGCCGCATTGGCCTATGTCGCCAGTGCCCTGACGCATAATTTTCACAGTTTGGGTCCTTTCCATTGAGAAAGTTGGCAATATTTTGGCTCAGATGTCGAGCTGGTGAGTGTCTCTTCATTCTGGAACAACGTTGAGGTTCGCAGCTCAGATATAAGTCGAGAACATTATCCTCATTCGCAGCCATGTTTTCTTATGTGTATCTATGAACACGTGTATTGCCGCATTGGCCTAGGTCGCCAGTGGCCTGACGCATGAGTCTCACGGTTTGGGTTTTTTTCAGTGAGAAGTTTTGCAATATTTTGGCTCAGATGTCGAGCTGGTGAGTGTCTCTTCATTCTGGAACAACGTTGACGTTCGCAGCTCAGATATAAGTCTAGAAAATTATCCTCATTCGCAGCCATGTTTTCTTATGTGTATCTATGTACACGTGTATTGCCGCATAGGCCTATGCCGCCAGTGGCCTGACGCATGAATCTCACAGTTTGGGTTCTTTCCATTGAGAAATTTGGCAATATTTTGTCTAAGATTGCGAGCTGGTGAGTGTCTCTTCATTCTTGAACAACGTTGAGGTTCGCAGTTAAGATATAAGTTGAAACAATTATCCTGTGTATTGGCGCATTGGCCTATGTCGCCAGTGCCCTGACGCATGAGTCTCACAGTTTGGGTTCTTTCCGTTGAGAAATTTGGCAATATTTTGGCTCAGATGTCGAGCTGGTGAGTGTCTCTTCATTCTCGAACAACGTTGAGGTTCGCAGCTCAGATATAAGTCTAGAAAATTATCCTCATTCGCAGCCATGTTTTCTTATGTGTATCTATGTACACGTGTATTGCCGCATTGGCCTATGTCGCCAGTGCCCTGACGCATGAGTCTCACAGTTTGGGTCCTTTCCATTGAGAAAGTTGGCAATATTTTGGCTCAGATGTCGAGCTGGTGAGTGTCTCTTCATTCTCGAACAACGTTGAGGTTCGCAGCTCAAATATAAGTCGAGAAAATTATCCTCATTCGCAGCCACCTTTTCTGATGTGTATGTTTGTACACTTGTATTGCCGCATAGGCCTATGCCGTCAGTGCCCTGACACATGGGTCTCACGGTTTGGGTTCTTTCTATTGAGAAATTTGGCAATATTTTGGCTCCGATGTCGAGCTGGTGAGTGTCTCTTTATTCTAGAACAACGTTGAGGTTCGCAGCTCAAATATAAGTCGAGAACATTATCCTCATTCGCAGCCATGTTTTCTTATGTGTATCTATGTACACGTGTATTGCCGCATTGGCCTAGGTCGCCAGTGGCCTGACGCATGAGTCTCACGGTTTGGGTTTTTTTTCAGTGAGAAGTTTTGCAATATTTTGGCTCAGATGTCGAGCTGGTGAGTGTCTCTTCATTCTGGAACAACGTTGAGGTTTGCAGCTCAGATATAAGTCTAGAAAATTATCCTCATTCGCAGCCATCTTTTCTTATGTGTATCTATGTACACGTGTATTGCCGCACTGGCCTATGTCGCCAGTGGCCTGACGCATGAGTTTCACAGTTTGGGTCCTTTCCATTGAGAAAGTTGGCAATATTTTAGCTCAGATGTCGAGCTGGTGAGTGTCTCTTCATTCTCGAACAACGTTGAGGTTCGCAGCTCAAATATAAGTCGAGAAAATTATCCTCATTCGCAGCCACCTTTTCTGATGTGTATGTTTGTACACTTGTATTGCCGCATAGGCCTATGCCGTCAGTGCCCTGACACATGGGTCTCACGGTTTGGGTTCTTTCTATTGAGAAATTTGGAAATATTTTGGCTCCGATGTCGAGCTGGTGAATGTCTCTTCATTCTAGAACAACGTTGAGGTTCGCAGCTCAAATATAAGTCGAGAACATTATCCTCATTCGCAGCCATGTTTTCTTATGTGTATCTATGTACACGTGTATTGCCGCATTGGCCTAGGTCGACAGTGGCCTGACGCATGAGTCTCACGGTTTGGGTTTTTTTTCAGTGAGAAGTTTTTCAATATTTTGGCTCAGATGTCGAGCTGGTGAGTGTCTCTTCATTCTGGAACAACGTTGAGGTTCGCAGCTCAGATATAAGTCTAGAAAATTATCCTCATTCGCAGCCATCTTTTCTTATGTGTATCTATGTACACGTGTATTGCCGCACTGGCCTATGTCGCCAGTGGCCTGACGCATGAGTTTCACAGTTTGGGTTCTTTCCATTGAGAAATTTGGCAATATTTTGGCTCAGATGTCGAGCTGGTGAGTGTCTCTTCATTCTTGAACAACGTTGAGGTTCGCAGCTCAGATACAAGTCGAGAAGATTATCCTCATTCGCAGCCATGTTTTCTTATGTGTATCTATGTGCACGTGTATTGCCGCATTGGTCCGTGTCGCCAGTGCCCTGACGCATGAGTCTCACAGTTTGGGTCCTTTCCATTGAGAAATTTGGCAATATTTTGGCTCAGATGTCGAGCTGGTGAGTGTCTCTTCATTATCGAACAACGTTGAGGTTCGCAGCTCAAATATAAGTCGAGAAAATTATCCTCATTCGCAGCCATGTTTTCTTATGTGTATCTATGTACACGTGTATTGCCGCATTGGCCTAGGTCGCCAGTGGCCTGACGCATGAGTCTCACGGTTTGGGTTTTTTTCAGTGAGAAGTTTTGCAATATTTTGGCTCAGATGTCGAGCTGGTGAGTGTCTCTTCATTCTGGAACAACGTTGAGGTTCGCAGCTCAGATATAAGTCTAGAAAATTATCCTCATTCGCAGCCATGTTTTCTTATGTGTATCTATGTACACGTGTATTGCCGCATAGGCCTATGCCGCCAGTGGCCTGACGCATGAATCTCACAGTTTGGGTTCTTTCCATTGAGAAATTTGGCAATATTTTGTCTAAGATTGCGAGCTGGTGAGTGTCTCTTCATTCTTGAACAACGTTGAGGTTCGCAGCTAAGATATAAGTTGAAACAATTATCCTGTGTATTGGCGCATTGGCCTATGTCGCCAGTGCCCTGACGCATGAGTCTCACAGTTTGGGTTCTTTCCGTTGAGAAATTTGGCAATATTTTGGCTCAGATGTCGAGCTGCTGAGTGTCTCTTCATTCTCGAACAACGTTGAGGTTCGCAGCTCAGATATAAGTCGAGAAAATTATCCTCATTCGCAGCCATGTTTTTTTAATGTGTATCTATGTACACGTGTATTGCCGCATTGGCCTATGTCGCCAGTGTCCTGACGCATGAGTCTCACAGTTTGGGTTCTTTCCATTGAGAGATTTGGCAATATTTTGGCTCAGATGTCGAGCTGGTAAGTGTCTCTTCATTCTCGAACAACGTTGAGGTTCGCAGCTCAAATATAAGTCGAGAAAATTATCCTCATTCGCAGCCATGTTTTCTTATGTGTATCTATGTACAAGTGTATTGCCGCATAGGCCTATGTCGCCAGTGCCCTGACGCATGAGTCTCACAGTTTGGGTTCTTTCCATTGAGAAATTTGGCAATATTTTGGCTCAGATGTCGAGCTGGTGAGTGTCTCTTCATTCTCGAACAACGTTGAGGTTCGCAGCTAAGATATAAGTCGAAAAAATTATCCTCATTCGCAGCCACCTTTTCTTATGTGTATGTTTGTACACGTGTATTGCCGCATAGGCCTATGCCGCCAGTGGCCTGACGCATGAGTCTCACGGTTTGGGTTTTTTTCCAGTGAGAAGTTTGGCAATATTATGGCTCAGATGTCGAGCTGGTGAGTGTCTCTTCATTCTAGAACAACGTTGAGGTTCGCAGCTCAAATATAAGTCGAGAACATTATCCTCATTCGCAGCCATGTCTTCTTATGTGTATCTATGTACACGTGTATTGCCGCATTGGCCTAGGTCGCCAGTGGCCTGACGCATGAGTCTCACGGTTTGGGTTTTTTTTCAGTGAGAAGTTTTGCAATATTTTGGCTCAGATGTCGAGCTGGTGAGTGTCTCTTCATTCTGGAACAACGTTGAGGTTCGCAGCTCAGATATAAGTCTAGAAAATTATCCTCATTCGCAGCCATCTTTTCTTATGTGTATCTATGTACACGTGTATTGCCGCACTGGCCTATGTCGCCAGTGGCCTGACGCATGAGTTTCACAGTTTGGGTCCTTTCCATTGAGAAAGTTGGCAATATTTTGGCTCAGATGTCGAGCTGGTGAGAGTCTCTTCATTCTCGAACAACGTTGAGGTTCGCAGCTCAGATATAAGTCGATAAAATTATCCTCATTCGCAGCCATGTTTTCTTATGTGTATCTATGTACACGTGTATTGCCGCATTGGCCTATGTCGCCAGTGCCCTGACGCATGAGTCTCACAGTTTGGGTTCTTTCCATTGAGAAATTTGGCAAAATTTTGGCTCAGATGTCGAGCTGGTGAGTGTCTCTTCATTCTCGAACAACGTTGAGGTTCGCAGCTAAGATATAAGTCGAAAAAATTATCCTCATTCGCAGCCACCTTTTCTTATGTGTATGTTTGTACACGTGTATTGCCGCATAGGCCTATGCCGCCAGTGGCCTGACGCATGAGTCTCACGGTTTGGTTTTTTTTCGAGTGAGAAGTTTGGCAATATTTTGGCTCAGATGTCGAGCTGGTGAGAGTCTCTTCATTCTCGAACAACGTTGAGGTTCACAGCTCAGATATAAGTCGAGAAAATTATCCTCATTCGCAGCCATGTTTTCTTATGTGTATCTATGTACACGTGTATTGCCGCATTGGCCTATGTCGCCAGTGCCCTGACGCATGAGTCTCACAGTTTGGGTTCTTTTCATTGAGAAATTTGGCAATATTTTGGCTCAGATGTCGAGCTGGTGAGTGTCTCTTCATTCTCGAACAACGTTGAGGTTCTCAGCTCAAATATAAGTCGAGAAAATTATCCTCATTCGCAGCCATGTTTTCTTATGTGTATCTATGTACACGTGTATTGCCGCATAGGCCTATGTCGCCAGTGCCCTGACGCATGAGTCTCACAGTTTGGGTTCTTTCCATTGAGAAATTTGGCAATATTTTGGCTCAGATGTCGAGATGGTTAGTGTCCCTTCATTCTCAAACAACGTTGAGGTTCGCAGCTCAGATATAAGTCGAGAACATTATCCTCATTCGCAGCCATGTTTTCTTATGTGTATCTATGTACACGTGTATTGGTGCATTGTCCTATGTCGCCAGTGCCCTGACGCACAAGTCTCACAGTTTGGGTTCTTTCCATTGAGAAATTTGGCAATAATTTGGCTCAGATGTCGAGCTGGTGAGTGTCTCTTCATTCTCGAACAACGTTGAGGTTCGCAGCTCAAATATAAGTCGAGAAAATTATCCTCATTCGCAGCCACCTTTTCTGATGTGTATGTTTGTACACTTGTATTGCCGCATAGGCCTATGCCGTCAGTGCCCTGACGCATGAGTCTCACAGTTTGGGTTCTTTCCATTGAGAAATTTGGCAATATTTTGGCACAGATGTCGAGCTGGTGAGTGTCTCTTCATTCTGGAACAACGTTGAGGTTCGCAGCTCGAATATAAGTCGAGAAAATTATCCTCATTCGCAGCCACCTTTTCTGATGTGTATGTTTGTACACTTGTATTGCCGCATAGGCCTATGCCGCCAGTGGCCTGACGCATGAGTCTCACAGTTTGGGTTCTTTTCAGTGAGAAGTTTTGCAATATTTTGGCTCAGATGTCGAGCTGGTGAGTGTCTCTTCATTCTGGAACAACGTTGAGGTTCGCAGCTCAGATATAAGTCTAGAAAATTATCCTCATTCGCAGCCATGTTTTCTTATGTGTATCTATGTACACGTGTATTGCCGCATAGGCCTATGCCGCCAGTGGCCTGACGCATGAATCTCACAGTTTGGGTTCTTTCCATTGAGAAATGTGGCAATATTTTGTCTAAGATTGCGAGCTGGTGAGTGTCTCTTCATTCTTGAACAACGTTGAGGTTCGCAGCTAAGATATAAGTTGAAACAATTATCCTGTGTATTGGCGCATTGGCCTATGTCGCCAGTGCCCTGACGCATGAGTCTCACAGTTTGGGTTCTTTCCGTTGAGAAATTTGGCAATATTTTGGCTCAGATGTCGAGCTGCTGAGTGTCTCTTCATTCTCGAACAACGTTGAGGTTCGCAGCTCAGATATAAGTCGAGAAAATTATCCTCATTCGCAGCCATGTTTTTTTAATGTGTATCTATGTACACGTGTATTGCCGCATTGGCCTATGTCGCCAGTGTCCTGACGCATGAGTCTCACAGTTTGGGTTCTTTCCATTGAGAGATTTGGCAATATTTTGGCTCAGATGTCGAGCTGGTAAGTGTCTCTTCATTCTCGAACAACGTTGAGGTTCGCAGCTCAAATATAAGTCGAGAAAATTATCCTCATTCGCAGCCATGTTTTCTTATGTGTATCTATGTACAAGTGTATTGCCGCATAGGCCTATGTCGCCAGTGCCCTGACGCATGAGTCTCACAGTTTGGGTTCTTTCCATTGAGAAATTTGGCAATATTTTGGCTCAGATGTCGAGCTGGTGAGTGTCTCTTCATTCTCGAACAACGTTGAGGTTCGCAGCTAAGATATAAGTCGAAAAAATTATCCTCATTCGCAGCCACCTTTTCTTATGTGTATGTTTGTACACGTGTATTGCCGCATAGGCCTATGCCGCCAGTGGCCTGACGCATGAGTCTCACGGTTTGGGTTTTTTTCCAGTGAGAAGTTTGGCAATATTATGGCTCAGATGTCGAGCTGGTGAGTGTCTCTTCATTCTAGAACAACGTTGAGGTTCGCAGCTCAAATATAAGTCGAGAACATTATCCTCATTCGCAGCCATGTTTTCTTATGTGTATCTATGTACACGTGTATTGCCGCATTGGCCTAGGTCGCCAGTGGCCTGACGCATGAGTCTCACGGTTTGGGGTTTTTTTCAGTGAGAAGTTTTGCAATATTTTGGCTCAGATGTCGAGCTGGTGAGTGTCTCTTCATTCTGGAACAACGTTGAGGTTCGCAGCTCAGATATAAGTCTAGAAAATTATCCTCATTCGCAGCCATCTTTTCTTATGTGTATCTATGTACACGTGTATTGCCGCACTGGCCTATGTCGCCAGTGGCCTGACGCATGAGTTTCACAGTTTGGGTCCTTTCCATTGAGAAAGTTGGCAATATTTTGGCTCAGATGTCGAGCTGGTGAGAGTCTCTTCATTCTCGAACAACGTTGAGGTTCGCAGCTCAGATATAAGTCGATAAAATTATCCTCATTCGCAGCCATGTTTTCTTATGTGTATCTATGTACACGTGTATTGCCGCATTGGCCTATGTCGCCAGTGCCCTGACGCATGAGTCTCACAGTTTGGGTTCTTTCCATTGAGAAATTTGGCAAAATTTTGGCTCAGATGTCGAGCTGGTGAGTGTCTCTTCATTCTCGAACAACGTTGAGGTTCGCAGCTAAGATATAAGTCGAAAAAATTATCCTCATTCGCAGCCACCTTTTCTTATGTGTATGTTTGTACACGTGTATTGCCGCATAGGCCTATGCCGCCAGTGGCCTGACGCATGAGTCTCACGGTTTGGTTTTTTTTCGAGTGAGAAGTTTGGCAATATTTTGGCTCAGATGTCGAGCTGGTGAGAGTCTCTTCATTCTCGAACAACGTTGAGGTTCACAGCTCAGATATAAGTCGAGAAAATTATCCTCATTCGCAGCCATGTTTTCTTATGTGTATCTATGTACACGTGTATTGCCGCATTGGCCTATGTCGCCAGTGCCCTGACGCATGAGTCTCACAGTTTGGGTTCTTTTCATTGAGAAATTTGGCAATATTTTGGCTCAGATGTCGAGCTGGTGAGTGTCTCTTCATTCTCGAACAACGTTGAGGTTCTCAGCTCAAATATAAGTCGAGAAAATTATCCTCATTCGCAGCCATGTTTTCTTATGTGTATCTATGTACACGTGTATTGCCGCATAGGCCTATGTCGCCAGTGCCCTGACGCATGAGTCTCACAGTTTGGGTTCTTTCCATTGAGAAATTTGGCAATATTTTGGCTCAGATGTCGAGATGGTTAGTGTCCCTTCATTCTCAAACAACGTTGAGGTTCGCAGCTCAGATATAAGTCGAGAACATTATCCTCATTCGCAGCCATGTTTTCTTATGTGTATCTATGTACACGTGTATTGGTGCATTGTCCTATGTCGCCAGTGCCCTGACGCACAAGTCTCACAGTTTGGGTTCTTTCCATTGAGAAATTTGGCAATAATTTGGCTCAGATGTCGAGCTGGTGAGTGTCTCTTCATTCTCGAACAACGTTGAGGTTCGCAGCTCAAATATAAGTCGAGAAAATTATCCTCATTCGCAGCCACCTTTTCTGATGTGTATGTTTGTACACTTGTATTGCCGCATAGGCCTATGCCGTCAGTGCCCTGACGCATGAGTCTCACAGTTTGGGTTCTTTCCATTGAGAAATTTGGCAATATTTTGGCACAGATGTCGAGCTGGTGAGTGTCTCTTCATTCTCGAACAACGTTGAGGTTCGCAGCTCGAATATAAGTCGAGAAAATTATCCTCATTCGCAGCCACCTTTTCTGATGTGTATGTTTGTACACTTGTATTGCCGCATAGGCCTATGCCGCCAGTGGCCTGACGCATGAGTCTCACAGTTTGGGTTCTTTTCAGTGAGAAGTTTTGCAATATTTTGGCTCAGATGTCGAGCTGGTGAGTGTCTCTTCATTCTGGAACAACGTTGAGGTTCGCAGCTCAGATATAAGTCTACAAAATTATCCTCATTCGCAGCCATGTTTTCTTATGTGTATCTATGTACACGTGTATTGCCGCATAGGCCTATGCCGCCAGTGGCCTGACGCATGAATCTCACAGTTTGGGTTCTTTCCATTGAGAAATGTGGCAATATTTTGTCTAAGATTGCGAGCTGGTGAGTGTCTCTTCATTCTTGAACAACGTTGAGGTTCGCAGCTAAGATATAAGTTGAAACAATTATCCTGTGTATTGGCGCATTGGCCTATGTCGCCAGTGCCCTGACGCATGAGTCTCACAGTTTGGGTTCTTTCCGTTGAGAAATTTGGCAATATTTTGGCTCAGATGTCGAGCTGCTGAGTGTCTCTTCATTCTCGAACAACGTTGAGGTTCGCAGCTCAGATATAAGTCGAGAAAATTATCCTCATTCGCAGCCATGTTTTTTTTATGTGTATCTATGTACACGTGTATGCAGCATTGGCCTATGTCGCCAGTGTCCTGACGCATGAGTCTCACAGTTTGGGTTCTTTCCATTGAGAGATTTGGCAATATTTTGGCTCAGATGTCGAGCTGGTAAGTGTCTCTTCATTCTCGAACAACGTTGAGGTTCGCAGCTCAAATATAAGTCGAGAAAATTATCCTCATTCGCAGCCATGTTTTCTTATGTGTATCTATGTACAAGTGTATTGCCGCATAGGCCTATGTCGCCAGTGCCCTGACGCATGAGTCTCACAGTTTGGGTTCTTTCCATTGAGAAATTTGGCAATATTTTGGCTGAGATGTCGAGCTGGTGAGTGTCTCTTCATTCTCGAACAACGTTGAGGTTCGCAGCTAAGATATAAGTCGAAAAAATTATCCTCATTCGCAGCCACCTTTTCTTATGTGTATGTTTGTACACGTGTATTGCCGCATAGGCCTATGCCGCCAGTGGCCTGACGCATGAGTCTCACGGTTTGGGTTTTTTTCCAGTGAGAAGTTTGGCAATATTTTGGCTCAGATGTCGAGCTGGTGAGAGTCTCTTCATTCTCGAACAACGTTGAGGTTCGCAGCTCAGATATAAGTCGAGAAAATTATCCTCATTCGCAGCCATGTTTTCTTATGTGTATCTATGTACACGTGTATTGCCGCATTGGCCTATGTCGCCAGTGCCCTGACGCATGAGTCTCACAGATTGGGTTCTTTCCATTGAGAAATTTGGCAAAATTTTGGCTCAGATGTCGAGCTGGTGAGTGTCTCTTCATTCTCGAACAACGTTGAGGTTCGCAGCTAAGATATAAGTCGAAAAAATTATCCTCATTCGCAGCCACCTTTTCTTATGTGTATGTTTGTACACGTGTATTGCCGCATAGGCCTATGCCGCCAGTGGCCTGACGCATGAGTCTCACGGTTTGGTTTTTTTTCGAGTGAGAAGTTTGGCAATATTTTGGCTCAGATGTCGAGCTGGTGAGAGTCTCTTCATTCTCGAACAACGTTGAGGTTCACAGCTCAGATATAAGTCGAGAAAATTATCCTCATTCGCAGCCATGTTTTCTTATGTGTATCTATGTACACGTGTATTGCCGCATTGGCCTATGTCGCCAGTGCCCTGACGCATGAGTCTCACAGTTTGGGTTCTTTTCATTGAGAAATTTGGCAATATTTTGGCTGAGATGTCGAGCTGGTAAGTGTCTCTTCATTCTCGAACAACGTTGAGGTTCGCAGCTCAAATATAAGTCGAGAAAATTATCCTCATTCGCAGCCATGTTTTCTTATGTGTATCTATGTACACGTGTATTGCCGCATTGGCCTATGTCGCCAGTGCCCTGACGCATGAGTCTCACAGTTTGGTTTTTTTACCATTGAAAAATTTGGCAATATTTTGGCACAGATGTCGAGCTGGTGAGTGTCTCTTCATTCTCGAACAACGTTGAGGTTCGCAGCTCAGATATAAGTCAAGAAAATTATCCTCATTCGCAGCCACCTTTTCTTATGTGTATGTTTGTACACGTGTATTGCCGCATTGGCCTAAGCCGCCAGTGGCCTGACGCATGAGTCTCACAGTTTGGGTTCTTTCCATTGAGAGATTTGGCAATATTTTGGCTCAGATGTCGAGCTGGTGAGTGTCTCTTCATTCTCGAACAACGTTGAGGTTCGCAGCTCAGATACAAGTCGAGAAAATTATCCTCATTCGCAGCCATGTTTTCTTATGTGTATCTATGTACACGAGTATTGCCGCATTGGCCTAGGTCGCAAGTGCCCTGACGCATGAGTCTAGCAGTTTGGGTTCTTTCCATTGAGAAATTTGGCAATATTTTGGCTCAGATGTCGAGCTGGTGAGAGTCTCTTCATTCTCGAACAACGTTGAGGTTCGAAGCTCAGATATAAGTCGAGAACATTATCCTCATTCGCAGCCATGTTTTCTTATGTGTATCTATGTACACGTGTATTGGTGCATTGTCCTATGTCGCCAGTGCCCTGACGCACAAGTCTCACAGTTTGGGTTCTTTCCATTGAGAAATTTGGCAATATTTTGGCTCAGATGTCGAGATGGTTAGTGTCCCTTCATTCTCAAACAACGTTGAGGTTCGCAGCTCAGATATAAGTCGGGAACATTATCCTCATTCGCAGCCATGTTTTCTTATGTGTATCTATGTACACGTGTATTGGTGCATTGTCCTATGTCGCCAGTGCCCTGACGCACAAGTCTCACAGTTTGGGTTCTTTCCATTGAGAAATTTGGCAATATTTTGGCACAGATGTCGAGCTGGTGAGTGTCTCTTCATTCTCGAACAACGTTGAGGTTCGCAGCTCAAATATAAGTCGAGAAAATTATCCTCATTCGCAGCCACCTTTTCTGATGTGTATGTTTGTACACTTGTATTGCCGCATAGGCCTATGCCGCCAGTGGCCTGACGCATGAGTCTCACAGTTTGGGTTCTTTCCATTGAGAGATTTGGCAATATTTTGGCTCAGATGTCGAGCTGGTGAGTGTCTCTTCATTCTCGAACAACGTTGAGGTTCGCAACTCAAATATAAGTCGAGAAAATTATCCTCATTCGCAGCCATGTTTTCTTATGTGTATCTATGTACACGTGTATTGCCGCATTGGCCTATGTCGCCAGTGCCCTGACGCATGAGTCTCACAGTTTGGTTTTTTTACCATTGAGAAATTTGGCAATATTTTGGCACAGATGTCGAGCTGGTGAGTGTCTCTTCATTCTCGAACAACGTTGAGGTTCGCAGCTCAGATATAAGTCAAGAAAATTATCCTCATTCGCAGCCACCTTTTCTTATGTGTATGTTTGTACACGTGTATTGCCGCATTGGCCTAGGTCGCAAGTGCCCTGACGCATGAGTCTAGCAGTTTGGGTTCTGTCCATTGAGAAATTTGGCAATATTTTGGCTCAGATGTCGAGCTGGTGAGAGTCTCTTCATTCTCGAACAACGTTGAGGTTCGCTGCTCAGATATAAGTCGAGAAAATTATCCTCATTCGCAGCCATGTTTTCTTATGTGTATCTATGTACACGTGTATTGCCGCATTGGCCTATGTCGCCAGTGCCCTGACGCATGAGTCTCACAGTTTGGGTTCTTTTCATTGAGAAATTTGGCAATATTTTGGCTCAGATGTCGACCTGGTGAGTGTCTCTTGATTCTCGAACAACGTTGAGGTTCACAGCTCAGATATAAGTCAAGAAAATTATCCTCATTCGCAGCCACCTTTTCTTATGTGTATGTTTGTACACGTGTATTGCAGCATAGGCCTATGCCGCCAGTCGCCTGACGCATGAGTCTCACAGTTTGGGTTCTTTCCATTGAGAGATTTGGCAATATTTTGGCTCAGATGTCGAGCTGGTGAGTGTCTCTTCATTCTCGAACAACGTTGAGGTTCGCAGCTCAGATACAAGTCGAGAAAATTATCCTCATTCGCAGCCATGTTTTCTTATGTGTATCTATGTACACGAGTATTGCCGCATTGGCCTAGGTCGCCAGTGCCCTGACGCATGAGTCTCACAGTTTGGGTTCTTTCCATTGAGAAATTTGGCAATATTTTGGCACAGATGTCGAGCTGGTGAGTGTCTCTTTATTCTCGAACAACGTTGATGTTCGCAGCTCAAATATAAGTCGAGAAAATTATCCTCATTCGCAGCCACCTTTTCTGATGTGTATGTTTGTACACTTGTATTGCCGCATAGGCCTATGCCGCCAGTGGCCTGACGCATGAGTCTCACAGTTTGGGTTCTTTCCATTGAGAGATTTGGCAATATTTTGGCTCAGATGTCGAGCTGGTGAGTGTCTCTTCATTCTCGAACAACGTTGAGGTTCGCAGCTCAGATACAAGTCGAGAAAATTATCCTCATTCGCAGCCATGTTTTCTTATGTGTATCTATGTACACGAGTATTGCCGCATTGGCCTAGGTCGCCACTGCCCTGACGCATGAGTCTAGCAGTTTGGGTTCTTTCCATTGAGAAATTTGGCAATATTTTGGCTCAGATGTCGAGCTGGTGAGCGTCTCTTCATTCTCGAACAACGTTGAGGTTCGCTGCTAAGATATAAGTCGAGAAAATTATCCTCATTCGCAGCCACCTTTTCTTATGTGTATGTTTGTACACGTGTATTGCCGCATTGGCCTATGCCGCCAGTGCCCTGACGCATGAGTCTCACAGTTTGGGTTCTTTCTATTGAGAAATTTGGCAATATTTTGGCTCCGATGTCGAGCTGGTGAGTGTCTCTTCATTCTCGAACAACGTTGAGGTTCGCAGCTCAGATATAAGTCGAGAAAATTATCCTCATTCGCAGCCATGTTTTCTTATGTGTATCTATGTACACGTGTATTGCCGCATTGGCCTATGTTGCCAGTGCCCTGACGCATGAGTCTCACAGTTTGGGTTCTTTCCATTGAGAAATTTGGCAATATTTTGGCTCAGATATCGAGCTGGTGAGTGTCTCTTCATTCTCGAACAACGTTGAGGTTCGCAGCTCAAATATAAGTCGAGAAAATTGTCCTCATTCGCAGCCACCTTTTCTTAGGTGTATCTATGTACACGTGTATTGGCGCATTTTCCTATGCCGCCAGTGCACTGACGCATGAGTCTCACAGGTTAGGTTCTTTCCATTAAGAAATTTGGCAATATTTTGGCTCAGATGTCGAGCTGGTGAGCGTCTCTTCATTCTCGAACAACGTTGAGGTTCGCAGCTAAGATATAAGTCGAGAAAATTATCCTCATTCGCAGCCACCTTTTCTTATGTGTATGTTTGTACACGTGTATTGCCGCATTGGCCTATGCCGCCAGTGCCCTGACGCATGAGTCTCACAGTTTGGGTTCTTTCTATTGAGAAATTTGGCAATATTTTGGCTCAGATATCGAGCTGGTGAGCGTCTCTTCATTCTGGAACAACGTTGAGGTTCGCAGCTCAAATATAAGTCGAGAAAATTGTCCTCATTCGCAGCCACCTTTTCTTAGGTGTATCTATGTACACGTGTATTGGCGCATTGGCCTATGCCGCCAGTGCCCTGACGCATGAGTCTCACAGTTAGGGTTCTTTCCATTAAAACAATTTGGCAATATTTTGGCTCAGATGTCGAGCTGGTGAGCGTCTATTCATTCTCGAACAACGTTGAGGTTTGCAGCTCAAATATAAGTCGAGAAAATTATCCTCATTCGCAGCCATGTTTTCTTATGTGTATCTATGTACACGTGTATTGCCGCATTGGCCTAATGTCGCCAGTGCCCTGACGCATGAGTCTCACAGTTTGGGTTCTTTCCATTAAGAAATTTGCCAATATTTTGGCTCAGATGTCGAGCTGGTGAGCGTCTCTTCATTCTCGAACAACGTTGAGGTTCGCAGCTATGATATAAGTCGAGAAAATTATCCTCATTCGCAGCCACCTTTTCTTATGTGTATGTTTGTACACGTGTATTGCCGCATTGGCCTATGCCGCCAGTGCCCTGACGCATGAGTCTCACAGTTTGGATTCTTTCTATTGAGAAATTTGGCAATATTTTGGCTCCGATGTCGAGCTGGTGAGTGTCTCTTCATTCTCGAACAACGTTGAGGTTCGCAGCTCAGATATAAGTCGAGAAAATTATCCTCATTCGCAGCCATGTTTTCTTATGTGTATCTATGTACACGTGTATTGCCGCATAGGCCTATGTTGCCAGTGCCCTGACGCATGAGTCTCACAGTTTGGGTTCTTTCCATTGAGAAATTTGCCAATATTTTGGCTCAGATGTCGAGCTGGTGAGTGTCTCTTCATTCTCGAACAACGTTGAGGTTCGCAGCTCAAACATAAGTCGAGAAAATTATCCTCATTCGCAGCCACCTTTTCTGATGTGTATGTTTGTACACTTGTATTGCCGCATAGGCCTATGCCGTCAGTGCCCTGACGCATGGGTCTCACGGTTTGGGTTTTTTTCCAGTGAGAAATTTGGCAATATTTTGGCTCCGATGTTGAGCTGGTGAGTGTCTTTTCATTCTCGAACAACGTTGAGGTTCGCAGCTCAGATATAAGTCGAGAAAATTATCCTCATTCGCAGCCATGTTTTCTTATGTGTATCTATGTACACGTGTATTGCCGCATTGGCCAAGGTCGCCAGTGCCCTGACGCATGAGTCTCACAGTTTGGGTTATTTCTATTGAGAAATTTGGCAATATTTTGGCTCAGATGTCGAGCTGGTGAGTATCTCTTCATTCTCGAACAACGTTGAGGTTCCCAGCTAAGATAAAAGTCGAGAAAATAATTCTCATTCGCAGCCACCTTTTCTGATGTGTATGTTTGTACACGTGTATTTCCGCATTGGCCTATGCCACCAGTGCCCTGACGCATGAGTCTCACGGTTTGGGTTTTTTCCAGTGAGAAATTTGGCAATATTTTGGCTCTGATGTTGAGCTGGTGAGTGTCTCTTCATTCTCGAACAACGTTGAGGTTCGCAGCTCAGATATAAGTCGAGAAAATTATCCTCATTCGCAGCCACCTTTTCTAATTTGTATGTTTGTACACGTGTATTGCCGCATAGGCCAATGCCGCCAGTGGCCTAACGCATGAGTCTCACGGTTTGGGTTCTTTCCATTGAGAAATTTGGCAATATTTTGGCTCAGATATCGAGCTGGTGAGTGTCTCTTCATTCTCGAACAACGTTGAGGTTCGCAGCTCGAATATATAAGTCGAGAAAATTGTCCTCATTCGCAGCCACCTTTTCTTAGGTGTATCTATGTACACGTGTATTGGCGCATTGGCCTATGCCGCCAGTGCCCTGACTCATGAGTCTCACAGATTGGGTTCTTTCCATTGAGAAATTTGGCAATATTTTGGCTCAGATGTCGAGCTGGTGAGTGTCTCTTCATTCTCGAACAACGTTGGGGTTCGCAGCTCAGATATAAGTCGAGAAAATTATCCTCATTCGCAGCCATGTTTTCTTATGTGTATCTATGTACACGTGTATTGCCGCATTGGCCTATGTTGCCACTGCCCTGACGCATGAGTCTCACAGTTTGGGTTCTTTCCATTGAGAAATTTGGCAATATTTTGGCTCAGATATCGAGCTGGTGAGTGTCTCTTCATTCTGGAACAACGTTGAGGTTCGCAGCTCAAATATAAGTCGAGAAAATTGTCCTCATTCGCAGCCACCTTTTCTTAGGTGTATCTATGTACACGTGTATTGGCGCATTGGCCTATGCCGCCAGTGCCCTGACGCATGAGTCTCACAGTTTGGGTTCTTTCCATTAAAACAATTTGGCAATATTTTGGCTCAGATGTCGAGCTGGTGAGCGTCTATTCATTCTCGAACAACGTTGAGGTTTGCAGCTCAAATATAAGTCGAGAAAATTATCCTCATTCGCAGCCATGTTTTCTTATGTGTATCTATGTACACGTGTATTGCCGCATTGGCCTAATGTCGCCAGTGCCCTGACGCATGAGTCTCACAGTTTGGGTTCTTTCCATTAAGAAATTTGCCAATATTTTGGCTCAGATGTCGAGCTGGTGAGTGTCTCTTCATTCTCGAACAACGTTGAGGTTCGCAGCTCAGATATAAGTCGAGAAAATTATCCTCATTCGCAGCCATGTTTTCTTATGTGTATCTATGTACACGTGTATTGCCGCATTGGCCTATGTTGCCAGTGCCCTGACGCATGAGTCTCACAGTTTGGGTTCTTTCCATTGAGAAATTTGCCAATATTTTGGCTCAGATGTCGAGCTGGTGAGTGTCTCTTCATTCTCGAACAACGTTGAGGTTCGCAGCTCAAACATAAGTCGAGAAAATTATCCTCATTCGCAGCCACCTTTTCTGATGTGTATGTTTGTACACTTGTATTGCCGCATAGGCCTATGCCGTCAGTGCCCTGACGCATGGGTCTCACGGTTTGGGTTTTTTTCCAGTGAGAAATTTGGCAATATTTTGGCTCCGATGTTGAGCTGGTGAGTGTCTTTTCATTCTCGAACAACGTTGAGGTTCGCAGCTCAGATATAAGTCGAGAAAATTATCCTCATTCGCAGCCATGTTTTCTTATGTGTATCTATGTACACGTGTATTGCCGCATTGGCCAAGGTCGCCAGTGCCCTGACGCATGAGTCTCACAGTTTGGGTTATTTCTATTGAGAAATTTGGCAATATTTTGGCTCAGATGTCGAGCTGGTGAGTATCTCTTCATTCTCGAACAACGTTGAGGTTCCCAGCTAAGATAAAAGTCGAGAAAATAATTCTCATACACAGCCACCTTTTCTGATGTGTATGTTTGTACACGTGTATTTCCGCATTGGTCTATGCCACCAGTGCCCTGACGCATGAGTCTCACGGTTTGGGTTTTTTCCAGTGAGAAATTTGGCAATATTTTGGCTCTGATGTTGAGCTGGTGAGTGTCTCTTCATTCTCGAACAACGTTGAGGTTCGCAGCTCAGATATAAGTCGAGAAAATTATCCTCATTCGCAGCCACCTTTTCTAATTTGTATGTTTGTACACGTGTATTGCCGCATAGGCCAATGCCGCCAGTGGCCTAACGCATGAGTCTCACGGTTTGGGTTCTTTCCATTGAGAAATTTGGCAATATTTTGGCTCAGATATCGAGCTGGTGAGTGTCTCTTCATTCTCGAACAACGTTGAGGTTCGCAGCTCGAATATATAAGTCGAGAAAATTGTCCTCATTCGCAGCCACCTTTTCTTAGGTGTATCTATGTACACGTGTATTGGCGCATTGGCCTATGCCGCCAGTGCCCTGACTCATGAGTCTCACAGATTGGGTTCTTTCCATTGAGAAATTTGGCAATATTTTGGCTCAGATGTCGAGCTGGTGAGTGTCTCTTCATTCTCGAACAACGTTGGGGTTCGCAGCTCAGATATAAGTCGAGAAAATTATCCTCATTCGCAGCCATGTTTTCTTATGTGTATCTATGTACACGTGTATTGCCGCATTGGCCTATGTTGCCACTGCCCTGACGCATGAGTCTCACAGTTTGGGTTCTTTCCATTGAGAAATTTGGCAATATTTTGGCTCAGATATCGAGCTGGTGAGTGTCTCTTCATTCTGGAACAACGTTGAGGTTCGCAGCTCAAATATAAGTCGAGAAAATTGTCCTCATTCGCAGCCACCTTTTCTTAGGTGTATCTATGTACACGTGTATTGGCGCATTGGCCTATGCCGCCAGTGCCCTGACGCATGAGTCTCACAGTTTGGGTTCTTTCCATTAAAACAATTTGGCAATATTTTGGCTCAGATGTCGAGCTGGTGAGCGTCTATTCATTCTCGAACAACGTTGAGGTTTGCAGCTCAAATATAAGTCGAGAAAATTATCCTCATTCGCAGCCATGTTTTCTTATGTGTATCTATGTACACGTGTATTGCCGCATTGGCCTAATGTCGCCAGTGCCCTGACGCATGAGTCTCACAGTTTGGGTTCTTTCCATTAAGAAATTTGCCAATATTTTGGCTCAGATGTCGAGCTGGTGAGTGTCTCTTCATTCTCGAACAACGTTGAGGTTCGCAGCTCAGATATAAGTCGAGAAAATTATCCTCATTCGCAGCCATGTTTTTTTATGTGTATCTATGTACACGTGTATTGCCGCATTGGCCTATGTTGCCAGTGCCCTGACGCATGAGTCTCACAGTTTGGGTTCTTTCCATTGAGAAATTTGCCAATATTTTGGCTCAGATGTCGAGCTGGTGATTGTCTCTTCATTCTCGAACAACGTTGAGGTTCGCAGCTCAAACATAAGTCGAGAAAATTATCCTCATTCGCAGCCACCTTTTCTGATGTGTATGTTTGTACACTTGTATTGCCGCATAGGCCTATGCCGTCAGTGCCCTGACGCATGGGTCTCACGGTTTGGGTTTTTTTCCAGTGAGAAATTTGGCAATATTTTGGCTCCGATGTTGAGCTGGTGAGTGTCTCTTCATTCTCGAACAACGTTGAGGTTCGCAGCTCAGATATAAGTCGAGAAAATTATCCTCATTCGCAGCCATGTTTTCTTATGTGTATCTATGTACACGTGTATTGCCGCATTGGCCAAGGTCGCCAGTGCCCTGACGCATGAGTCTCACAGTTTGGGTTATTTCTATTGAGAAATTTGGCAATATTTTGGCTCAGATGTCGAGCTGGTGAGTATCTCTTCATTCTCGAACAACGTTGAGGTTCCCAGCTAAGATAAAAGTCGAGAAAATAATTCTCATTCGCAGCCACCTTTTCTGATGTGTATTGCCGCATAGGCCAATGCCGCCAGTGGCCTAACGCATGAGTCTCACAGTTTGGGTTCTTTCTATTGAGAAATTTGGCAATATTTTGGCTCCGATGTCGAGCTGGTGAGTGTCTCTTCATTCTCGAACAACGTTGAGGTTCGCAGCTCAAATGTAAGTCGAGAAAATTGTCCTCATTCGCAGCCACCTTTTCTTAGGTGTATCTATGTACACGTGTATTGGCGCATTGGCCTATGCCGCCAGTGCCCTGACGCATGAGTCTCATAGTTTGGGTTCTTTCCATTAAAACAATTTGGCAATATTTTGGCTCAGATGTCGAGCTGGTGAGCGTCTCTTCATTCTCGAACAACGTTGAGGTTCGCAGCTAAGATATAAGTCGAGAAAATTATCCTCATTCGCAGCCACCTTTTCTTATGTGTATGTTTGTACACGTGTATTGCCGCATTGGCCTATGCCGCCAGTGCCCTGACGCATGAGTCTCACAGTTTGGGTTCTTTCTATTGAGAAATTTGGCAATATTTTGGCTCCGATGTCGAGCTGGTGAGTGTCTCTTCATTCTCGAACAACGTTGAGGTTCGCAGCTCAGATATATGTCGAGAAAATTATCCTCATTCGCAGCCATGTTCTCTTATGTGTATCTATGTACACGTGTATTGCCGCATTGGCCAAGGTCGCCAGTGCCCTGACGCATGAGTCTCACAGTTTGGGTTCTTTCTATTGAGAAATTTGGCAATAATTTGGCTCAGATGTCGAGCTGGTGAGTGTCTCTTCATTCTCGAACAACGTTGAGGTTCGCAGCTAAGATATAAGTGGAGAAAATTACCCTCATTCGCAGCCACCTTTTCTAATTTGTATGTTTGTACACGTGTATTGCCGCATAGGCCAATGCCGCCAGTGGCCTAACGCATGAGTCTCACGGTTTGGGTTCTTTCCATTGAGAAATTTGGCAATATTTTGGCTCAGATATCGAGCTGGTGAGTGTCTCTTCATTCTCGAACAACGTTGAGGTTCGCAGCTCAAATATAAGTCGAGAAAATTGTCCTCATTCGCGGCCACCTTTTCTTAGGTGTATCTATGTACACGTGTATTGGCGCATTGGCCTATGCCGCCAGTGCCCTGACGCATGAGTCTCACAGTTTGGGTTCTTTCCATTAAGAAATTTGGCAATATTTTGGCTCAGATGTCGAGCTGGTGAGCGTCTCTTCATTCTCGAACAACGTTGAGGTTCGCAGCTAAGATATAAGTCGAGAAAATTATCCTCATTCGCAGCCACCTTTTCTTATGTGTATGTTTGTACACGTGTATTGCCGCATTGGCCTATGCCGCCAGTGCCCTGACGCATGAGTCTCACAGTTTGGGTTCTTTCTATTGAGAAATTTGGCAATATTTTGGCTCCGATGTCGAGCTGGTGAGTGTCTCTTCATTCTCGAACAACGTTGAGGTTCGCAGCTCAGATATAAGTCGAGAAAATTATCCTCATTCGCAGTCATGTTTTCTTATGTGTATCTATGTACACGTGTATTGCCGCATTGGCCTATGTTGCCAGTGCCCTGACGCATGAGTCTCACAGTTTGGGTTCTTTCCATTGAGAAATTTGGCAATATTTTGGCTCAGATATCGAGCTGGTGAGTGTCTCTTCATTCTCGAACAACGTTGAGGTTCGCAGCTCAAATATAAGTCGAGAAAATAATCCTCATTCGCAGCCACCTTTTCTGATGTGTATGTTTGTACACGTGTATTGCCGCATTGGCCTATGCCGCCAGTGCCCTGACGCATGAGTCTCACAGTTTGGGTTCTTTCTATTGAGAAATTTGGCATTATTTTGGCTCCGATGTCGAGCTGGTGAGTGTCTCTTCATTCTCGAACAACGTTGAGGTTCGCAGCTCAAATATAAGTCGAGAAAATTGTCCTCATTCGCAGCCACCTTTTCTTAGGTGTATCTATGTACATGTGTATTGGCGCATTGGCCTATGCCGCCAGTGCCCTGACGCATGAGTCTCACAGTTTGGGTTCTTTCCATTAAAACAATTTGGCAATATTTTGGCTCAGATGTCGAGCTGGTGAGCGTCTATTCATTCTCGAACAACGTTGAGGTTTGCAGCTCAAATATAAGTCGAGAAAATTATCCTCATTCGCAGCCATGTTTAATTATGTCTATCTATGTACACGTGTATTGCCGCATTGGCCTATGTCGCCAGTGCCCTGACGCATGAGTCTCACAGTTTGGGTTCTTTCTATTGAGAAATTTGGCAATATTTTGGCTCAGATGTCGAGCTGGTGAGTGTCTCTTCATTCTCGAACAACGTTGAGGTTCGCAGCTCAGATATAAGTCGAGATAATTATCCTCATTCGCAGCCACCTTTTCTTATGTGTATGTTTGTACACGTGTATTGCCGCATTGTCCAAGGCCGCCAGTGCCCTGACGCATGAGTCTCACAGTTTGGGTTATTTCTATTGAGAAATTTGGCAATATTTTGGCTCAGATGTCGAGCTGGTGAGTATCTCTTCATTCTCGAACAACGTTGAGGTTCCCAGCTAAGATAAAAGTCGAGAAAATAATTCTCATTCGCAGCCACCTTTTCTGATGTGTATGTTTGTACACGTGTATTTCCGCATTGGCCTATGCCACCAGTGCCCTGACGCATGAGTCTCACGGTTTGGGTTTTTTCCAGTGAGAAATTTGGCAATATTTTGGCTCAGATATCGAGCTGGTGAGTGTCTCTTCATTCTCGAACAACGTTGAGGTTCGCAGCTCAAATATAAGTCGAGAAAATAATCCTCATTCGCAGCCACCTTTTCTAATTTGTATGTTTGTACACGTGTATTGCCGCATAGGCCAATGCCGCCAGTGGCCTAACGCATGAGTCTCACGGTTTGGGTTCTTTCCATTGAGAAATTTGGCAATATTTTGGCTCAGATATCGAGCTGGTGAGTGTCTCTTCATTCTCGAACAACGTTGAGGTTCGCAGCTCAAATATAAGTCGAGAAAATTGTCCTCATTCGCGGCCACCTTTTCTTAGGTGTATCTATGTACACGTGTATTGGCGCATTGGCCTATGCCGCCAGTGCCCTGACGCATGAGTCTCACAGTTTGGGTTCTTTCCATTAAGAAATTTGGCAATATTTTGGCTCAGATGTCGAGCTGGTGAGCGTCTCTTCATTCTCGAACAACGTTGAGGTTCGCAGCTAAGATATAAGTCGAGAAAATTATCCTCATTCGCAGCCACCTTTTCTTATGTGTATGTTTGTACACGTGTATTGCCGCATTGGCCTATGCCGCCAGTGCCCTGACGCATGAGTCTCACAGTTTGGGTTCTTTCCATTGAGAAATTTGGCAATATTTTGGCTCAGATATCGAGCTGGTGAGTGTCTCTTCATTCTCGAACAACGTTGAGGTTCGCAGCTCAAATATAAGTCGAGAAAATAATCCTCATTCGCAGCCACCTTTTCTGATGTGTATGTTTGTACACGTGTATTGCCGCATTGGCCTATGCCGCCAGTGCCCTGACGCATGAGTCTCACAGTTTGGGTTCTTTCTATTGAGAAATTTGGCAATATTTTGGCTCCGATGTCGAGCTGGTGAGTGTCTCTTCATTCTCGAACAACGTTGAGGTTCGCAGCTCAAATATAAGTCGAGAAAATTGTCCTCATTCGCAGCCACCTTTTCTTAGGTGTATCTATGTACACGTGTATTGGCGCATTGGCCTATGCCGCCAGTGCCCTGACGCATGAGTCTCACAGTTTGGGTTCTTTCCATTAAAACAATTTGGCAATATTTTGGCTCAGATGTCGAGCTGGTGAGCGTCTATTCATTCTCGAACAACGTTGAGGTTTGCAGCTCAAATATAAGTCGAGAAAATTATCCTCATTCGCAGCCACCTTTTCTTATGTGTATGTTTGTACACGTGTATTGCCGCATTGGCCTATGCCGCCAGTGCCCTGACGCATGAGTCTCACAGTTTGGGTTCTTTCCATTGAGAAATTTGGCAATATTTTGGCTCAGATATCGAGCTGGTGAGTGTCTCTTCATTCTCGAACAACGTTGAGGTTCGCAGCTCAGATATAAGTCGAGAAAATTATCCTCATTCGCAGCCATGTTTTCTTATGTGTATCTATGTACACGTGTATTGCCGCATTGGCCAAGGTCGCCAGTGCCCTGACGCATGAGTCTCACAGTTTGGGTTCTTTCTATTGAGAAATTTGGCAATATTTTGGCTCAGATGTCGAGCTGGTGAGTATCTCTTCATTCTCGAACAACGTTGAGGATCCCAGCTAAGATAAAAGTCGAGAAAATAATCCTCATTCGCAGCCACCTTTTCTGATGTGTATGTTTGTACACGTGTATTTCCGCATTGGCCTATGCCACCAGTGCCCTGACGCATGAGTCTCACAGTTTGGGTTCTTTCCATTAAAACAATTTTGCAATATTTTGGCTCAGATGTCGAGCTGGTGAGCGTCTATTCATTCTCGAACAACGTTGAGGTTTGCAGCTCAAATATAAGTCGAGAAAATTATCCTCATTCGCAGCCATGTTTTCTTATGTGTATCTATGTACACGTGTATTTCCGCATTGGCCTATGCCACCAGTGCCCTGACGCATGAGTCTCACGGTTTGGGTTTTTTCCAGTGAGAAATTTGGCAATATTTGGGCTCAGATATCGAGCTGGTGAGTGTCTCTTCATTCTCGAACAACGTTGAGGTTCGCAGCTAAGATATAAGTGGAGAAAATTACCCTCATTCGCAGCCACCTTTTCTAATTTGTATGTTTGTACACGTGTATTGCCGCATAGGCCAATGCCGCCAGTGGCCTAACGCATGAGTCTCACGGTTTGGGTTCTTTCCATTGAGAAATTTGGCAATATTTTGGCTCAGATATCGAGCTGGTGAGTGTCTCTTCATTCTCGAACAACGTTGAGGTTCGCAGCTCAAATATAAGTCGAGAAAATTGTCCTCATTCGCGGCCACCTTTTCTTAGGTGTATCTATGTACACGTGTATTGGCGCATTGGCCTATGCCGCCAGTGCCCTGACGCATGAGTCTCACAGTTTGGGTTCTTTCCATTAAGAAATTTGGCAATATTTTGGCTCAGATGTCGAGCTGGTGAGCGTCTCTTCATTCTCGAACAACGTTGAGGTTCGCAGCTAAGATATAAGTCGAGAAAATTATCCTCATTCGCAGCCACCTTTTCTTATGTGTATGTTTGTACACGTGTATTGCCGCATTGGCCTATGCCGCCAGTGCCCTGACGCATGAGTCTCACAGTTTGGGTTCTTTCCATTAAAACAATTTGGCAATATTTTGGCTCAGATGTCGAGCTGGTGAGCGTCTATTCATTCTCGAACAACGTTGAGGTTTGCAGCTCAAATATAAGTCGAGAAAATTATCCTCATTCGCAGCCATGTTTAATTATGTCTATCTATGTACACGTGTATTGCCGCATTGGCCTATGTCGCCAGTGCCCTGACGCATGAGTCTCACAGTTTGGGTTCTTTCTATTGAGAAATTTGGCAATATTTTGGCTCAGATGTCGAGCTGGTGAGTGTCTCTTCATTCTCGAACAACGTTGAGGTTCGCAGCTCAGATATAAGTCGAGATAATTATCCTCATTCGCAGCCACCTTTTCTTATGTGTATGTTTGTACACGTGTATTGCCGCATTGGCCAAGGCCGCCAGTGCCCTGACGCATGAGTCTCACAGTTTGGGTTATTTCTATTGAGAAATTTGGCAATATTTTGGCTCAGATGTCGAGCTGGTGAGTATCTCTTCATTCTCGAACAACGTTGAGGTTCCCAGCTAAGATAAAAGTCGAGAAAATAATTCTCATTCGCAGCCACCTTTTCTTATGTGTATGTTTGTACACGTGTATTTCCGCATTGGCCTATGCCACCAGTGCCCTGACGCATGAGTCTCACGGTTTGGGTTTTTTCCAGTGAGAAATTGGGCAATATTTTGGCTCAGATATCGAGCTGGTGAGTGTCTCTTCATTCTCGAACAACGTTGAGGTTCGCAGCTCAAATATAAGTCGAGAAAATAATCCTCATTCGCAGCCACCTTTTCTAATTTGTATGTTTGTACACGTGTATTGCCGCATAGGCCAATGCCGCCAGTGGCCTAACGCATGAGTCTCACGGTTTGGGTTCTTTCCATTGAGAAATTTGGCAATATTTTGGCTCAGATATCGAGCTGGTGAGTGTCTCTTCATTCTCGAACAACGTTGAGGTTCGCAGCTCAAATATAAGTCGAGAAAATTGTCCTCATTCGCGGCCACCTTTTCTTAGGTGTATCTATGTACACGTGTATTGGCGCATTGGCCTATGCCGCCAGTGCCCTGACGCATGAGTCTCACAGTTTGGGTTCTTTCCATTAAAACAATTTGGCAATATTTTGGCTCCGATGTCGAGCTGGTGAGTGTCTCTTCATTCTCGAACAACGTTGAGGTTCGCAGCTCAAATATAAGTCGAGAAAATTGTCCTCATTCGCAGCCACCTTTTCTTAGGTGTATCTATGTACACGTGTATTGGCGCATTGGCCTATGCCGCCAGTGCCCTGACGCATGAGTCTCACAGTTTGGGTTCTTTCCATTAAAACAATTTGGCAATATTTTGGCTCAGATGTCGAGCTGGTGAGCGTCTATTCATTCTCGAACAACGTTGAGGTTTGCAGCTCAAATATAAGTCGAGAAAATTATCCTCATTCGCAGCCACCTTTTCTTATGTGTATGTTTGTACACGTGTATTGCCGCATTGGCCTATGCCGCCAGTGCCCTGACGCATGAGTCTCACAGTTTGGGTTCTTTCCATTGAGAAATTTGGCAATATTTTGGCTCAGATATCGAGCTGGTGAGTGTCTCTTCATTCTCGAACAACGTTGAGGTTCGCAGCTCAGATATAAGTCGAGAAAATTATCCTCATTCGCAGCCATGTTTTCTTATGTGTATCTATGTACACGTGTATTGCCGCATTGGCCAAGGTCGCCAGTGCCCTGACGCATGAGTCTCACAGTTTGGGTTCTTTCTATTGAGAAATTTGGCAATATTTTGGCTCAGATGTCGAGCTGGTGAGTATCTCTTCATTCTCGAACAACGTTGAGGATCCCAGCTAAGATAAAAGTCGAGAAAATAATCCTCATTCGCAGCCACCTTTTCTGATGTGTATGTTTGTACACGTGTATTTCCGCATTGGCCTATGCCACCAGTGCCCTGACGCATGAGTCTCACAGTTTGGGTTCTTTCCATTAAAACAATTTTGCAATATTTTGGCTCAGATGTCGAGCTGGTGAGCGTCTATTCATTCTCGAACAACGTTGAGGTTTGCAGCTCAAATATAAGTCGAGAAAATTATCCTCATTCGCAGCCATGTTTTCTTATGTGTATCTATGTACACGTGTATTTCCGCATTGGCCTATGCCACCAGTGCCCTGACGCATGAGTCTCACGGTTTGGGTTTTTTCCAGTGAGAAATTTGGCAATATTTGGGCTCAGATATCGAGCTGGTGAGTGTCTCTTCATTCTCGAACAACGTTGAGGTTCGCAGCTAAGATATAAGTGGAGAAAATTACCCTCATTCGCAGCCACCTTTTCTAATTTGTATGTTTGTACACGTGTATTGCCGCATAGGCCAATGCCGCCAGTGGCCTAACGCATGAGTCTCACGGTTTGGGTTCTTTCCATTGAGAAATTTGGCAATATTTTGGCTCAGATATCGAGCTGGTGAGTGTCTCTTCATTCTCGAACAACGTTGAGGTTCGCAGCTCAAATATAAGTCGAGAAAATTGTCCTCATTCGCGGCCACCTTTTCTTAGGTGTATCTATGTACACGTGTATTGGCGCATTGGCCTATGCCGCCAGTGCCCTGACGCATGAGTCTCACAGTTTGGGTTCTTTCCATTAAGAAATTTGGCAATATTTTGGCTCAGATGTCGAGCTGGTGAGCGTCTCTTCATTCTCGAACAACGTTGAGGTTCGCAGCTAAGATATAAGTCGAGAAAATTATCCTCATTCGCAGCCACCTTTTCTTATGTGTATGTTTGTACACGTGTATTGCCGCATTGGCCTATGCCGCCAGTGCCCTGACGCATGAGTCTCACAGTTTGGGTTCTTTCCATTAAAACAATTTGGCAATATTTTGGCTCAGATGTCGAGCTGGTGAGCGTCTATTCATTCTCGAACAACGTTGAGGTTTGCAGCTCAAATATAAGTCGAGAAAATTATCCTCATTCGCAGCCATGTTTAATTATGTCTATCTATGTACACGTGTATTGCCGCATTGGCCTATGTCGCCAGTGCCCTGACGCATGAGTCTCACAGTTTGGGTTCTTTCTATTGAGAAATTTGGCAATATTTTGGCTCAGATGTCGAGCTGGTGAGTGTCTCTTCATTCTCGAACAACGTTGAGGTTCGCAGCTCAGATATAAGTCGAGATAATTATCCTCATTCGCAGCCACCTTTTCTTATGTGTATGTTTGTACACGTGTATTGCCGCATTGGCCAAGGCCGCCAGTGCCCTGACGCATGAGTCTCACAGTTTGGGTTATTTCTATTGAGAAATTTGGCAATATTTTGGCTCAGATGTCGAGCTGGTGAGTATCTCTTCATTCTCGAACAACGTTGAGGTTCCCAGCTAAGATAAAAGTCGAGAAAATAATTCTCATTCGCAGCCACCTTTTCTTATGTGTATGTTTGTACACGTGTATTTCCGCATTGGCCTATGCCACCAGTGCCCTGACGCATGAGTCTCACGGTTTGGGTTTTTTCCAGTGAGAAATTGGGCAATATTTTGGCTCAGATATCGAGCTGGTGAGTGTCTCTTCATTCTCGAACAACGTTGAGGTTCGCAGCTCAAATATAAGTCGAGAAAATAATCCTCATTCGCAGCCACCTTTTCTAATTTGTATGTTTGTACACGTGTATTGCCGCATAGGCCAATGCCGCCAGTGGCCTAACGCATGAGTCTCACGGTTTGGGTTCTTTCCATTGAGAAATTTGGCAATATTTTGGCTCAGATATCGAGCTGGTGAGTGTCTCTTCATTCTCGAACAACGTTGAGGTTCGCAGCTCAAATATAAGTCGAGAAAATTGTCCTCATTCGCGGCCACCTTTTCTTAGGTGTATCTATGTACACGTGTATTGGCGCATTGGCCTATGCCGCCAGTGCCCTGACGCATGAGTCTCACAGTTTGGGTTCTTTCCATTAAGAAATTTGGCAATATTTTGGCTCAGATGTCGAGCTGGTGAGCGTCTCTTCATTCTCGAACAACGTTGAGGTTCGCAGCTAAGATATAAGTCGAGAAAATTATCCTCATTCGCAGCCACCTTTTCTTATGTGTATGTTTGTACACGTGTATTGCCGCATTGGCCTATGCCGCCAGTGCCCTGACGCATGAGTCTCACAGTTTGGGTTCTTTCCATTGAGAAATTTGGCAATATTTTGGCTCAGATATCGAGCTGGTGAGTGTCTCTTCATTCTCGAACAACGTTGAGGTTCGCAGCTCAAATATAAGTCGAGAAAATAATCCTCATTCGCAGCCACCTTTTCTGATGTGTATGTTTGTACACGTGTATTGCCGCATTGGCCTATGCCGCCAGTGCCCTGACGCATGAGTCTCACAGTTTGGGTTCTTTCTATTGAGAAATTTGGCAATATTTTGGCTCCGATGTCGAGCTGGTGAGTGTCTCTTCATTCTCGAACAACGTTGAGGTTCGCAGCTCAAATATAAGTCGAGAAAATTGTCCTCATTCGCAGCCACCTTTTCTTAGGTGTATCTATGTACACGTGTATTGGCGCATTGGCCTATGCCGCCAGTGCCCTGACGCATGAGTCTCACAGTTTGGGTTCTTTCCATTAAAACAATTTGGCAATATTTTGGCTCAGATGTCGAGCTGGTGAGCGTCTATTCATTCTCGAACAACGTTGAGGTTTGCAGCTCAAATATAAGTCGAGAAAATTATCCTCATTCGCAGCCACCTTTTCTTATGTGTATGTTTGTACACGTGTATTGCCGCATTGGCCTATGCCGCCAGTGCCCTGACGCATGAGTCTCACAGTTTGGGTTCTTTCCATTGAGAAATTTGGCAATATTTTGGCTCAGATATCGAGCTGGTGAGTGTCTCTTCATTCTCGAACAACGTTGAGGTTCGCAGCTCAGATATAAGTCGAGAAAATTATCCTCATTCGCAGCCATGTTTTCTTATGTGTATCTATGTACACGTGTATTGCCGCATTGGCCAAGGTCGCCAGTGCCCTGACGCATGAGTCTCACAGTTTGGGTTCTTTCTATTGAGAAATTTGGCAATATTTTGGCTCAGATGTCGAGCTGGTGAGTATCTCTTCATTCTCGAACAACGTTGAGGATCCCAGCTAAGATAAAAGTCGAGAAAATAATCCTCATTCGCAGCCACCTTTTCTGATGTGTATGTTTGTACACGTGTATTTCCGCATTGGCCTATGCCACCAGTGCCCTGACGCATGAGTCTCACAGTTTGGGTTCTTTCCATTAAAACAATTTTGCAATATTTTGGCTCAGATGTCGAGCTGGTGAGCGTCTATTCATTCTCGAACAACGTTGAGGTTTGCAGCTCAAATATAAGTCGAGAAAATTATCCTCATTCGCAGCCATGTTTTCTTATGTGTATCTATGTACACGTGTATTTCCGCATTGGCCTATGCCACCAGTGCCCTGACGCATGAGTCTCACGGTTTGGGTTTTTTCCAGTGAGAAATTTGGCAATATTTGGGCTCAGATATCGAGCTGGTGAGTGTCTCTTCATTCTCGAACAACGTTGAGGTTCGCAGCTCAAATATAAGTCGAGAAAATAATCCTCATTCGCAGCCACCTTTTCTAATTTGTATGTTTGTACACGTGTATTGCCGCATAGGCCAATGCCGCCAGTGGCCTAACGCATGAGTCTCACGGTTTGGGTTCTTTCCATTGAGAAATTTGGCAATATTTTGGCTCAGATATCGAGCTGGTGAGTGTCTCTTCATTCTCGAACAACGTTGAGGTTCGCAGCTCAAATATAAGTCGAGAAAATTGTCCTCATTCGCGGCCACCTTTTCTTAGGTGTATCTATGTACACGTGTATTGGCGCATTGGCCTATGCCGCCAGTGCCCTGACGCATGAGTCTCACAGTTTGGGTTCTTTCCATTAAGAAATTTGGCAATATTTTGGCTCAGATGTCGAGCTGGTGAGCGTCTCTTCATTCTCGAACAACGTTGAGGTTCGCAGCTAAGATATAAGTCGAGAAAATTATCCTCATTCGCAGCCACCTTTTCTTATGTGTATGTTTGTACACGTGTATTGCCGCATTGGCCTATGCCGCCAGTGCCCTGACGCATGAGTCTCACAGTTTGGGTTCTTTCCATTGAGAAATTTGGCAATATTTTGGCTCAGATATCGAGCTGGTGAGTGTCTCTTCATTCTCGAACAACGTTGAGGTTCGCAGCTCAAATATAAGTCGAGAAAATAATCCTCATTCGCAGCCACCTTTTCTGATGTGTATGTTTGTACACGTGTATTGCCGCATTGGCCTATGCCGCCAGTGCCCTGACGCATGAGTCTCACAGTTTGGGTTCTTTCTATTGAGAAATTTGGCAATATTTTGGCTCCGATGTCGAGCTGGTGAGTGTCTCTTCATTCTCGAACAACGTTGAGGTTCGCAGCTCAAATATAAGTCGAGAAAATTGTCCTCATTCGCAGCCACCTTTTCTTAGGTGTATCTATGTACACGTGTATTGGCGCATTGGCCTATGCCGCCAGTGCCCTGACGCATGAGTCTCACAGTTTGGGTTCTTTCCATTAAAACAATTTGGCAATATTTTGGCTCAGATGTCGAGCTGGTGAGCGTCTATTCATTCTCGAACAACGTTGAGGTTTGCAGCTCAAATATAAGTCGAGAAAATTATCCTCATTCGCAGCCACCTTTTCTTATGTGTATGTTTGTACACGTGTATTGCCGCATTGGCCTATGCCGCCAGTGCCCTGACGCATGAGTCTCACAGTTTGGGTTCTTTCCATTGAGAAATTTGGCAATATTTTGGCTCAGATATCGAGCTGGTGAGTGTCTCTTCATTCTCGAACAACGTTGAGGTTCGCAGCTCAGATATAAGTCGAGAAAATTATCCTCATTCGCAGCCATGTTTTCTTATGTGTATCTATGTACACGTGTATTGCCGCATTGGCCAAGGTCGCCAGTGCCCTGACGCATGAGTCTCACAGTTTGGGTTCTTTCTATTGAGAAATTTGGCAATATTTTGGCTCAGATGTCGAGCTGGTGAGTATCTCTTCATTCTCGAACAACGTTGAGGATCCCAGCTAAGATAAAAGTCGAGAAAATAATCCTCATTCGCAGCCACCTTTTCTGATGTGTATGTTTGTACACGTGTATTTCCGCATTGGCCTATGCCACCAGTGCCCTGACGCATGAGTCTCACAGTTTGGGTTCTTTCCATTAAAACAATTTTGCAATATTTTGGCTCAGATGTCGAGCTGGTGAGCGTCTATTCATTCTCGAACAACGTTGAGGTTTGCAGCTCAAATATAAGTCGAGAAAATTATCCTCATTCGCAGCCATGTTTTCTTATGTGTATCTATGTACACGTGTATTTCCGCATTGGCCTATGCCACCAGTGCCCTGACGCATGAGTCTCACGGTTTGGGTTTTTTCCAGTGAGAAATTTGGCAATATTTGGGCTCAGATATCGAGCTGGTGAGTGTCTCTTCATTCTCGAACAACGTTGAGGTTCGCAGCTAAGATATAAGTGGAGAAAATTACCCTCATTCGCAGCCACCTTTTCTAATTTGTATGTTTGTACACGTGTATTGCCGCATAGGCCAATGCCGCCAGTGGCCTAACGCATGAGTCTCACGGTTTGGGTTCTTTCCATTGAGAAATTTGGCAATATTTTGGCTCAGATATCGAGCTGGTGAGTGTCTCTTCATTCTCGAACAACGTTGAGGTTCGCAGCTCAAATATAAGTCGAGAAAATTGTCCTCATTCGCGGCCACCTTTTCTTAGGTGTATCTATGTACACGTGTATTGGCGCATTGGCCTATGCCGCCAGTGCCCTGACGCATGAGTCTCACAGTTTGGGTTCTTTCCATTAAGAAATTTGGCAATATTTTGGCTCAGATGTCGAGCTGGTGAGCGTCTCTTCATTCTCGAACAACGTTGAGGTTCGCAGCTAAGATATAAGTCGAGAAAATTATCCTCATTCGCAGCCACCTTTTCTTATGTGTATGTTTGTACACGTGTATTGCCGCATTGGCCTATGCCGCCAGTGCCCTGACGCATGAGTCTCACAGTTTGGGTTCTTTCCATTAAAACAATTTGGCAATATTTTGGCTCAGATGTCGAGCTGGTGAGCGTCTATTCATTCTCGAACAACGTTGAGGTTTGCAGCTCAAATATAAGTCGAGAAAATTATCCTCATTCGCAGCCATGTTTAATTATGTCTATCTATGTACACGTGTATTGCCGCATTGGCCTATGTCGCCAGTGCCCTGACGCATGAGTCTCACAGTTTGGGTTCTTTCTATTGAGAAATTTGGCAATATTTTGGCTCAGATGTCGAGCTGGTGAGTGTCTCTTCATTCTCGAACAACGTTGAGGTTCGCAGCTCAGATATAAGTCGAGATAATTATCCTCATTCGCAGCCACCTTTTCTTATGTGTATGTTTGTACACGTGTATTGCCGCATTGGCCAAGGCCGCCAGTGCCCTGACGCATGAGTCTCACAGTTTGGGTTATTTCTATTGAGAAATTTGGCAATATTTTGGCTCAGATGTCGAGCTGGTGAGTATCTCTTCATTCTCGAACAACGTTGAGGTTCCCAGCTAAGATAAAAGTCGAGAAAATAATTCTCATTCGCAGCCACCTTTTCTTATGTGTATGTTTGTACACGTGTATTTCCGCATTGGCCTATGCCACCAGTGCCCTGACGCATGAGTCTCACGGTTTGGGTTTTTTCCAGTGAGAAATTTGGCAATATTTTGGCTCAGATATCGAGCTGGTGAGTGTCTCTTCATTCTCGAACAACGTTGAGGTTCGCAGCTCAAATATAAGTCGAGAAAATAATCCTCATTCGCAGCCACCTTTTCTAATTTGTATGTTTGTACACGTGTATTGCCGCATAGGCCAATGCCGCCAGTGGCCTAACGCATGAGTCTCACGGTTTGGGTTCTTTCCATTGAGAAATTTGGCAATATTTTGGCTCAGATATCGAGCTGGTGAGTGTCTCTTCATTCTCGAACAACGTTGAGGTTCGCAGCTCAAATATAAGTCGAGAAAATTGTCCTCATTCGCGGCCACCTTTTCTTAGGTGTATCTATGTACACGTGTATTGGCGCATTGGCCTATGCCGCCAGTGCCCTGACGCATGAGTCTCACAGTTTGGGTTCTTTCCATTAAGAAATTTGGCAATATTTTGGCTCAGATGTCGAGCTGGTGAGCGTCTCTTCATTCTCGAACAACGTTGAGGTTCGCAGCTAAGATATAAGTCGAGAAAATTATCCTCATTCGCAGCCACCTTTTCTTATGTGTATGTTTGTACACGTGTATTGCCGCATTGGCCTATGCCGCCAGTGCCCTGACGCATGAGTCTCACAGTTTGGGTTCTTTCCATTGAGAAATTTGGCAATATTTTGGCTCAGATATCGAGCTGGTGAGTGTCTCTTCATTCTCGAACAACGTTGAGGTTCGCAGCTCAAATATAAGTCGAGAAAATAATCCTCATTCGCAGCCACCTTTTCTGATGTGTATGTTTGTACACGTGTATTGCCGCATTGGCCTATGCCGCCAGTGCCCTGACGCATGAGTCTCACAGTTTGGGTTCTTTCTATTGAGAAATTTGGCAATATTTTGGCTCCGATGTCGAGCTGGTGAGTGTCTCTTCATTCTCGAACAACGTTGAGGTTCGCAGCTCAAATATAAGTCGAGAAAATTGTCCTCATTCGCAGCCACCTTTTCTTAGGTGTATCTATGTACACGTGTATTGGCGCATTGGCCTATGCCGCCAGTGCCCTGACGCATGAGTCTCACAGTTTGGGTTCTTTCCATTAAAACAATTTGGCAATATTTTGGCTCAGATGTCGAGCTGGTGAGCGTCTATTCATTCTCGAACAACGTTGAGGTTTGCAGCTCAAATATAAGTCGAGAAAATAATCCTCATTCGCAGCCACCTTTTCTAATTTGTATGTTTGTACACGTGTATTGCCGCATAGGCCAATGCCGCCAGTGGCCTAACGCATGAGTCTCACGGTTTGGGTTCTTTCCATTGAGAAATTTGGCAATATTTTGGCTCAGATATCGAGCTGGTGAGTGTCTCTTCATTCTCGAACAACGTTGAGGTTCGCAGCTCAAATATAAGTCGAGAAAATTGTCCTCATTCGCGGCCACCTTTTCTTAGGTGTATCTATGTACACGTGTATTGGCGCATTGGCCTATGCCGCCAGTGCCCTGACGCATGAGTCTCACAGTTTGGGTTCTTTCCATTAAGAAATTTGGCAATATTTTGGCTCAGATGTCGAGCTGGTGAGCGTCTCTTCATTCTCGAACAACGTTGAGGTTCGCAGCTAAGATATAAGTCGAGAAAATTATCCTCATTCGCAGCCACCTTTTCTTATGTGTATGTTTGTACACGTGTATTGCCGCATTGGCCTATGCCGCCAGTGCCCTGACGCATGAGTCTCACAGTTTGGGTTCTTTCCATTGAGAAATTTGGCAATATTTTGGCTCAGATATCGAGCTGGTGAGTGTCTCTTCATTCTCGAACAACGTTGAGGTTCGCAGCTCAAATATAAGTCGAGAAAATAATCCTCATTCGCAGCCACCTTTTCTGATGTGTATGTTTGTACACGTGTATTGCCGCATTGGCCTATGCCGCCAGTGCCCTGACGCATGAGTCTCACAGTTTGGGTTCTTTCTATTGAGAAATTTGGCAATATTTTGGCTCCGATGTCGAGCTGGTGAGTGTCTCTTCATTCTCGAACAACGTTGAGGTTCGCAGCTCAAATATAAGTCGAGAAAATTGTCCTCATTCGCAGCCACCTTTTCTTAGGTGTATCTATGTACACGTGTATTGGCGCATTGGCCTATGCCGCCAGTGCCCTGACGCATGAGTCTCACAGTTTGGGTTCTTTCCATTAAAACAATTTGGCAATATTTTGGCTCAGATGTCGAGCTGGTGAGCGTCTATTCATTCTCGAACAACGTTGAGGTTTGCAGCTCAAATATAAGTCGAGAAAATTATCCTCATTCGCAGCCACCTTTTCTTATGTGTATGTTTGTACACGTGTATTGCCGCATTGGCCTATGCCGCCAGTGCCCTGACGCATGAGTCTCACAGTTTGGGTTCTTTCCATTGAGAAATTTGGCAATATTTTGGCTCAGATATCGAGCTGGTGAGTGTCTCTTCATTCTCGAACAACGTTGAGGTTCGCAGCTCAGATATAAGTCGAGAAAATTATCCTCATTCGCAGCCATGTTTTCTTATGTGTATCTATGTACACGTGTATTGCCGCATTGGCCAAGGTCGCCAGTGCCCTGACGCATGAGTCTCACAGTTTGGGTTCTTTCTATTGAGAAATTTGGCAATATTTTGGCTCAGATGTCGAGCTGGTGAGTATCTCTTCATTCTCGAACAACGTTGAGGATCCCAGCTAAGATAAAAGTCGAGAAAATAATCCTCATTCGCAGCCACCTTTTCTGATGTGTATGTTTGTACACGTGTATTTCCGCATTGGCCTATGCCACCAGTGCCCTGACGCATGAGTCTCACAGTTTGGGTTCTTTCCATTAAAACAATTTTGCAATATTTTGGCTCAGATGTCGAGTCGCAGCCATGTTTTCTTATGTGTATCTATGTACACGTGTATTTCCGCATTGGCCTATGCCACCAGTGCCCTGACGCATGAGTCTCACGGTTTGGGTTTTTTCCAGTGAGAAATTTGGCAATATTTGGGCTCAGATATCGAGCTGGTGAGTGTCTCTTCATTCTCGAACAACGTTGAGGTTCGCAGCTCAAATATAAGTCGAGAAAATAATCCTCATTCGCAGCCACCTTTTCTAATTTGTATGTTTGTACACGTGTATTGCCGCATAGGCCAATGCCGCCAGTGGCCTAACGCATGAGTCTCACGGTTTGGGTTCTTTCCATTGAGAAATTTGGCAATATTTTGGCTCAGATATCGAGCTGGTGAGTGTCTCTTCATTCTCGAACAACGTTGAGGTTCGCAGCTCAAATATAAGTCGAGAAAATTGTCCTCATTCGCGGCCACCTTTTCTTAGGTGTATCTATGTACACGTGTATTGGCGCATTGGCCTATGCCGCCAGTGCCCTGACGCATGAGTCTCACAGTTTGGGTTCTTTCCATTAAGAAATTTGGCAATATTTTGGCTCAGATGTCGAGCTGGTGAGCGTCTTTTCATTCTCGAACAACGTTGAGGTTCGCAGCTAAGATATAAGTCGAGAAAATTATCCTCATTCGCAGCCACCTTTTCTTATGTGTATGTTTGTACACGTGTATTGCCGCATTGGCCTATGCCGCCAGTGCCCTGACGCATGAGTCTCACAGTTTGGGTTCTTTCTATTGAGAAATTTGGCAATATTTTGGCTCCGATGTCGAGCTGGTGAGTGTCTCTTCATTCTCGAACAACGTTGAGGTTCGCAGCTCAGATATAAGTCGAGAAAATTATCCTCATTCGCAGCCATGTTTTCTTATGTGTATCTATGTACACGTGTATTGCCGCATTGGCCTATGTTGCCAGTGCCCTGACGCATGAGTCTCACAGTTTGGGTTCTTTCCATTGAGAAATTTGGCAATATTTTGGCTCAGATATCGAGCTGGTGAGTGTCTCTTCATTCTCGAACAACGTTGAGGTTCGCAGCTCAAATATAAGTCGAGAAAATAATCCTCATTCGCAGCCACCTTTTCTGATGTGTATGTTTGTACACGTGTATTGCCGCATTGGCCTATGCCGCCAGTGCCCTGACGCATGAGTCTCACAGTTTGGGTTCTTTCTATTGAGAAATTTGGCAATATTTTGGCTCCGATGTCGAGCTGGTGAGTGTCTCTTCATTCTCGAACAACGTTGAGGTTCGGAGCTCAAATATAAGTCGAGAAAATTGTCCTCATTCGCAGCCACCTTTTCTTAGGTGTATCTATGTACACGTGTATTGGCGCATTGGCCTATGCCGCCAGTGCCCTGACGCATGAGTCTCACAGTTTGGGTTCTTTCCATTAAAACAATTTGGCAATATGTTGGCTCAGATATCGAGCTGGTGAGCGTCTATTCATTCTCGAACAACGTTGAGGTTTGCAGCTCAAATATAAGTCGAGAAAATAATCCTCATTCGCAGCCACCTTTTCTGATGTGTATGTTTGTACACGTGTATTGCCGCATTGGCCTATGCCGCCAGTGCCCTGACGCATGAGTCTCACAGTTTGGGTTCTTTCTATTGAGAAATTTGGCAATATTTTGGCTCCGATGTCGAGCTGGTGAGTGTCTCTTCATTCTCGAACAACGTTGAGGTTCGGAGCTCAAATATAAGTCGAGAAAATTATCCTCATTCGCAGCCATGTTTAATTATGTCTATCTATGTACACGTGTATTGCCGCATTGGCCTATGTCGCCAGTGCCCTGACGCATGAGTCTCACATTTTGGGTTCTTTCCATTGAGAAATTTGGCAATATTTTGGCTCAGATGTCTAGCTGGTGAGTGTCTCTTCATTCTCGAACAACGTTGAGGTTCGCAGCTCAAATATAAGTCGAGAAAATTATCCTCATTCGCAGCCACCATTTCTGATGTGTATGTTTGTACACTTGTATTGCCGCATAGGCCTATGCCGTCAGTGCCCTGACGCATGGGTCTCACGGTTTGGTTTTTTTCCAGTGAGAAATTTGGCAATATTTTGGCTCCGATGTTGAGCTGGTGTGTGTCTCTTCATTCTCGAACAACGTTGAGGTTCGCAGCTCAGATATAAGTCGAGAAAATTATCCTCATTCGCAGCTATGTTTTCTTATGTGTATCTATGTACACGTGTATTGCCGCATTGGCCAAGGTCGCCAGTGCCCTGACGCATGAGTCTCACAGTTTGGGTTCTTTCTATTGAGAAATTTGGCAATATTTTGGCTCAGATGTCGAGCTGGTGAGTATCTCTTCATTCTCGAACAACGTTGAGGATCCCAGCTAAGATAAAAGTCGAGAAAATAATCCTCATTCGCAGCCACCTTTTCTGATGTGTATGTTTGTACACGTGTATTTCCGCATTGGCCTATGCCACCAGTGCCCTGACGCATGAGTCTCACAGTTTGGGTTCTTTCCATTAAAACAATTTGGCAACATTTTGGCTCAGATGTCGAGCTGGTGAGCGTCTATTCATTCTCGAACAACGTTGAGGTTTGCAGCTCAAATATAAGTCGAGACAATTATCCTCATTCGCAGCCATGTTTTCTTATGTGTATCTATGTACACGTGTATTGCCGCATTGGCCTAATGTCGCCAGTGCCCTGACGCATGAGTCTCACAGTTTGGGTTCTTTCCATTAAAATATTTGCCAATATTTTGGCTCAGATGTCGAGCTGGTGAGCGTCTCTTCATTCTCGAACAACGTTGAGGTTCGCAGCTAAGATATAAGTCGAGAAAATTATCCTCATTCGCAGCCACCTTTTCTTATGTGTATGTTTGTACACGTGTATTGCCGCATTGGCCAAGGCCGCCAGTGCCCTGACGCATGAGTCTCACAGTTTGGGTTATTTCTATTGAGAAATTTGGCAATATTTTGCATCAGATGTCGAGCTGGTGAGTATCTCTTCATTCTCGAACAACGTTGAGGTTCCCAGCTAAGATAAAAGTCGAGAAAATAATTCTCATTCACAGCCACCTTTTCTGATGTGTATGTTTGTACACGTGTATTTCCGCATTGGCCTATGCCACCAGTGCCCTGACGCATGAGTCTCACGGTTTGGGTTTTTTCCAGTGAGAAATTTGGCAATATTTTGGCTCAGATATCGAGCTGGTGAGTGTCTCTTCATTCTCGAACAACGTTGAGGTTCGCAGCTCAAATATAAGTCGAGAAAATAATCCTCATTCGCAGCCACCTTTTCTAATTTGTATGTTTGTACACGTGTATTGCCGCATAGGCCAATGCCGCCAGTGGCCTAACGCATGAGTCTCACGGTTTGGGTTCTTTCCATTGAGAAATTTGGCAATATTTTGGCTCAGATATCGAGCTGGTGAGTGTCTCTTCATTCTCGAACAACGTTGAGGTTCGCAGCTCAAATATAAGTCGAGAAAATTGTCCTCATTCGCGGCCACCTTTTCTTAGGTGTATCTATGTACACGTGTATTGGCGCATTGGCCTATGCCGCCAGTGCCCTGACGCATGAGTCTCACAGTTTGGGTTCTTTCCATTAAGAAATTTGGCAATATTTTGGCTCAGATGTCGAGCTGGTGAGCGTCTCTTCATTCACGAACAACGTTGAGGTTCGCAGCTAAGATATAAGTCGAGAAAATTATCCTCATTCGCAGCCACCTTTTCTTATGTGTATGTTTGTACACGTGTATTGCCGCATTGGCCTATGCCGCCAGTGCCCTGACGCATGAGTCTCACAGTTTGGGTTCTTTCTATTGAGAAATTTGGCAATATTTTGGCTCCGATGTCGAGCTGGTGAGTGTCTCTTCATTCTCGAACAACGTTGAGGTTCGCAGCTCAGATATAAGTCGAGAAAATTATCCTCATTCGCAGCCATGTTTTCTTATGTGTATCTATGTACACGTGTATTGCCGCATTGGCCTATGTTGCCAGTGCCCTGACGCATGAGTCTCACAGTTTGGGTTCTTTCCATTGAGAAATTTGGCAATATTTTGGCTCAGATATCGAGCTGGTGAGTGTCTCTTCATTCTCGAACAACGTTGAGGTTCGCAGCTCAAATATAAGTCGAGAAAATAATCCTCATTCGCAGCCACCTTTTCTGATGTGTATGTTTGTACACGTGTATTGCCGCATTGGCCTATGCCGCCAGTGCCCTGACGCATGAGTCTCACAGTTTGGGTTCTTTCTATTGAGAAATTTGGCAATATTTTGGCTCCGATGTCGAGCTGGTGAGTGTCTCTTCATTCTCGAACAACGTTGAGGTTCGGAGCTCAAATATAAGTCGAGAAAATTGTCCTCATTCGCAGCCACCTTTTCTTAGGTGTATCTATGTACACGTGTATTGGCGCATTGGCCTATGCCGCCAGTGCCCTGACGCATGAGTCTCACAGTTTGGGTTCTTTCCATTAAAACAATTTGGCAATATTTTGGCTCAGATATCGAGCTGGTGAGCGTCTATTCATTCTCGAACAACGTTGAGGTTTGCAGCTCAAATATAAGTCGAGAAAATTATCCTCATTCGCAGCCATGTTTAATTATGTCTATCTATGTACACGTGTATTGCCGCATTGGCCTATGTCGCCAGTGCCCTGACGCATGAGTCTCACATTTTGGGTTCTTTCCATTGAGAAATTTGGCAATATTTTGGCTCAGATGTCTAGCTGGTGAGTGTCTCTTCATTCTCGAACAACGTTGAGGTTCGCAGCTCAAATATAAGTCGAGAAAATTATCCTCATTCGCAGCCACCTTTTCTGATGTGTATGTTTGTACACTTGTATTGCCGCATAGGCCTATGCCGTCAGTGCCCTGACGCATGGGTCTCACGGTTTGTTTTTTTTCCAGTGAGAAATTTGGCAATATTTTGGCTCCGATGTTGAGCTGGTGTGTGTCTCTTCTTTCTCGAACAACGTTGAGGTTCGCAGCTCAGATATAAGTCGAGAAAATTATCCTCATTCGCAGCCATGTTTTCTTATGTGTATCTATGTACACGTGTATTGCCGCATTGGCCAAGGTCGCCAGTGCCCTGACGCATGAGTCTCACAGTTTGGGTTCTTTCTATTGAGAAATTTGGCAATATTTTGGCTCAGATGTCGAGCTGGTGAGTATCTCTTCATTCTCGAACAACGTTGAGGATCCCAGCTAAGATAAAAGTCGAGAAAATAATCCTCATTCGCAGCCACCTTTTCTGATGTGTATGTTTGTACACGTGTATTTCCGCATTGGCCTATGCCACCAGTGCCCTGACGCATGAGTCTCACAGTTTGGGTTCTTTCCATTAAAACAATTTGGCAACATTTTGGCTCAGATGTCGAGCTGGTGAGCGTCTATTCATTCTCGAACAACGTTGAGGTTTGCAGCTCAAATATAAGTCGAGAAAATTATCCTCATTCGCAGCCATGTTTTCTTATGTGTATCTATGTACACGTGTATTGCCGCATTGGCCTAATGTCGCCAGTGCCCTGACGCCTGAGTCTCACAGTTTGGGTTCTTTCCATTAAAATATTTGCCAATATTTTGGCTCAGATGTCGAGCTGGTGAGCGTCTCTTCATTCTCGAACAACGTTGAGGTTCGCAGCTAAGATATAAGTCGAGAAAATTATCCTCATTCGCAGCCACCTTTTCTTATGTGTATGTTTGTACACGTGTATTGCCGCATTGGCCAAGGCCGCCAGTGCCCTGACGCATGAGTCTCACAGTTTGGGTTATTTCTATTGAGAAATTTGGCAATATTTTGCATCAGATGTCGAGCTGGTGAGTATCTCTTCATTCTCGAACAACGTTGAGGTTCCCAGCTAAGATAAAAGTCGAGAAAATAATTCTCATTCACAGCCACCTTTTCTGATGTGTATGTTTGTACACGTGTATTTCCGCATTGGCCTATGCCACCAGTGGCCTAACGCATGAGTCTCACGGTTTGGGTTCTTTCCATTGAGAAATTTGGCAATATTTTGGCTCAGATATCAAGCTGGTGAGTGTCTCTTCATTCTCGAACAACGTTGAGGTTCGCAGCTCAAATATAAGTCGAGAAAATTGTCCTCATTCGCGGCCACCTTTTCTTAGGTGTATCTATGTACACGTGTATTGGCGCATTGGCCTATGCCGCCAGTGCCCTGACGCATGAGTCTCACAGTTTGGGTTCTTTCCATTAAGAAATTTTGCAATATTTTGGCTCAGATGTCGAGCTGGTGAGCGTCTCTTCATTCTCGAACAACGTTGAGGTTCGCAGGTAAGATATAAGTCGAGAAAATTATCCTCATTCGCAGCCACCTTTTCTTATGTGTATGTTTGTACACGTGTATTGCCGCATTGGCCTATGCCGCCAGTGCCCTGACGCATGAGTCTCACAGTTTGGGTTCTTTCTATTGAGAAATTTGGCAATATTTTGGCTCCGATGTCGAGCTGGTGAGTGTCTCTTCATTCTCGAACAACGTTGAGGTTCGCAGCTCAGATATAAGTCGAGAAAATTATCCTCATTCGCAGCCATGTTTTCTTATGTGTATCTATGTACACGTGTATTTCCGCATTGGCCTATGTTGCCAGTGCCTTGACGCATGAGTCTCACAGTTTGGGTTCTTTCCATTGAGAAATTATTTGGCAATATTTTGGCTCAGATATCGAGCTGGTGAGTGTCTCTTCACTCTCGAACAACGTTGAGGTTTGCAGCTCAAATATAAGTCGAGAAAATTATCCTCATTCGCAGCCATGTTTAATTATGTCTATCTATGTACACGTGTATTGCCGCATTGGCCTATGTCGCCAGTGCCCTGACGCATGAGTCTCACAGTTTGGGTTCTTTCTATTGAGAAATTTGGCAATATTTTGGCTCAGATGTCGAGCTGGTGAGTGTCTCTTCATTCTCGAACAACGTTGAGGTTCGCAGCTCAGATATAAGTCGAGATAATTATCCTCATTCGCAGCCACCTTTTCTTATGTGTATGTTTGTACACGTGTATTGCCGCATTGGCCAAGGCCGCCAGTGCCCTGACGCATGAGTCTCACAGTTTGGGTTATTTCTATTGAGAAATTTGGCAATATTTTGGCTCAGATGTCGAGCTGGTGAGTATCTCTTCATTCTCGAACAACGTTGAGGTTCCCAGCTAAGATAAAAGTCGAGAAAATAATTCTCATTCGCAGCCACCTTTTCTGATGTGTATGTTTGTACACGTGTATTTCCGCATTGGCCTATGCCACCAGTGCCCTGACGCATGAGTCTCACGGTTTGGGTTTTTTCCAGTGAGAAATTTGGCAATATTTTGGCTCAGATATCGAGCTGGTGAGTGTCTCTTCATTCTCGAACAACGTTGAGGTTCGCAGCTCAAATATAAGTCGAGAAAATAATCCTCATTCGCAGCCACCTTTTCTAATTTGTATGTTTGTACACGTGTATTGCCGCATAGGCCAATGCCGCCAGTGGCCTAACGCATGAGTCTCACGGTTTGGGTTCTTTCCATTGAGAAATTTGGCAATATTTTGGCTCAGATATCGAGCTGGTGAGTGTCTCTTCATTCTCGAACAACGTTGAGGTTCGCAGCTCAAATATAAGTCGAGAAAATTGTCCTCATTCGCGGCCACCTTTTCTTAGGTGTATCTATGTACACGTGTATTGGCGCATTGGCCTATGCCGCCAGTGCCCTGACGCATGAGTCTCACAGTTTGGGTTCTTTCCATTAAGAAATTTGGCAATATTTTGGCTCAGATGTCGAGCTGGTGAGCGTCTCTTCATTCTCGAACAACGTTGAGGTTCGCAGCTAAGATATAAGTCGAGAAAATTATCCTCATTCGCAGCCACCTTTTCTTATGTGTATGTTTGTACACGTGTATTGCCGCATTGGCCTATGCCGCCAGTGCCCTGACGCATGAGTCTCACGGTTTGGGTTTTTTCCAGTGAGAAATTTGGCAATATTTTGGCTCAGATATCGAGCTGGTGAGTGTCTCTTCATTCTCGAACAACGTTGAGGTTCGCAGCTCAAATATAAGTCGAGAAAATAATCCTCATTCGCAGCCACCTTTTCTAATTTGTATGTTTGTACACGTGTATTGCCGCATAGGCCAATGCCGCCAGTGGCCTAACGCATGAGTCTCACGGTTTGGGTTCTTTCCATTGAGAAATTTGGCAATATTTTGGCTCAGATATCGAGCTGGTGAGTGTCTCTTCATTCTCGAACAACGTTGAGGTTCGCAGCTCAAATATAAGTCGAGAAAATTGTCCTCATTCGCGGCCACCTTTTCTTAGGTGTATCTATGTACACGTGTATTGGCGCATTGGCCTATGCCGCCAGTGCCCTGACGCATGAGTCTCACAGTTTGGGTTCTTTCCATTAAGAAATTTGGCAATATTTTGGCTCAGATGTCGAGCTGGTGAGCGTCTCTTCATTCTCGAACAACGTTGAGGTTCGCAGCTAAGATATAAGTCGAGAAAATTATCCTCATTCGCAGCCACCTTTTCTTATGTGTATGTTTGTACACGTGTATTGCCGCATTGGCCTATGCCGCCAGTGCCCTGACGCATGAGTCTCACAGTTTGGGTTCTTTCTATTGAGAAATTTGGCAATATTTTGGCTCCGATGTCGAGCTGGTGAGTGTCTCTTCATTCTCGAACAACGTTGAGGTTCGCAGCTCAGATATAAGTCGAGAAAATTATCCTCATTCGCAGCCATGTTTTCTTATGTGTATCTATGTACACGTGTATTGCCGCATTGGCCTATGTTGCCAGTGCCCTGACGCATGAGTCTCACAGTTTGGGTTCTTTCCATTGAGAAATTTGGCAATATTTTGGCTCAGATATCGAGCTGGTGAGTGTCTCTTCATTCTCGAACAACGTTGAGGTTCGCAGCTCAAATATAAGTCGAGAAAATAATCCTCATTCGCAGCCACCTTTTCTGATGTGTATGTTTGTACACGTGTATTGCCGCATTGGCCTATGCCGCCAGTGCCCTGACGCATGAGTCTCACAGTTTGGGTTCTTTCTATTGAGAAATTTGGCAATATTTTGGCTCCGATGTCGAGCTGGTGAGTGTCTCTTCATTCTCGAACAACGTTGAGGTTCGGAGCTCAAATATAAGTCGAGAAAATTGTCCTCATTCGCAGCCACCTTTTCTTAGGTGTATCTATGTACACGTGTATTGGCGCATTGGCATATGCCGCCAGTGCCCTGACGCATGAGTCTCACAGTTTGGGTTCTTTCCATTAAAACAATTTGGCAATATTTTGGCTCAGATATCGAGCTGGTGAGCGTCTATTCATTCTCGAACAACGTTGAGGTTTGCAGCTCAAATATAAGTCGAGAAAATTATCCTCATTCGCAGCCATGTTTAATTATGTCTATCTATGTACACGTGTATTGCCGCATTGGCCTATGTCGCCAGTGCCCTGACGCATGAGTCTCACATTTTGGGTTCTTTCCATTGAGAAATTTGGCAATATTTTGGCTCAGATGTCTAGCTGGTGAGTGTCTCTTCATTCTCGAACAACGTTGAGGTTCGCAGCTCAAATATAAGTCGAGAAAATTATCCTCATTCGCAGCCACCTTTTCTGATGTGTATGTTTGTACACTTGTATTGCCGCATAGGCCTATGCCGTCAGTGCCCTGACGCATGGGTCTCACGGTTTGTTTTTTTTCCAGTGAGAAATTTGGCAATATTTTGGCTCCGATGTTGAGCTGGTGTGTGTCTCTTCATTCTCGAACAACGTTGAGGTTCGCAGCTCAGATATAAGTCGAGAAAATTATCCTCATTCGCAGCCATGTTTTCTTATGTGTATCTATGTACACGTGTATTGCCGCATTGGCCAAGGTCGCCAGTGCCCTGACGCATGAGTCTCACAGTTTGGGTTCTTTCTATTGAGAAATTTGGCAATATTTTGGCTCAGATGTCGAGCTGGTGAGTATCTCTTCATTCTCGAACAACGTTGAGGATCCCAGCTAAGATAAAAGTCGAGAAAATAATCCTCATTCGCAGCCACCTTTTCTGATGTGTATGTTTGTACACGTGTATTTCCGCATTGGCCTATGCCACCAGTGCCCTGACGCATGAGTCTCACAGTTTGGGTTCTTTCCATTAAAACAATTTGGCAACATTTTGGCTCAGATGTCGAGCTGGTGAGCGTCTATTCATTCTCGAACAACGTTGAGGTTTGCAGCTCAAATATAAGTCGAGAAAATTATCCTCATTCGCAGCCATGTTTTCTTATGTGTATCTATGTACACGTGTATTGCCGCATTGGCCTAATGTCGCCAGTGCCCTGACGCATGAGTCTCACAGTTTGGGTTCTTTCCATTAAAATATTTGCCAATATTTTGGCTCAGATGTCGAGCTGGTGAGCGTCTCTTCATTCTCGAACAACGTTGAGGTTCGCAGCTAAGATATAAGTCGAGAAAATTATCCTCATTCGCAGCCACCTTTTCTTATGTGTATGTTTGTACACGTGTATTGCCGCATTGGCCAAGGCCGCCAGTGCCCTGACGCATGAGTCTCACAGTTTGGGTTATTTCTATTGAGAAATTTGGCAATATTTTGCATCAGATGTCGAGCTGGTGAGTATCTCTTCATTCTCGAACAACGTTGAGGTTCCCAGCTAAGATAAAAGTCGAGAAAATAATTCTCATTCACAGCCACCTTTTCTGATGTGTATGTTTGTACACGTGTATTTCCGCATTGGCCTATGCCACCAGTGCCCTGACGCATGAGTCTCACGGTTTGGGTTTTTTCCAGTGAGAAATTTGGCAATATTTTGGCTCAGATATCGAGCTGGTGAGTGTCTCTTCATTCTCGAACAACGTTGAGGTTCGCAGCTCAAATATAAGTCGAGAAAATAATCCTCATTCGCAGCCACCTTTTCTAATTTGTATGTTTGTACACGTGTATTGCCGCATAGGCCAATGCCGCCAGTGGCCTAACGCATGAGTCTCACGGTTTGGGTTCTTTCCATTGAGAAATTTGGCAATATTTTGGCTCAGATATCGAGCTGGTGAGTGTCTCTTCATTCTCGAACAACGTTGAGGTTCGCAGCTCAAATATAAGTCGAGAAAATTGTCCTCATTCGCGGCCACCTTTTCTTAGGTGTATCTATGTACACGTGTATTGGCGCATTGGCCTATGCCGCCAGTGCCCTGACGCATGAGTCTCACAGTTTGGGTTCTTTCCATTAAGAAATTTTGCAATATTTTGGCTCAGATGTCGAGCTGGTGAGCGTCTCTTCATTCTCGAACAACGTTGAGGTTCGCAGGTAAGATATAAGTCGAGAAAATTATCCTCATTCGCAGCCACCTTTTCTTATGTGTATGTTTGTACACGTGTATTGCCGCATTGGCCTATGCCGCCAGTGCCCTGACGCATGAGTCTCACAGTTTGGGTTCTTTCTATTGAGAAATTTGGCAATATTTTGGCTCCGATGTCGAGCTGGTGAGTGTCTCTTCATTCTCGAACAACGTTGAGGTTCGCAGCTCAGATATAAGTCGAGAAAATTATCCTCATTCGCAGCCATGTTTTCTTATGTGTATCTATGTACACGTGTATTTCCGCATTGGCCTATGTTGCCAGTGCCTTGACGCATGAGTCTCACAGTTTGGGTTCTTTCCATTGAGAAATTATTTGGCAATATTTTGGCTCAGATATCGAGCTGGTGAGTGTCTCTTCACTCTCGAACAACGTTGAGGTTTGCAGCTCAAATATAAGTCGAGAAAATTATCCTCATTCGCAGCCATGTTTAATTATGTCTATCTATGTACACGTGTATTGCCGCATTGGCCTATGTCGCCAGTGCCCTGACGCATGAGTCTCACAGTTTGGGTTCTTTCTATTGAGAAATTTGGCAATATTTTGGCTCAGATGTCGAGCTGGTGAGTGTCTCTTCATTCTCGAACAACGTTGAGGTTCGCAGCTCAGATATAAGTCGAGATAATTATCCTCATTCGCAGCCACCTTTTCTTATGTGTATGTTTGTACACGTGTATTGCCGCATTGGCCAAGGCCGCCAGTGCCCTGACGCATGAGTCTCACAGTTTGGGTTATTTCTATTGAGAAATTTGGCAATATTTTGGCTCAGATGTCGAGCTGGTGAGTATCTCTTCATTCTCGAACAACGTTGAGGTTCCCAGCTAAGATAAAAGTCGAGAAAATAATTCTCATTCGCAGCCACCTTTTCTGATGTGTATGTTTGTACACGTGTATTTCCGCATTGGCCTATGCCACCAGTGCCCTGACGCATGAGTCTCGCGGTTTGGGTTTTTTCCAGTGAGAAATTTGGCAATATTTTGGCTCAGATATCGAGCTGGTGAGTGTCTCTTCATTCTCGAACAACGTTGAGGTTCGCAGCTCAAATATAAGTCGAGAAAATAATCCTCATTCGCAGCCACCTTTTCTAATTTGTATGTTTGTACACGTGTATTGCCGCATAGGCCAATGCCGCCAGTGGCCTAACGCATGAGTCTCACGGTTTGGGTTCTTTCCATTGAGAAATTTGGCAATATTTTGGCTCAGATATCGAGCTGGTGAGTGTCTCTTCATTCTCGAACAACGTTGAGGTTCGCAGCTCAAATATAAGTCCAGAAAATTGTCCTCATTCGCGGCCACCTTTTCTTAGGTGTATCTATGTACACGTGTATTGGCGCATTGGCCTATGCCGCCAGTGCCCTGACGCATGAGTCTCACAGTTTGGGTTCTTTCCATTAAGAAATTTGGCAATATTTTGGCTCAGATGTCGAGCTGGTGAGCGTCTCTTCATTCTCGAACAACGTTGAGGTTCGCAGCTAAGATATAAGTCGAGAAAATTATCCTCATTCGCAGCCACCTTTTCTTATGTGTATGTTTGTACACGTGTATTGCCGCATTGGCCTATGCCGCCAGTGCCCTGACGCATGAGTCTCACAGTTTGGGTTCTTTCCATTGAGAAATTTGGCAATATTTTGGCTCAGATATCGAGCTGGTGAGTGTCTCTTCATTCTCGAACAACGTTGAGGTTCGCAGCTCAAATATAAGTCGAGAAAATAATCCTCATTCGCAGCCACCTTTTCTGATGTGTATGTTTGTACACGTGTATTGCCGCATTGGCCTATGCCGCCAGTGCCCTGACGCATGAGTCTCACAGTTTGGGTTCTTTCTATTGAGAAATTTGGCAATATTTTGGCTCCGATGTCGAGCTGGTGAGTGTCTCTTCATTCTCGAACAACGTTGAGGTTCGCAGCTCAAATATAAGTCGAGAAAATTGTCCTCATTCGCAGCCACCTTTTCTTAGGTGTATCTATGTACACGTGTATTGGCGCATTGGCCTATGCCGCCAGTGCCCTGACGCATGAGTCTCACAGTTTGGGTTCTTTCCATTAAAACAATTTGGCAATATTTTGGCTCAGATGTCGAGCTGGTGAGCGTCTATTCATTCTCGAACAACGTTGAGGTTTGCAGCTCAAATATAAGTCGAGAAAATTATCCTCATTCGCAGCCACCTTTTCTTATGTGTATGTTTGTACACGTGTATTGCCGCATTGGCCTATGCCGCCAGTGCCCTGACGCATGAGTCTCACAGTTTGGGTTCTTTCCATTGAGAAATTTGGCAATATTTTGGCTCAGATATCGAGCTGGTGAGTGTCTCTTCATTCTCGAACAACGTTGAGGTTCGCAGCTCAGATATAAGTCGAGAAAATTATCCTCATTCGCAGCCATGTTTTCTTATGTGTATCTATGTACACGTGTATTGCCGCATTGGCCAAGGTCGCCAGTGCCCTGACGCATGAGTCTCACAGTTTGGGTTCTTTCTATTGAGAAATTTGGCAATATTTTGGCTCAGATGTCGAGCTGGTGAGTATCTCTTCATTCTCGAACAACGTTGAGGATCCCAGCTAAGATAAAAGTCGAGAAAATAATCCTCATTCGCAGCCACCTTTTCTGATGTGTATGTTTGTACACGTGTATTTCCGCATTGGCCTATGCCACCAGTGCCCTGACGCATGAGTCTCACAGTTTGGGTTCTTTCCATTAAAACAATTTGGCAATATTTTGGCTCAGATGTCGAGCTGGTGAGCGTCTATTCATTCTCGAACAACGTTGAGGTTTGCAGCTCAAATATAAGTCGAGAAAATTATCCTCATTCGCAGCCATGTTTTCTTATGTGTATCTATGTACACGTGTATTGCCGCATAGGCCAATGCCGCCAGTGGCCTAACGCATGAGTCTCACGGTTTGGGTTCTTTCCATTGAGAAATTTGGCAATATTTTGGCTCAGATATCGAGCTGGTGAGTGTCTCTTCATTCTCGAACAACGTTGAGGTTCGCAGCTCAAATATAAGTCGAGAAAATTGTCCTCATTCGCGGCCACCTTTTCTTAGGTGTATCTATGTACACGTGTATTGGCGCATTGGCCTATGCCGCCAGTGCCCTGACGCATGAGTCTCACAGTTTGGGTTCTTTCTATTGAGAAATTTGGCAATATTTTGGCCCCGATGTCGAGCTGGTGAGTGTCTCTTCATTCTCGAACAACGTTGAGGTTCGCAGCTCAGATATAAGTCGAGAAAATTATCCTCATTCGCAGCCATGTTTTCTTATGTGTATCTATGTACACGTGTATTGCCGCATTGGCCTATGTTGCCAGTGCCCTGACGCATGAGTCTCACAGTTTGGGTTCTTTCCATTGAGAAATTTGGCAATATTTTGGCTCAGATATCGAGCTGGTGAGTGTCTCTTCATCCTCGAACAACGTTGAGGTTCGCAGCTCAAATATAAGTCGAGAAAATAATCCTCATTCGCAGCCACCTTTTCTGATGTGTATGTTTGTACACGTGTATTGCCGCATTGGCCTATGCCGCCAGTGCCTTGACGCATGAGTCTCACAGTTTGGGTTCTTTCTATTGAGAAATTTGGCAATATTTTGGCTCCGATGTCGAGCTGGTGAGTGTCTCTTCATTCTCGAACAACGTTGAGGTTCGGAGCTCAAATATAAGTCGAGAAAATTGTCCTCATTCGCAGCCACCTTTTCTTAGGTGTATCTATGTACACGTGTATTGGCGCATTGGCCTATGCCGCCAGTGCCCTGACGCATGAGTCTCACAGTTTGGGTTCTTTCCATTAAAACAATTTGGCAATATTTTGGCTCAGATGTCGAGCTGGTGAGCGTCTATTCATTCTCGAACAAAGTTGAGGTTTGCAGTTCAAATATAAGTCGAGAAAATTATCCTCATTCGCAGCCATGTTTAATTATGTCTATCTATGTACACGTGTATTGCCGCATTGGCCTATGTCGCCAGTGCCCTGACGCATGAGTCTCACATTTTGGGTTCTTTCCATTGAGAAATTTGGCAATATTTTGGCTCAGATGTCTAGCTGGTGAGTGTCTCTTCATTCTCGAACAACGTTGAGGTTCGCAGCTCAAATATAAGTCGAGAAAATTATCCTCATTCGCAGCCACCTTTTCTGATGTGTATGTTTGTACACTTGTATTGCCGCATAGGCCTATGCCGTCAGTGCCCTGACGCATGGGTCTCACGGTTTGGTTTTTTTCCAGTGAGAAATTTGGCAATATTTTGGCTCCGATGTTGAGCTGGTGTGTGTCTCTTCATTCTCGAACAACGTTGAGGTTCGCAGCTCAGATATAAGTCGAGAAAATTATCCTCATTCGCAGCCATGTTTTCTTATGTGTATCTATGTACACGTGTATTGCCGCATTGGCCAAGGTCGCCAGTGCCCTGACGCATGAGTCTCACAGTTTGGGTTCTTTCTATTGAGAAATTTGGCAATATTTTGGCTCAGATGTCGAGCTGGTGAGTATCTCTTCATTCTCGAACAACGTTGAGGATCCCAGCTAAGATAAAAGTCGAGAAAATAATCCTCATTCGCAGCCACCTTTTCTGATGTGTATGTTTGTACACGTGTATTTCCGCATTGGCCTATGCCACCAGTGCCCTGACGCATGAGTCTCACAGTTTGGGTTCTTTCCATTAAAACAATTTGGCAATATTTTGGCTCAGATGTCGAGCTGGTGAGCGTCTATTCATTCTCGAACAACGTTGAGGTTTGCAGCTCAAATATAAGTCGAGAAAATTATCCTCATTCGCAGCCATGTTTTCTTATGTGTATCTATGTACACGTGTATTGCCGCATTGGCCTAATGTCGCCAGTGCCCTGACGCATGAGTCTCACAGTTTGGGTTCTTTCCATTAAAAAATTTGCCAATATTTTGGCTCAGATGTCGAGCTGGTGAGCGTCTCTTCATTCTCGAACAACGTTGAGGTTCGCAGCTAAGATATAAGTCGAGAAAATTATCCTCATTCGCAGCCACCTTTTCTTATGTGTATGTTTGTACACGTGTATTGCCGCATTGGCCAAGGCCGCCAGTGCCCTGACGCATGAGTCTCACAGTTTGGGTTATTTCTATTGAGAAATTTGGCAATATTTTGCATCAGATGTCGAGCTGGTGAGTATCTCTTCATTCTCGAACAACGTTGAGGTTCCCAGCTAAGATAAAAGTCGAGAAAATAATTCTCATTCACAGCCACCTTTTCTGATGTGTATGTTTGTACACGTGTATTTCCGCATTGGCCTATGCCACCAGTGCCCTGACGCATGAGTCTCACGGTTTGGGTTTTTTCCAGTGAGAAATTTGGCAATATTTTGGCTCAGATATCGAGCTGGTGAGTGTCTCTTCATTCTCGAACAACGTTGAGGTTCGCAGCTCAAATATAAGTCGAGAAAATAATCCTCATTCGCAGCCACCTTTTCTAATTTGTATGTTTGTACACGTGTATTGCCGCATAGGCCAATGCCGCCAGTGGCCTAACGCATGAGTCTCACGGTTTGGGTTCTTTCCATTGAGAAATTTGGCAATATTTTGGCTCAGATATCGAGCTGGTGAGTGTCTCTTCATTCTCGAACAACGTTGAGGTTCGCAGCTCAAATATAAGTCGAGAAAATTGTCCTCATTCGCGGCCACCTTTTCTTAGGTGTATCTATGTACACGTGTATTGGCGCATTGGCCTATGCCGCCAGTGCCCTGACGCATGAGTCTCACAGTTTGGGTTCTTTCCATTAAGAAATTTTGCAATATTTTGGCTCAGATGTCGAGCTGGTGAGCGTCTCTTCATTCTCGAACAACGTTGAGGTTCGCAGCTAAGATATAAGTCGAGAAAATTATCCTCATTCGCAGCCACCTTTTCTTATGTGTATGTTTGTACACGTGTATTGCCGCATTGGCCAAGGCCGCCAGTGCCCTGACGCATGAGTCTCACAGTTTGGGTTATTTCTATTGAGAAATTTGGCAATATTTTGCATCAGATGTCGAGCTGGTGAGTATCTCTTCATTCTCGAACAACGTTGAGGTTCCCAGCTAAGATAAAAGTCGAGAAAATAATTCTCATTCACAGCCACCTTTTCTAATTTGTATGTTTGTACACGTGTATTGCCGCATAGGCCAATGCCGCCAGTGGCCTAACGCATGAGTCTCACGGTTTGGGTTCTTTCCATTGAGAAATTTGGCAATATTTTGGCTCAGATATCGAGCTGGTGAGTGTCTCTTCATTCTCGAACAACGTTGAGGTTCGCAGCTCAGATATAAGTCGAGAAAATTATCCTCATTCGCAGCCATGTTTTCTTATGTGTATCTATGTACACGTGTATTTCCGCATTGGCCTATGTTGCCAGTGCCTTGACGCATGAGTCTCACAGTTTGGGTTCTTTCCATTGAGAAATTTGGCAATATTTTGGCTCAGATATCGAGCTGGTGAGTGTCTCTTCATCCTCGAACAACGTTGAGGTTCGCAGCTCAAATATAAGTCGAGAAAATAATCCTCATTCGCAGCCACCTTTTCTGATGTGTATGTTTGTACACGTGTATTGCCGCATTGGCCTATGCCGCCAGTGCCTTGACGCATGAGTCTCACAGTTTGGGTTCTTTCTATTGAGAAATTTGGCAATATTTTGGCTCCGATGTCGAGCTGGTGAGTGTCTCTTCATTCTCGAACAACGTTGAGGTTCGGAGCTCAAATATAAGTCGAGAAAATTGTCCTCATTCGCAGCCATCTTTTCTTAGGTGTATCTATGTACACGTGTATTGGCGCATTGGCCTATGCCGCCAGTGCCCTGACGCATGAGTCTCACAGTTTGGGTTCTTTCCATTAAAACAATTTGGCAATATTTTGGCTCAGATGTCGAGCTGGTGAGCGTCTATTCATTCTCGAACAACGTTGAGGTTCGCAGCTCAAATATAAGTCGAGAAAATAATCCTCATTCGCAGCCACCTTTTCTAATTTGTATGTTTGTACACGTGTATTGCCGCATAGGCCAATGCCGCCAGTGGCCTAACGCATGAGTCTCACGGTTTGGGTTCTTTCCATTGAGAAATTTGGCAATATTTTGGCTCAGATATCGAGCTGGTGAGTGTCTCTTCATTCTCGAACAACGTTGAGGTTCGCAGCTCAAATATAAGTCGAGAAAATTGTCCTCATTCGCGGCCACCTTTTCTTAGGTGTATCTATGTACACGTGTATTGGCGCATTGGCCTATGCCGCCAGTGCCCTGACGCATGAGTCTCACAGTTTGGGTTCTTTCCATTAAGAAATTTTGCAATATTTTGGCTCAGATGTCGAGCTGGTGAGCGTCTCTTCATTCTCGAACAACGTTGAGGTTCGCAGCTAAGATATAAGTCGAGAAAATTATCCTCATTCGCAGCCACCTTTTCTTATGTGTATGTTTGTACACGTGTATTGCCGCATTGGCCTATGCCGCCAGTGCCCTGACGCATGAGTCTCACAGTTTGGGTTCTTTCTATTGAGAAATTTGGCAATATTTTGGCTCCGATGTCGAGCTGGTGAGTGTCTCTTCATTCTCGAACAACGTTGAGGTTCGCAGCTCAGATATAAGTCGAGAAAATTATCCTCATTCGCAGCCATGTTTTCTTATGTGTATCTATGTACACGTGTATTTCCGCATTGGCCTATGTTGCCAGTGCCTTGACGCATGAGTCTCACAGTTTGGGTTCTTTCCATTGAGAAATTTGGCAATATTTTGGCTCAGATATCGAGCTGGTGAGTGTCTCTTCATCCTCGAACAACGTTGAGGTTCGCAGCTCAAATATAAGTCGAGAAAATAATCCTCATTCGCAGCCACCTTTTCTGATGTGTATGTTTGTACACGTGTATTGCCGCATTGGCCTATGCCGCCAGTGCCTTGACGCATGAGTCTCACAGTTTGGGTTCTTTCTATTGAGAAATTTGGCAATATTTTGGCTCCGATGTCGAGCTGGTGAGTGTCTCTTCATTCTCGAACAACGTTGAGGTTCGGAGCTCAAATATAAGTCGAGAAAATTGTCCTCATTCGCAGCCACCTTTTCTTAGGTGTATCTATGTACACGTGTATTGGCGCATTGGCCTATGCCGCCAGTGCCCTGACGCATGAGTCTCACAGTTTGGGTTCTTTCCATTAAAACAATTTGGCAATATTTTGGCTCAGATGTCGAGCTGGTGAGCGTCTATTCATTCTCGAACAACGTTGAGGTTTGCAGTTCAAATATAAGTCGAGAAAATTATCCTCATTCGCAGCCATGTTTAATTATGTCTATCTATGTACACGTGTATTGCCGCATTGGCCTATGTCGCCAGTGCCCTGACGCATGAGTCTCACATTTTGGGTTCTTTCCATTGAGAAATTTGGCAATATTTTGGCTCAGATGTCTAGCTGGTGAGTGTCTCTTCATTCTCGAACAACGTTGAGGTTCGCAGCTCAAATATAAGTCGAGAAAATTATCCTCATTCGCAGCCACCTTTTCTGATGTGTATGTTTGTACACTTGTATTGCCGCATAGGCCTATGCCGTCAGTGCCCTGACGCATGGGTCTCACGGTTTGGTTTTTTTCCAGTGAGAAATTTGGCAATATTTTGGCTCCGATGTTGAGCTGGTGTGTGTCTCTTCATTCTCGAACAACGTTGAGGTTCGCAGCTCAGATATAAGTCGAGAAAATTATCCTCATTCGCAGCCATGTTTTCTTATGTGTATCTATGTACACGTGTATTGCCGCATTGGCCAAGGTCGCCAGTGCCCTGACGCATGAGTCTCACAGTTTGGGTTCTTTCTATTGAGAAATTTGGCAATATTTTGGCTCAGATGTCGAGCTGGTGAGCGTCTATTTATTCTCGAACAACGTTGAGGTTTGCAGTTCAAATATAAGTCGAGAAAATTATCCTCATTCGCAGCCATGTTTAATTATGTCTATCTATGTACACGTGTATTGCCGCATTGGCCTATGTCGCCAGTGCCCTGACGCATGAGTCTCACATTTTGGGTTCTTTCCATTGAGAAATTTGGCAATATTTTGGCTCAGATGTCTAGCTGGTGAGTGTCTCTTCATTCTCGAACAACGTTGAGGTTCGCAGCTCAAATATAAGTCGAGAAAATTATCCTCATTCGCAGCCACCTTTTCTGATGTGTATGTTTGTACACTTGTATTGCCGCATAGGCCTATGCCGTCAGTGCCCTGACGCATGGGTCTCACGGTTTGGTTTTTTTCCAGTGAGAAATTTGGCAATATTTTGGCTCCGATGTTGAGCTGGTGTGTGTCTCTTCATTCTCGAACAACGTTGAGGTTCGCAGCTCAGATATAAGTCGAGAAAATTATCCTCATTCGCAGCCATGTTTTCTTATGTGTATCTATGTACACGTGTATTGCCGCATTGGCCAAGGTCGCCAGTGCCCTGACGCATGAGTCTCACAGTTTGGGTTCTTTCTATTGAGAAATTTGGCAATATTTTGGCTCAGATGTCGAGCTGGTGAGTATCTCTTCATTCTCGAACAACGTTGAGGATCCCAGCTAAGATAAAAGTCGAGAAAATAATCCTCATTCGCAGCCACCTTTTCTGATGTGTATGTTTGTACACGTGTATTTCCGCATTGGCCTATGCCACCAGTGCCCTGACGCATGAGTCTCACAGTTTGGGTTCTTTCCATTAAAACAATTTGGCAATATTTTGGCTCAGATGTCGAGCTGGTGAGCGTCTATTCATTCTCGAACAACGTTGAGGTTTGCAGCTCAAATATAAGTCGAGAAAATTATCCTCATTCGCAGCCATGTTTTCTTATGTGTATCTATGTACACGTGTATTGCCGCATTGGCCTAATGTCGCCAGTGCCCTGACGCATGAGTCTCACAGTTTGGGTTCTTTCCATTAAAAAATTTGCCAATATTTTGGCTCAGATGTCGAGCTGGTGAGCGTCTCTTCATTCTCGAACAACGTTGAGGTTCGCAGCTAAGATATAAGTCGAGAAAATTATCCTCATTCGCAGCCACCTTTTCTTATGTGTATGTTTGTACACGTGTATTGCCGCATTGGCCAAGGCCGCCAGTGCCCTGACGCATGAGTCTCACAGTTTGGGTTATTTCTATTGAGAAATTTGGCAATATTTTGCATCAGATGTCGAGCTGGTGAGTATCTCTTCATTCTCGAACAACGTTGAGGTTCCCAGCTAAGATAAAAGTCGAGAAAATAATTCTCATTCACAGCCACCTTTTCTGATGTGTATGTTTGTACACGTGTATTTCCGCATTGGCCTATGCCACCAGTGCCCTGACGCATGAGTCTCACGGTTTGGGTTTTTTCCAGTGAGAAATTTGGCAATATTTTGGCTCAGATATCGAGCTGGTGAGTGTCTCTTCATTCTCGAACAACGTTGAGGTTCGCAGCTCAAATATAAGTCGAGAAAATAATCCTCATTCGCAGCCACCTTTTCTAATTTGTATGTTTGTACACGTGTATTGCCGCATAGGCCAATGCCGCCAGTGGCCTAACGCATGAGTCTCACGGTTTGGGTTCTTTCCATTGAGAAATTTGGCAATATTTTGGCTCAGATATCGAGCTGGTGAGTGTCTCTTCATTCTCGAACAACGTTGAGGTTCGCAGCTCAAATATAAGTCGAGAAAATTGTCCTCATTCGCGGCCACCTTTTCTTAGGTGTATCTATGTACACGTGTATTGGCGCATTGGCCTATGCCGCCAGTGCCCTGACGCATGAGTCTCACAGTTTGGGTTCTTTCCATTAAGAAATTTTGCAATATGTTGGCTCAGATGTCGAGCTGGTGAGCGTCTCTTCATTCTCGAACAACGTTGAGGTTCGCAGCTAAGATATAAGTCGAGAAAATTATCCTCATTCGCAGCCACCTTTTCTTATGTGTATGTTTGTACACGTGTATTGCCGCATTGGCCTATGCCGCCAGTGCCCTGACGCATGAGTCTCACAGTTTGGGTTCTTTCTATTGAGAAATTTGGCAATATTTTGGCTCCGATGTCGAGCTGGTGAGTGTCTCTTCATTCTCGAACAACGTTGAGGTTCGCAGCTCAGATATAAGTCGAGAAAATTATCCTCATTCGCAGCCATGTTTTCTTATGTGTATCTATGTACACGTGTATTTCCGCATTGGCCTATGTTGCCAGTGCCTTGACGCATGAGTCTCACAGTTTGGGTTCTTTCCATTGAGAAATTTGGCAATATTTTGGCTCAGATATCGAGCTGGTGAGTGTCTCTTCATTCTCGAACAACGTTGAGGTTCGCAGCTCAAATATAAGTCGAGAAAATAATCCTCATTCGCAGCCACCTTTTCTGATGTGTATGTTTGTACACGTGTATTGCCGCATTGGCCTATGCCGCCAGTGCCCTGACGCATGAGTCTCACAGTTTGGGTTATTTCTATTGAGAAATTTGGCAATATTTTGGCTCCGATGTCGAGCTGGTGAGTGTCTCTTCATTCTCGAACAACGTTGAGGTTCGCAGCTCAAATATAAGTCGAGAAAATTGTCCTCATTCGCAGCCACCTTTTCTTAGGTGTATCTATGTACACGTGTATTGGCGCATTGGCCTATGCCGCCAGTGCCCTGACGCATGAGTCTCACAGTTTGGGTTCTTTCCATTAAAACAATTTGGCAATATTTTGGCTCAGATGTCGAGCTGGTGAGCGTCTATTCATTCTCGAACAACGTTGAGGTTTGCAGCTCAAATATAAGTCGAGAAAATTATCCTCATTCGCAGCCATGTTTAATTATGTCTATCTATGTACACGTGTATTGCCGCATTGGCCTATGTCGCCAGTGCCCTGACGCATGAGTCTCACAGTTTGGGTTCTTTCCATTGAGAAATTTGGCAATATTAAGGCTCAGATGTCTAGCTGGTGAGTGTCTCTTCATTCTCGAACAACGTTGAGGTTCGCAGCTCAAATATAAGTCGAGAAAATTATCCTCATTCGCAGCCACCTTTTCTGATGTGTATGTTTGTACACTTGTATTGCCGCATAGGCCTATGCCGTCAGTGCCCTGACGCATGGGTCTCACGGTTTGGGTTTTTTCCAGTGAGAAATTTGGCAATATTTTGGCTCCGATGTTGAGCTGGTGTGTGTCTCTTCATTCTCGAACAACGTTGAGGTTCGCAGCTCAGATATAAGTCGAGAAAATTATCCTCATTCGCAGCCATGTTTTCTTATGTGTATCTATGTACACGTGTATTGCCGCATTGGCCAAGGTCGCCAGTGCCCTAACGCATGAGTCTCACAGTTTGGGTTCTTTCTATTGAGAAATTTGGCTATATTTTGGCTCAGATGTCGAGCTGGTGAGTATCTCTTCATTCTCGAACAACGTTGAGGATCCCAGCTAAGATAAAAGTCGAGAAAATAATCCTCATTCGCAGCCACCTTTTCTGATGTGTATGTTTGTACACGTGTATTTCCGCATTGGCCTATGCCACCAGTGCCCTGACGCATGAGTCTCACAGTTTGGGTTCTTTCCATTAAAACAATTTGGCAATATTTTGGCTCAGATGTCGAGCTGGTGAGCGTCTATTCATTCTCGAACAACGTTGAGGTTTGCAGCTCAAATATAAGTCGAGAAAATTATCCTCATTCGCAGCCATGTTTTCTTATGTGTATCTATGTACACGTGTATTGCCGCATTGGCCTAATGTCGCCAGTGCCCTGACGCATGAGTCTCACAGTTTGGGTTCTTTCCATTAAGAAATTTGCCAATATTTTGGCTCAGATGTCGAGCCGGTGAGCGTCTCTTCATTCTCGAACAACGTTGAGGTTCGCAGCTAAGATATAAGTCGAGAAAATTATCCTCATTCGCAGCCACCTTTTCTGATGTGTATGTTTGTACACGTGTATTTCCGCATTGGCCTATGCCACCAGTGCCCTGACGCATGAGTCTCACGGTTTGGGTTTTTTCCAGTGAGAAATTTGGCAATATTTTGGCTCAGATATCGAGCTGGTGAGTGTCTCTTCATTCTCGAACAACGTTGAGGTTCACAGCTCAAATATAAGTCGAGAAAATAATCCTCATTCGCAGCCACCTTTTCTGATGTGTATGTTTGTACACGTGTATTGTCGCATTGGCCTATGCCGCCAGTGCCCTGACGCATGAGTCTCACAGTTTGGGTTCTTTCTATTGAGAAATTTGGCAATATTTTGGCTCCGATGTCGAGCTGGTGAGTGTCTCTTCATTCTCGAACAACGTTGAGGTTCACAGCTCAAATATAAGTCGAGAAAATTGTCCTCATTCGCAGCCACCTTTTCTTAGGTGTATCTATGTACACGTGTATTGGCGCATTGGCCTATGCCGCCAGTGCCCTGACGCATGAGTCTCACAGTTTGGGTTCTTTCCATTACAACAATTTGGCAATATTTTGGCTCGGATGTCGAGCTGGTGAGCGTCTATTCATTCTCGAACAACGTTGAGGTTTGCAGCTCAAATATAAGTTGAGAAAATTATCCTCATTCGCAGCCATGTTTTCTTATGTGTATCTATGTACACGTGTATTGCCGCATTGGCCTAATGTCGCCAGTGCCCTGACGCATGAGTCTCACAGTTTGGGTTCTTTCCATTAAGAAATTTGCCAATATTTTGGCTCAGATGTCGAGCTGGTGAGCGTCTCTTCATTCTCGAACAACGTTGAGGTTCGCAGCTAAGATATAAGTCGAGAAAATTATCCTCATTCGCAGCCACCTTTTCTTATGTGTATGTTTGTACACGTGTATTGCCGCATTGGCCAAGGCCGCCAGTGCCCTGACGCATGAGTCTCACAGTTTGGGTTATTTCTATTGAGAAATTTGGCAATATTTTGGTTCAGATGTCGAGCTGGTGAGTATCTCTTCATTCTCGAACAACGTTGATGTTAAAAGCTAAGATAAAAGTCGAGAAAATAATTCTCATTCGCAGCCACCTTTTCTGATGTGTATGTTTGTACACGTGTATTTCCGCATTGGCCTATGCCACCAGTGCCCTGACGCATGAGTCTCACGGTTTGGGTTTTTTCCAGTGAGAAATTTGGCAATATTTTGGCTCAGATATCGAGCTGGTGAGTGTCTTTTCATTCTCGAACAACGTTGAGGTTCGCAGCTCAAATATAAGTCGAGAAAATAATCCTCATTCGCAGCCACCTTTTCTGATGTGTATGTTTGTACACGTGTATTGCCGCATTGGCCTATGCCGCCAGTGCCCTGACGCATGAGTCTCACAGTTTGGGTTCTTTCTATTGAGAAATTTGGCAATATTTTGGCTCCGATGTCGAGCTGGTGAGTGTCTCTTCATTCTCGAACAATGTTGAGGTTCACAGCTCAAATATAAGTCGAGAAAATTGTCCTCATTCGCAGCCACCTTTTCTTAGGTGTATCTATGTACACGTGTATTGGCGCATTGGCCTATGCCGCCAGTACCCTGACGCATGAGTCTCACAGTTTGGGTTCTTTCCATTACAACAATTTGGCAATATTTTGGCTCAGATGTCGAGCTGGTGAGCGTCTATTCATTCTCGAACAACGTTGAGGTTTGCAGCTCAAATATAAGTCGAGAAAATTATCCTCATTCGCAGCCATGTTTTCTTATGTGTATCTATGTACACGTGTATTGCCGCATAGGCCTATGTCGCCAGTGCCCTGACGCATGAGTCTCACAGATTGGGTTCTTTCCATTGAGAAATTTGGCAATATTTTGGCTCAGATGTCGAGCTGGTGAGTGTCTCTTCATTCTCGAACAACGTTGAGGTTCGCAGCTCAAATATAAGAGAAAATTATCCTCATTCGCAGCCACCTTTTCTGATGTGTATGTTTGTACACGTGTATTGCCGCATTGGCCTATGCCGCCAGTGCCCTGACGCATGAGTCTCACAGTTTGGGTTCTTTCTATTGAGAAATTTGGCAATATTTTGGCTCCGATGTCGAGCTGGTGAGTGTCTCTTCATTCTCGAACAATGTTGAGGTTCACAGCTCAAATATAAGTCGAGAAAATTGTCCTCATTCGCAGCCACCTTTTCTTAGGTGTATCTATGTACACGTGTATTGGCGCATTGGCCTATGCCGCCAGTACCCTGACGCATGAGTCTCACAGTTTGGGTTCTTTCCATTACAACAATTTGGCAATATTTTGGCTCAGATGTCGAGCTGGTGAGCGTCTATTCATTCTCGAACAACGTTGAGGTTTGCAGCTCAAATATAAGTCGAGAAAATTATCCTCATTCGCAGCCATGTTTTCTTATGTGTATCTATGTACACGTGTATTGCCGCATAGGCCTATGTCGCCAGTGCCCTGACGCATGAGTCTCACAGATTGGGTTCTTTCCATTGAGAAATTTGGCAATATTTTGGCTCAGATGTCGAGCTGGTGAGTGTCTCTTCATTCTCGAACAACGTTGAGGTTCGCAGCTCAAATATAAGAGAAAATTATCCTCATTCGCAGCCACCTTTTCTGATGTGTATGTTTGTACACGTGTATTGCCGCATTGGCCTATGCCGCCAGTGAACTGACGCATGAGTCTCACAGTTTGGGTTCTTTCTATTGAGAAATTTGGCAATATTTTGGCTCCGATGTCGAGCTGGTGAGTGTCTCTTCATTCTCGAACAACGTTGGGGTTCGCAGCTCAGATATAAGTCGAGAAAATTATCCTCATTCGCAGCCATGTTTTCTTATGTGTATGTATGTACACGTGTATTGCCGCATTGGCCTATGTTGCCACTGCCCTGACGCATGAGTCTCACAGTTTGGGTTCTTTCCATTGAGAAATTTGGCAATATTTTGGCTCAGATATCGAGCTGGTGAGTGTCTCTTCATTCTGGAACAACGTTGAGGTTCGCAGCTCAAATATAAGTCGAGAAAATTGTCCTCATTCGCAGCCACCTTTTCTTAGGTGTATCTATGTACACGTGTATTGGCGCATTGGCCTATGCCGCCAGTGCCCTGACGCATGAGTCTCACAGTTTGGGTTCTTTCCATTAAAACAATTTGGCAATATTTTGGCTCAGATGTCGAGCTGGTGAGCGTCTATTCATTCTCGAACAACGTTGAGGTTTGCAGCTCAAATATAAGTCGAGAAAATTATCCTCATTCGCAGCCATGTTTTCTTATGTGTATCTATACACGTGTATTGCCGCATTGGCCTAATGTCGCCAGTGCCCTGACGCATGAGTCTCACAGTTTGGGTTCTTTCCATTAGGAAATTTGCCAATATTTTGGCTCAGATGTCGAGCTGGTGAGCGTCTCTTCATTCTCGAACAACGTTGAGGTTCGCAGCTAAGATATAAGTCGAGAAAATTATCCTCATTCGCAACCAGGTTTTCTTATGTGTATGTTTGTACACGTGTATTGCCGCATTGGCCTATGCCGCCAGTGCCCTGACGCATGAGTCTCACAGTTTGGGTTCTTTCTATTGAGAAATTTGGCAATATTTTGGCTCCGATGTCGAGCTGGTGAGTGTCTCTTCATTCTCGAACAACGTTGAGGTTCGCAGCTCAGATATAAGTCGAGAAAATTATCCTCATTCGCAACCAGGTTTTCTTATGTGTATCTATGTACACGTGTATTGCCGCATTGGCCTATGTTGCCAGTGCCCTGACGCATGAGTCTCACAGTTTGGGTTCTTTCCATTGAGAAATTTGCCAATATTTTGGCTCAGATGTCGAGCTGGTGAGTGTCTCTTCATTCTCGAACCACGTTGAGGTTCGCAGCTCAAACATAAGTCGAGAAAATTATCCTCATTCGCAGCCACCTTTTCTGATGTGTATGTTTGTACACTTGTATTGCCGCATAGGCCTATGCCGTCAGTGCCCTGACGCATGGGTCTCACGGTTTGGGTTTTTTTCCAGTGAGAAATTTGGCAATATTTTGTCTCCGATGTTGAGCTGGTGAGTGTCTCTTCATTCTCGAACAACGTTGAGGTTCGCAGCTCAGATATAAGTCGAGAAAATTATCCTCATTCGCAGCCATGTTTTCTTATGTGTATCTATGTACACGTGTATTGCCGCATTGGCCAAGGTCGCCAGTGCCCTGACGCATGAGTCTCACAGTTTGGGTTATTTCTATTGAGAAATTTGGCAATATTTTGGCTCAGATGTCGAGCTGGTGAGTATCTCTTCATTCTCGAACAACGTTGAGGTTCCCAGCTAAGATATAAGTCGAGAAAATTACCCTCATTCGCAGCCACCTTTTCTAATTTGTATGTTTGTACACGTGTATTGCCGCATAGGCCAATGCCGCCAGTGGCCTAACGCATGAGTCTCACGGTTTGGGTTCTTTCCATTGAGAAATGTGGCAATATTTTGGCTCAGATATCGAGCTGGTGAGTGTCTCTTCATTCTCGAACAACGTTGAGGTTCACAGCTCAAATATAAGTCGAGAAAATTGTCCTCATTCGCAGCCACCTTTTCTTAGGTGTATCTATGTACACGTGTATTGGCGCATTGGCCTATGCCGCCAGTGCCCTGACGCATGAGTCTCACAGTTTGGGTTCTTTCCATTAAGAAATTTGGCAATATTTTGGCTTAGATATCGAGCTGGTGAGTGTCTCTTCATTCTCGAACAACGTTGAGGTTCGCAGCTCAAATATAAGTCGAGAAAATTATCCTCATTCGCAGCCACCTTTTCTGATGTGTATGTTTGTACACGTGTATTGCCGCATTGGCCTATGCCGCCAGTGCCCTGACGCATGAGTCTCACAGTTTGGGTTCTTTCTATTGAGAAATTTGGCAATATTTTGGCTCCGATGTCGAGCTGGTGAGTGTCTCTTCATTCTCGAACAACGTTGAGGTTCGCAGCTCAAATATAAGTCGAGAAAATTGTCCTCATTCGCAGCCACCTTTTCTTAGGTGTATCTATGTACACGTGTATTGGCGCATTGGCCTATGCCGCCAGTGCCCTGACGCATGAGTCTCACAGTTTGGGTTCTTTCCATTAAAACAATTTGGCAATATTTTGGCTCAGATGTCGAGCTGGTGAGCGTCTATTCATTCTCGAACAACGTTGAGGTTCGCAGCTCAAATATAAGTCGAGAAAATTATCCTCATTCGCAGCAATGTTTAATTATGTCTATCTATGTACACGTGTATTGCCGCATTGGCCTATGTCGCCAGTGCCCTGACGCATGAGTCTCACAGTTTGGGTTCTTTCCATTGAGAAATTTGGCAATATTTTGGCTCAGATGTCTAGCTGGTGAGTGTCTCTTCATTCTCGAACAACGTTGAGGTTCGCAGCTCAAATATAAGTCGAGAAAATTATCCTCATTCGCAGCCACCTTTTCTGATGTGTATGTTTGTACACTTGTATTGCCGCATAGGCCTATGCCGTCAGTGCCCTGACGCATGGGTCTCACGGTTTGGGTTTTTTCCAGTGAGAAATTTGGCAATATTTTGGCTCCGATGTTGAGCTGGTGTTTGTCTCTTCATTCTCGAACAACTTTGAGGTTCGCAGCTCAGATATAAGTCGAGAAAATTATCCTCATTCGCAGCCATGTTTTCTTATGTGTATCTATGTACACGTGTATTGCCGCATTGGCCAAGGTCGCCAGTGCCCTGACGCATGAGTCTCACAGTTTGGGTTCTTTCTATTGAGAAATTTGGCAATATTTTGGCTCAGATGTCGAGCTGGTGAGTATCTCTTCATTCTCGAACAACGTTGAGGATCCCAGCTAAGATAAAAGTCGAGAAAATAATCCTCATTCGCAGCCACCTTTTCTGATGTGTATGTTTGTACACGTGTATTTCCGCATTGACCTATGCCACCAGTGCCCTGACGCATGAGTCTCACGGTTTGGTTTTTTTCCAGTGAGAAATTTGGCAATATTTTGGCTCTGATGTTGAGCTGGTGAGTGTCTCTTTATTCTCGAACAATGTTGAGGTTCGCAGCTCAGATATAAGTCGAGAAAATTATCCTCATTCGCAGCCATGTTTTCTTATGTGTATCTATGTACGCGCTATAGAGCATTTGGAAGTGTTGTTAGTCCATTTCGTGATCTGAAGGTAAAAAGTGCCGAAAAGTGTTTGTTAGGCTCAATGGGCGCTATAGAGCATTTGGGAGTGTTGTTAGTCCATTTCGTGATCTGAAGGTAAAAAGTGCCAAAAAGTGTTTCTTAGGCTCAATGGGCGCTATAGACCATTTTGGAGTGTTGTAAGTCCATTTCGTGATCTGAAGGTAAATAGTGCCGAAAAGTGTTTGTTAGGCTCAATGGGCGCTATAGAGCATTTGGGAGTGTTGTTAGTCAATTTCGTGATCTGAAGGTAAAAAGTGCCGAAAAGTGTTTCTTAGGCTCAATGGGCGCTATAGACCATTTTGGAGTGTTGTAAGTCCATTTCGTGATCTGAAGGTAAATAGTGCCGAAAAGTGTTTGTTGGGCTCAATGTGCGCTAGAGACAATTTGGGAGTGTTGGAAGTCCATTTCGTGATCTGACGGTGAATAGTGCCGAAAAGTGTTTGTTAGGCTCAATGGGCGCTATGGACCATTTTGGAGTGTTGTAAGTCCATTTCGTGATCTGAAGGTAAATAGTGCCGAAAAGTGTTTGTTAGGCTCAATGGGCGCTATAGAGCATTTGGGAGTGTTGTTAGTCAATTTCGTGATCTGAAGGTAAAAAGTGCCGAAAAGTGTTTGTTAGGCTTAATGGGCGCTATAGACCATTTTGGAGTGTAGTAAGTCCATTTCGTGATCTGAAGGTAAAAAGTGCCGAAAAGTGTTTCTTAGGCTCAATGGGCGCTATAGACCATTTTGGAGTGTTGTAAGTCCATTTCGTGATCTGAAGGTAAATAGTGCCGAAAAGTGTTTGTTAGGCTCAATGGGCGCTATAGAGCATTTGGGAGTGTTAGAAAGTCCATTTCGTGATCTGAAGGTAAATAGTGCCGAAAAGTGTTTGTTAGGCTCAATGGGCGCTATAGACCATTTTGGAGTGTAGTAAGTCCATTTCGTGATCTGACGGTGAATAGTGCCGAAAAGTGTTTGTTATGCTCAATGGGCGCTATAGACCATTTGGGAGTGTTGTTAGTCAATTTCGTGATCTGAATGTAACAAGTGCCGAAAAGTGTTTCTTAGGCTCAATGGGCGCTATAGAGCATTTGGGAGTGTTGTTAGTCAATTTCGTGATCTGAAGGTAAAAAGTGCCGAAAAGTGTTTGTTAGGCTCAATGGGCGCTATAGAGCATTTGGGAGTGTTGGAAGTCCATTTCGTGATCTGAAGGTAAATAGTGCCAACAAGTGTTTGTTAGGCTCAATGGGCGCTATAGCGCATTTGGGAGTGTTGTTAGTCCATTTCGTGATCTGAAGGTAAAAAGTGCCGAAAAGTGTTTGTTAGGCTCAATGGGCGCTATAGAGCATTTGGGAGTGTTGTTAGTCCATTTCGTGATCTGAAGGTAAAAAGTGCCGAAAAGTGTTTGTTAGGCTCAATGGGCGCTATAGAGCATTTGGGAGTGTTGTTAGTCAATTTCGTGATCTGGAGATAAAAAGTGCCGAGAAGTGTTTCTTAGGCTCAATGGGCGCTATAGACCATTTTGGAGTGTTGTAAGTCAATTTCGTGATCTGAAGGTAAATAGTGCCAAAAAGTGTTTGTTAGGCTCAATGGGCGCTATAGCGCATTTGGGAGTGTTGTTAGTCCATTTCGTGATCTGAAGGTAAAAAGTGCCGAAAAGTGTTTGTTAAGCTCAATGGGCGCTATAGAGCATTTGGAAGTGTTGTTAGTCCATTTCGTGATCTGAAGGTAAAAAGTGCCGAAAAGTGTTTGTTAGGCTCAATGGGCGCTATAGAGCATTTGGGAGTGTTGTTAGTCAATTTCGTGATCTGGATGTAAAAAGTGCCGAGAAGTGTTTCTTAGGCTCAATGGGCGCTATAGACCATTTTGGAGTGTTGTAAGTCCATTTCGTGATCTGAAGGTAAATAGTGCCAAAAGGTGTTTCTTAGGCTCAATGTGCGCTATATACCATTTTGGAGTGTTGTAAGTCCATTTAGTGATCTGACGGTAAATAGTGCCGAAAAGTGTTTCTTAGGCTCAATGGGCGCTATAGACCATTTTGGAGTGTTGTAAGTCCATTTCGTGATCTGAAGGTAAATAGTGCCGAAAAGTGTTTGTGAGGCTCAATGGGCGCTATAGAGCATTTGGGAGTGTTGTTAGTCAATTTCGTGATCTGAAGGTAAAAAGTGCCGAAAAGTGTTTCTTAGGCTCAATGGGCGCTATAGACCATTTTGGAGTGTTGTAAGTCCATTTCGTGATCTGAAGGTAAATAGTGCCGAAAAGTGTTTGTTGGGCTCAATGTGCGCTAGAGACAATTTGGGAGTGTTGGAAGTCCATTTCGTGATCTGACGGTGAATAGTGCCGAAAAGTGTTTGTTAGGCTCAATGGGCGCTATGGACCATTTTGGAGTGTTGTAAGTCCATTTCGTGATCTGAAGGTAAATAGTGCCGAAAAGTGTTTGTTAGGCTCAATGGGCGCTATAGAGCATTTGGGAGTGTTGTTAGTCAATTTCGTGATCTGAAGGTAAAAAGTGCCGAAAAGTGTTTGTTAGGCTTAATGGGCGCTATAGACCATTTTGGAGTGTAGTAAGTCCATTTCGTGATCTGAAGGTAAAAAGTGCCGAAAAGTGTTTCTTAGGCTCAATGGGCGCTATAGACCATTTTGGAGTGTTGTAAGTCCATTTCGTGATCTGAAGGTAAATAGTGCCGAAAAGTGTTTGTTAGGCTCAATGGGCGCTATAGAGCATTTGGGAGTGTTAGAAAGTCCATTTCGTGATCTGAAGGTAAATAGTGCCGAAAAGTGTTTGTTAGGCTCAATGGGCGCTATAGACCATTTTGGAGTGTAGTAAGTCCATTTCGTGATCTGACGGTGAATAGTGCCGAAAAGTGTTTGTTATGCTCAATGGGCGCTATAGACCATTTGGGAGTGTTGTTAGTCAATTTCGTGATCTGAAGGTAACAAGTGCCGAAAAGTGTTTTTTAGGCTCAATGGGCGCTATAGAGCATTTGGGAGTGTTGTTAGTCAATTTCGTGATCTGAAGGTAAAAAGTGCCGAAAAGTGTTTGTTAGGCTCAATGGGCGCTATAGAGCATTTGGGAGTGTTGGAAGTCCATTTCGTGATCTGAAGGTAAATAGTGCCAACAAGTGTTTGTTAGGCTCAATGGGCGCTATAGCGCATTTGGGAGTGTTGTTAGTCCATTTCGTGATCTGAAGGTAAAAAGTGCCGAAAAGTGTTTGTTAGGCTCAATGGGCGCTATAGAGCATTTGGGAGTGTTGTTAGTCCATTTCGTGATCTGAAGGTAAAAAGTGCCGAAAAGTGTTTGTTAGGCTCAATGGGCGCTATAGAGCATTTGGGAGTGTTGTTAGTCAATTTCGTGATCTGGAGATAAAAAGTGCCGAGAAGTGTTTCTTAGGCTCAATGGGCGCTATAGACCATTTTGGAGTGTTGTAAGTCAATTTCGTGATCTGAAGGTAAATAGTGCCAAAAAGTGTTTGTTAGGCTCAATGGGCGCTATAGCGCATTTGGGAGTGTTGTTAGTCCATTTCGTGATCTGAAGGTAAAAAGTGCCGAAAAGTGTTTGTTAAGCTCAATGGGCGCTATAGAGCATTTGGAAGTGTTGTTAGTCCATTTCGTGATCTGAAGGTAAAAAGTGCCGAAAAGTGTTTGTTAGGCTCAATGGGCGCTATAGAGCATTTGGGAGTGTTGTTAGTCAATTTCGTGATCTGGATGTAAAAAGTGCCGAGAAGTGTTTCTTAGGCTCAATGGGCGCTATAGACCATTTTGGAGTGTTGTAAGTCAATTTCGTGATCTGAAGGTAAATAGTGCCAAAAAGTGTTTGTTAGGCTCAATGGGCGCTATAGCGCATTTGGGAGTGTTGTTAGTCCATTTCGTGATCTGAAGGTAAAAAGTGCCGAAAAGTGTTTGTTAAGCTCAATGGGCGCTATAGAGCATTTGGAAGTGTTGTTAGTCCATTTCGTGATCTGAAGGTAAAAAGTGCCGAAAAGTGTTTGTTAGGCTCAATGGGCGCTATAGAGCATTTGGGAGTGTTGTTAGTCAATTTCGTGATCTGGATGTAAAAAGTGCCGAGAAGTGTTTCTTAGGCTCAATGGGCGCTATAGACCATTTTGGAGTGTTGTAAGTCCATTTCGTGATCTGAAGGTAAATAGTGCCAAAAGGTGTTTCTTAGGCTCAATGTGCGCTATATACCATTTTGGAGTGTTGTAAGTCCATTTAGTGATCTGACGGTAAATAGTGCCGAAAAGTGTTTCTTAGGCTCAATGGGCGCTATAGACCATTTTGGAGTGTTGTAAGTCCATTTCGTGATCTGAAGGTAAATAGTGCCGAAAAGTGTTTGTTGGGCTCAATGTGCGCTAGAGACAATTTGGGAGTGTTGGAAGTCCATTTCGTGATCTGACGGTGAATAGTGCCGAAAAGTGTTTGTTAGGCTCAATGGGCGCTATGGACCATTTTGGAGTGTTGTAAGTCCATTTCGTGATCTGAAGGTAAATAGTGCCGAAAAGTGTTTGTTAGGCTCAATGGGCGCTATAGAGCATTTGGGAGTGTTGTTAGTCAATTTCGTGATCTGAAGGTAAAAAGTGCCGAAAAGTGTTTGTTAGGCTTAATGGGCGCTATAGACCATTTTGGAGTGTAGTAAGTCCATTTCGTGATCTGAAGGTAAAAAGTGCCGAAAAGTGTTTCTTAGGCTCAATGGGCGCTATAGACCATTTTGGAGTGTTGTAAGTCCATTTCGTGATCTGAAGGTAAATAGTGCCGAAAAGTGTTTGTTAGGCTCAATGGGCGCTATAGAGCATTTGGGAGTGTTAGAAAGTCCATTTCGTGATCTGAAGGTAAATAGTGCCGAAAAGTGTTTGTTAGGCTCAATGGGCGCTATAGACCATTTTGGAGTGTAGTAAGTCCATTTCGTGATCTGACGGTGAATAGTGCCGAAAAGTGTTTGTTATGCTCAATGGGCGCTATAGACCATTTGGGAGTGTTGTTAGTCAATTTCGTGATCTGAAGGTAAAAAGTGCCGAAAAGTGTTTCTTAGGCTCAATGGGCGCTATAGAGCATTTGGGAGTGTTGTTAGTCAATTTCGTGATCTGAAGGTAAAAAGTGCCGAAAAGTGTTTGTTAGGCTCAATGGGCGCTATAGAGCATTTGGGAGTGTTGGAAGTCCATTTCGTGATCTGAAGGTAAATAGTGCCGAAAAGTGTTTGTTAGGCTCAATGGGCGCTATAGAGCATTTGGGAGTGTTGTTAGTCAATTTCGTGATCTGGAGGTAAAAAGTGCCGAGAAGTGTTTCTTAGGCTCAATGGGCGCTATAGACCATTTTGGAGTGTTGTAAGTCCATTTCGTGATCTGAAGGTAAATAGTGCCAAAAGGTGTTTCTTAGGCTCAATGTGCGCTATATACCATTTTGGAGTGTTGTAAGTCCATTTAGTGATCTGACGGTAAATAGTGCCGAAAAGTGTTTCTTAGGCTCAATGGGCGCTATAGACCATTTTGGAGTGTTGTAAGTCCATTTCGTGATCTGAAGGTAAATAGTGCCGAAAAGTGTTTGTGAGGCTCAATGGGCGCTATAGAGCATTTGGGAGTGTTGTTAGTCAATTTCGTGATCTGAAGGTAAAAAGTGCCGAAAAGTGTTTGCTAGGCTCAATAGGCGCTATAGAGCATTTGGGAGTGTTGGAAGTCCATTTCGTGATCTGAAGGTAAAAAGTGCCGGAAAATGTTTGTTAGGCTCAATGGGCGCTATAGAGCATTTGGGAGTGTTAGAAAGTCCATTTCGTGATCTGAAGGTAAATAGTGCCGAAAAGTGTTTGTTAGGCTCAATGGGCGCTATAGACCATTTTGGAGTGTAGTAAGTCCATTTCGTGATCTGACGGTGAATAGTGCCGAAAAGTGTTTGTTATGCTCCATGGGCGCTATAGACCATTTGGGAGTGTTGTTAGTCAATTTCGTGATCTGAAGGTAAAAAGTGCCGAAAAGTGTTTCTTAGGCTCAATGGGCGCTATAGAGCATTTGGGAGTGTTGTTAGTCAATTTCGTGATCTGAAGGTAAAAAGTGCCGAAAAGTGTTTGTTAGGCTCAATGGGCGCTATAGAGCATTTGGGAGTGTTGGAAGTCCATTTCGTGATCTGAAGGTAAATAGTGCCAAAAAGTGTTTGTTAGGCTCAATGGGCGCTATAGAGCATTTGGGAGTGTTGTTAGTCAATTTCGTGATCTGAAGGTAAAAAGTGCCGAAAAGTGTTTGTTAGGCTCAATGGGCGCTATAGAGCATTTGGTAGTGTTGTTAGTCCATTTCGTGATCTGAAGGTAAAAAGTGCCGAAAAGTGTTTGTTAGGCTCAATGGGCGCTATAGAGCATTTGGGAGTGTTGTTAGTCAATTTCGTGATCTGGAGGTAAAAAGTGCCGAGAAGTGTTTCTTAGGCTCAATGGGCGCTATAGACCATTTTGGAGTGTTGTAAGTCCATTTCGTGATCTGAAGGTAAATAGTGCCAAAAGGTGTTGCTTAGGCTCAATGTGCGCTATATACCATTTTGGAGTGTTGTAAGTCCATTTAGTGATCTGACGGTAAATAGTGCCGAAAAGTGTTTGTTAGGCTCAATGGGCGCTACAGACCATTTCGGAGTGTTGTTAGTCAATTTCGTGATCTGAAGGTAAAAAGTGCCGAGAAGTGTTTCTTAGGCTCAATGGGCGCTATAGACCATTTTGGAGTGTTGTAAGTCCATTTCGTGATCTGAAGGTAAATAGTGCTAAAAGGTGTTTCTTAGGCTCAATGTGCGCTATATACCATTTTGGAGTGTTGTAAGTCCATTTAGTGATCTGACGGTAAATAGTGCCGAAAAGTGTTTGTTAGGCTCAATGGGCGCTACAGACCATTTCGGAGTGTTGTTAGTCAATTTTGTGATCTGAAGGTAAAAAGTGCCGAAAAGTGTTTCATAGGCTCAATGGGCGCTATAGAACATTTGGGAGTGTTGTTAGTCAATTTCGTGATCTGAAGGTAAAAAGTGCCGAAAAGTGTTTCTTAGGCTCAATGGGCGCTATAGAGCATTTGGGAGTGTTGTAAGTCCATTTTGTGATCTGAAGGTAAATAGTGCCGAAAAGTGTTTGTTAGGCTCAATGGGCGCTATAGAGCATTTGGGAGTGTTGTTAGTCAATTTCGTGATCTGAAGGTAAAAAGTGCGGAAAAGTGTTTCTTAGGCTCAATGGGCGCTATAGAGCATTTGGGAGTGTTGTTAGTCAATTTCGTGATCTGAAGGTAAAAAGTGCCGAAAAGTGTTTCTTAGGCTCAATGGGCGCTATAGAGCATTTGGGAGTGTTGTTAGTCAATTTCGTGATCTGAAGGTAAAAAGTGCCGAAAAGTGTTTCTTAGGCTCAATGGGCGCTATAGACCATTTTGGAGTGTTGTAAGTCCATTTCGTGATCTGAAGGTAAATAGTGCTAAAAGGTGTTTCTTCGGCTCAATGTGCGCTATATACCATTTTGGAGTGTTGTAAGTCCATTTAGTGATCTGACGGTAAATAGTGCCGAAAAGTGTTTGTTAGGCTCAATGGGCGCTACAGACCATTTCGGAGTGTTGTTAGTCAATTTTGTGATCTGAAGGTAAAAAGTGCCGAAAAGTGTTTCATAGGCTCAATGGGCGCTATAGAACATTTGGGAGTGTTGTTAGTCAATTTCGTGATCTGAAGGTAAAAAGTGCCGAAAAGTGTTTGTTAGGCTCAATGGGCGCTATAGAGCATTTGGGAGTGTTGTAAGTCCATTTTGTGATCTGAAGGTAAATAGTGCCGAAAAGTGTTTGTTAGGCTCAATGGGCGCTATAGAGCATTTGGGAGTGTTGTTAGTCAATTTCGTGATCTGAAGGTAAAAAGTGCCGAAAAGTGTTTCTTAGGCTCAATGGGCGCTATAGAGCATTTGGGAGTGTTGTTAGTCAATTTCGTGATCTGAAGGTAAAAAGTGCCGAAAAGTGTTTCTTAGGCTCAATGGGCGCTATAGAGCATTTGGGAGTGTTGTTAGTCAATTTCGTGATCTGAAGGTAAAAAGTGCCGAAAAGTGTTTGTTAGGATCAATGGGCGCTATAGAGCATTTGGGAGTGTTGTTAGTCCATTTCGTGATCTGAAGGTAAAAAGTGCCGAAAAGTGTTTGTTAGGCTCAATGGGCGCTATAGAGCATTTGGGAGTGTTGTTAGTCCATTTCGTGATCTGAAGGTAAAAAGGGCCGAAAAGTGTTTGTTAGGCTCAATGGGCGCTATAGACCATTTTGGAGTGTAGTAAGTCCATTTCGTGATCTGACTGTGAATAGTGCCGAAAAGTGTTTGTTATGCTGAATGGGCGCTATAGACCATTTGGAAGTGTTGTTAGTCAATTTCGTGATCTGATGGTAAAAAGTGCCGAAAAGTGTTTCTTAGGCTCAATTGGCGCTATAGAGCATTTTGGAGTGTTGTTAGTCAATTTCGTGATCTGAAGGTAAAAAGTGCCGAAAAGTGTTTCTTAGGCTCAATGGGCGCTATAGAGCATTTGGGAGTGTTGTTAGTCAATTTCGTGATCTGAAGGTAAAAAGTGCCGAAAAGTGTTTGTTAGGATCAATGGGCGCTATAGAGCATTTGGGAGTGTTGTTAGTCCATTTCGTGATCTGAAGGTAAAAAGTGCCGAAAAGTGTTTGTTAGGCTCAATGGGCGCTATAGAGCATTTGGGAGTGTTGTTAGTCCATTTCGTGATCTGAAGGTAAAAAGGGCCGAAAAGTGTTTGTTAGGCTCAATGGGCGCTATAGACCATTTTGGAGTGTAGTAAGTCCATTTCGTGATCTGACTGTGAATAGTGCCGAAAAGTGTTTGTTATGCTGAATGGGCGCTATAGACCATTTGGAAGTGTTGTTAGTCAATTTCGTGATCTGATGGTAAAAAGTGCCGAAAAGTGTTTCTTAGGCTCAATTGGCGCTATAGAGCATTTTGGAGTGTTGTTAGTCCATTTCGTGATCTGAAGGTAAAAAGTGCCGAAAAGTGTTTGTTAGGCTCAATGGGCGCTATAGAGCATTTGGGAGTGTTGTTAGTCAATTTCGTGATCTGGAGGTAAAAAAGTGCCGAGAAGTGTTTCTTAGGCTCAATCGGCGCTATAGACCATTTTGGAGTGTTGTAAGTCCATTTCGTGATCTGAAGGTAAATAGTGCCAAAAGGTGTTTCTTAGGCTCAATGTGCGCTATATACCATTTTGGAGTGTTGTAAGTCCATTTAGTGATCTGACGGTAAATAGTGCCGAAAAGTGTTTCTTAGGCTCAATGGGCGCTATAGATCATTTTGGAGTGTTGTAAGTCCATTTCGTGATCTGAAGGTAAATAGTGCCGAAAAGTGTTTGTTAGGCTCAATGGGCGCTATAGAGCATTTGGGAGTGTTGGAAGCCCATTTCGTGATCTGAAGGTAAATAGTGCCAAAAAGTGTTTGTTAGGCTCAATGGGCGCTATAGAGCATTTGGGAGTGTTGTTAGTCAATTTCGTGATCTGAAGGTAAAAAGTGCCGAAAAGTGTTTGTTAGGCTCAATGGGCGCTATAGAGCATTTGGGAGTGTTGTTAGTCCATTTCGTGATCTGAAGGTAAAAAGTGCCGAAAAGTGTTTGTTAGGCTCAATGGGCGCTATAGAGCATTTGGGAGTGTTGTTAGTCAATTTCGTGATCTGGAGGTAAAAAGTGCCGAGAAGTGTTTCTTAGGCTCAATGGGCGCTATAGACCATTTTGGAGTGTTGTAAGTCCATTTCGTGATCTGAAGGTAAATAGTGCCAAAAGGTGTTTTCTTAGGCTCAATGTGCGCTATATACCATTTTGGAGTGTTGTAAGTCCATTTAGTGATCTGACGGTAAATAGTGCCGAAAAGTGTTTGTTAGGCTCAATGGGCGCTACAGACCATTTCGGAGTGTTGTTAGTCAATTTCGTGATCTGAAGGTAAAAAGTGCCGAGAAGTGTTTCTTAGGCTCAATGGGCGCTATAGACCATTTTGGAGTGTTGTAAGTCCATTTCGTGATCTGAAGGTAAATAGTGCCAAAAGGTGTTTCTTAGGCTCAATGTGCGCTATATACCATTTTGGAGTGTTGTAAGTCCATTTAGTGATCTGACGGTAAATAGTGCCGAAAAGTGTTTGTTATGCTCAATGGGCGCTATAGACCATTTGGAAGTGTTGTTAGTCAATTTCGTGATCTGATGGTAAAAAGTGCCGAAAAGTGTTTCTTAGGCTCAATTGGCGCTATAGAGCATTTTGGAGTGTTGTTAGTCCATTTCGTGATCTGAAGGTAAAAAGTGCCGAAAAGTGTTTGTTAGGCTCAATGGGCGCTATAGAGCATTTGGGAGTGTTGTTAGTCAATTTCGTGATCTGGAGGTAAAAAGTGCCGAGAAGTGTTTCTTAGGCTCAATGGGCGCTATAGACCATTTTGGAGTGTTGTAAGTCCATTTCGTGATCTGAAGGTAAATAGTGCCAAAAGGTGTTTCTTAGGCTCAATGTGCGCTATATACCATTTTGGAGTGTTGTAAGTCCATTTAGTGATCTGACGGTAAATAGTGCCGAAAAGTGTTTCTTAGGCTCAATGGGCGCTATAGATCATTTTGGAGTGTTGTAAGTCCATTTCGTGATCTGAAGGTAAATAGTGCCGAAAAGTGTTTGTTAGGCTCAATGGGCGCTATAGAGCATTTGGGAGTGTTGGAAGCCCATTTCGTGATCTGAAGGTAAATAGTGCCAAAAAGTGTTTGTTAGGCTCAATGGGCGCTATAGAGCATTTGGGAGTGTTGTTAGTCAATTTCGTGATCTGAAGGTAAAAAGTGCCGAAAAGTGTTTGTTAGGCTCAATGGGCGCTATAGAGCATTTGGGAGTGTTGTTAGTCCATTTCGTGATCTGAAGGTAAAAAGGGCCGAAAAGTGTTTGTTAGGCTCAATGGGCGCTATAGACCATTTTGGAGTGTAGTAAGTCCATTTCGTGATCTGACTGTGAATAGTGCCGAAAAGTGTTTGTTATGCTGAATGGGCGCTATAGACCATTTGGAAGTGTTGTTAGTCAATTTCGTGATCTGATGGTAAAAAGTGCCGAAAAGTGTTTCTTAGGCTCAATTGGCGCTATAGAGCATTTTGGAGTGTTGTTAGTCCATTTCGTGATCTGAAGGTAAAAAGTGCCGAAAAGTGTTTGTTAGGCTCAATGGGCGCTATAGAGCATTTGGGGGTGTTGTTAGTCAATTTCGTGATCTGGAGGTAAAAAGTGCCGAGAAGTGTTTCTTAGGCTCAATGGGCGCTATAGACCATTTTGGAGTGTTGTAAGTCCATTTCGTGATCTGAAGGTAAATAGTACCAAAAGGTGTTTCTTAGGCTCAATGTGCGCTATATACCATTTTGGAGTGTTGTAAGTCCATTTAGTGATCTGACGGTAAATAGTGCCGAAAAGTGTTTCTTAGGCTCAATGGGCGCTATAGATCATTTTGGAGTGTTGTAAGTCCATTTCGTGATCTGAAGGTAAATAGTGCCGAAAAGTGTTTGTTAGGCTCAATGGGCGCTATAGAGCATTTGGGAGTGTTGGAAGCCCATTTCGTGATCTGAAGGTAAATAGTGCCAAAAAGTGTTTGTTAGGCTCAATGGGCGCTATAGAGCATTTGGGAGTGTTGTTAGTCAATTTCGTGATCTGAAGGTAAAAAGTGCCGAAAAGTGTTTGTTAGGCTCAATGGGCGCTATAGAGCATTTGGGAGTGTTGTTAGTCCATTTCGTGATCTGAAGGTAAAAAGTGCCGAAAAGTGTTTGTTAGGCTCAATGGGCGCTATAGAGCATTTGGGAGTGTTGTTAGTCAATTTCGTGATCTGGAGGTAAAAAGTGCCGAGAAGTGTTTCTTAGGCTCAATGGGCGCTATAGACCATTTTGGAGTGTTGTAAGTCCATTTCGTGATCTGAAGGTAAATAGTGCCAAAAGGTGTTTCTTAGGCTCAATGTGCGCTATATACCATTTTGGAGTGTTGTAAGTCCATTTAGTGATCTGACGGTAAATAGTGCCGAAAAGTGTTTGTTAGGCTCAATGGGCGCTACAGACCATTTCGGAGTGTTGTTAGTCAATTTCGTGATCTGAAGGTAAAAAAGTGCCGAGAAGTGTTTCTTAGGCTCAATGGGCGCTATAGACCATTTTGGAGTGTTGTAAGTCCATTTCGTGATCTGAAGGTAAATAGTGCCAAAAGGTGTTTCTTAGGCTCAATGTGCGCTATATACCATTTTGGAGTGTTGTAAGTCCATTTAGTGATCTGACGGTAAATAGTGCCGAAAAGTGTTTGTTATGCTCAATGGGCGCTATAGACCATTTGGAAGTGTTGTTAGTCAATTTCGTGATCTGATGGTAAAAAGTGCCGAAAAGTGTTTCTTAGGCTCAATTGGCGATATAGAGCATTTTGGAGTGTTGTTAGTCCATTTCGTGATCTGAAGGTAAAAAGTGCCGAAAAGTGTTTGTTAGGCTCAATGGGCGCTATAGAGCATTTGGGAGTGTTGTTAGTCAATTTCGTGATCTGGAGGTAAAAAAGTGCCGAGAAGTGTTTCTTAGGCTCAATGGGCGCTATAGACCATTTTGGAGTGTTGTAAGTCCATTTCGTGATCTGAAGGTAAATAGTGCCAAAAGGTGTTTCTTAGGCTCAATGTGCGCTATATACCATTTTGGAGTGTTGTAAGTCCATTTAGTGATCTGACGGTAAATAGTGCCGAAAAGTGTTTCTTAGGCTCAATGGGCGCTATAGATCATTTTGGAGTGTTGTAAGTCCATTTCGTGATCTGAAGGTAAATAGTGCCGAAAAGTGTTTGTTAGGCTCAATGGGCGCTATAGAGCATTTGGGAGTGTTGGAAGCCCATTTCGTGATCTGAAGGTAAATAGTGCCAAAAAGTGTTTGTTAGGCTCAATGGGGCGCTATAGAGCATTTGGGAGTGTTGTTAGTCAATTTCGTGATCTGAAGGTAAAAAGTGCCGAAAAGTGTTTGTTAGGCTCAATGGGCGCTATAGAGCATTTGGGAGTGTTGTTAGTCCATTTCGTGATCTGAAGGTAAAAAGTGCCGAAAAGTGTTTGTTAGGCTCAATGGGCGCTATAGAGCATTTGGGAGTGTTGTTAGTCAATTTCGTGATCTGGAGGTAAAAAGTGCCGAGAAGTGTTTCTTATGCTCAATGGGCGCTATAGACCATTTTGGAGTGTTGTAAGTCCATTTCGTGATCTGAAGGTAAATAGTGCCAAAAGGTGTTTCTTAGGCTCAATGTGCGCTATATACCATTTTGGAGTGTTGTAAGTCCATTTAGTGATCTGACGGTAAATAGTGCCGAAAAGTGTTTGTTAGGCTCAATGGGCGCTACAGACCATTTCGGAGTGTTGTTAGTCAATTTCGTGATCTGAAGGTAAAAAGTGCCGAAAAGTGTTTCATAGGCTCAATGGGCGCTATTGAACATTTGGGAGTGTTGTTAGTCAATTTCGTGATCTGAAGGTAAAAAGTGCCGAAAAGTGTTTGTTAGGCTCAATGGGCGCTATAGAGCATTTGGGAGTGTTGTAAGTCCATTTTGTGATCTGAAGGTAAATAGTGCCGAAAAGTGTTTGTTAGGCTCAATGGGCGCTATAGAGCATTTGGGAGTGTTGTTAGTCAATTTCGTGATCTGAAGGTAAAAAAGTGCCGAAAAGAGTTTCTTAGGCTCAATTGGCGCTATAGAGCATTTGGGAGTGTTGTTAGTCAATTTCGTGATCTGAAGGTAAAAAGTGCCGAAAAGTGTTTGTTAGGATCAATGGGCGCTATAGAGCATTTGGGAGTGTTGTTAGTCCATTTCGTGATCTGAAGGTAAAAAGGGCCGAAAAGTGTTTGTTAGGCTCAATGGGCGCTATAGACCATTTTGGAGTGTAGTAAGTCCATTTCGTGATCTGACTGTGAATAGTGCCGAAAAGTGTTTGTTATGCTGAATGGGCGCTATAGACCATTTGGAAGTGTTGTTAGTCAATTTCGTGATCTGATGGTAAAAAGTGCCGAAAAGTGTTTCTTAGGCTCAATTGGCGCTATAGAGCATTTTGGAGTGTTGTTAGTCCATTTCGTGATCTGAAGGTAAAAAGTGCCGAAAAGTGTTTGTTAGGCTCAATGGGCGCTATAGAGCATTTGGGAGTGTTGTTAGTCAATTTCGTGATCTGGAGGTAAAAAGTGCCGAGAAGTGTTTCTTAGGCTCAATGGGCGCTATAGACCATTTTGGAGTGTTGTAAGTCCATTTCGTGATCTGAAGGTAATTAGTGCCAAAAGGTGTTTCTTAGGCTCAATGTGCGCTATATACCATTTTGGAGTGTTGTAAGTCCATTTAGTGATCTGACGGTAAATAGTGCCGAAAAGTGTTTCTTAGGCTCAATGGGCGCTATAGATCATTTTGGAGTGTTGTAAGTCCATTTCGTGATCTGAAGGTAAATAGTGCCGAAAAGTGTTTGTTAGGCTCAATGGGCGCTATAGAGCATTTGGGAGTGTTGGAAGCCCATTTCGTGATCTGAAGGTAAATAGTGCCAAAAAGTGTTTCTTAGGCTCAATGGGCGCTATAGAGCATTTGGGAGTGTTGTTAGTCAATTTCGTGATCTGAAGGTAAAAAGTGCCGAAAAGTGTTTGTTAGGCTCAATGGGCGCTATAGAGCATTTGTGAGTGTTGTTAGTCCATTTCGTGATCTGAAGGTAAAAAGTGCCGAAAAGTGTTTGTTAGGCTCAATGGGCGCTATAGAGCATTTGGGAGTGTTGTTAGTCAATTTCGTGATCTGAAGGTAAAAAGTGCCGAAAAGAGTTTCTTAGGCTCAATTGGCGCTATAGAGCATTTGGGAGTGTTGTTAGTCAATTTCGTGATCTGAAGGTAAATAGTGCCGAAAAGTGTTTGTTAGGCTCAATGGGCGCTATAGAGCATTTGGGAGTGTTGTTAGTCAATTTCGTGATCTGGAGGTAAAAAGTGCCGAGAAGTGTTTCTTAGGCTCAATGGGCGCTATAGACCATTTTGGAGTGTTGTAAGTCCATTTCGTGATCTGAAGGTAAATAGTGCCAAAAGGTGTTTCTTAGGCTCAATGTGCGCTATATACCATTTTGGAGTGTTGTAAGTCCATTTAGTGATCTGACGGTAAATAGTGCCGAAAAGTGTTTCTTAGGCTCAATGGGCGCTATAGATCATTTTGGAGTGTTGTAAGTCCATTTCGTGATCTGAAGGTAAATAGTGCCGAAAAGTGTTTGTTAGGCTCAATGGGCGCTATAGAGCATTTGGGAGTGTTGGAAGCCCATTTCGTGATCTGAAGGTAAATAGTGCCAAAAAGTGTTTGTTAGGCTCAATGGGCGCTATAGAGCATTTGGGAGTGTTGTTAGTCCATTTCG